>JBBJLS010000011.1:4498472-4515974 GCA_037577275.1 Bryconaethiops microstoma
ACACACACACACACACACACACACACACACACACACACACACACACACACACACACACACACACACACACCATCTCATAGCCTTTGTTTTCCCGTTTTATGGTGCTGGTATTCTTACCTTTAATCTTGTTTATGTTCATAACCTGAATCATCTTCGTTTGATCGGATGAGGATGGAAATGCACTTCAGTGACTCAACTCATAACAATGAAAAAACATTTCATAACAATGACAAAAGCAAAATTCAAACGTAAAAAAGAAAAAAAATACTGTTGAAATTAATTTTATTATTCAGTAGCCTATAAAAATCGCATGCATTCTTTCAGTAGAAATTTACAGTGCTGTCCAGTTCCATCGCAGGCAGGTGAGCTGACCACTTCTCACCTGTCATCTGTACCGTGAGACTGACCAGTGTCTGATCAGTCTTGGCGTTTCATATCAAAGGCAACCAATGAAACACAATCTTTTGAATTCTGAGGCGCGTGGCCCCGTTTTCAGCAACATTCGACCAAGAAACAATATACAGAAAACAAAAACAAACAAATAAACAAACAAACAAACTGGAGCTGTATGTGTAAAAAAAATGGCATTAGCTCATCATAAATACATTATCAAATAAGTATTTACTTTTTTGTGCGTGCATACTCCATCACTCCATCCCTCCATCCCCTCATCATAGATCACGGTCCATCTCTTAACACTTCCCATCCCCCCAAACCCAAAGTTTCGAAGGCAACGGGATGCTGAAATGATGAAATGTTTTCTGCTAACGTCCAGTGCGTGGAATAAAGTGCCATCAAGTCCCCCTCGCCCCACTTCCCTCCATTTCAAACATATAGGGGAGTCCCTCCTTATGCTCCTTCTATCCACCTCTCACGCAAGCAGGTAGTCTATCTGAAAGGGGTGGTGGTAGCCCCCTCCGGTGGCTGGGACCGAGGTGAGAGGAAGAGAAGGAGGAGGAGGAGGGAGAGGAGGAAGGAGGAGAAGAGAGCAGGGCGATGAGGAGAAGTAGTAAAAGTCCCTTCGCAGCTGCTGCTGCTGCTGCTGCTGCTGTTTTTCTTCGCTTCTGAACGGCGTACTTAGGATGCTGTCAATGGCGAAGGAGCTAGAGAATTTGGAGCTCGAGCTCTTTGGAGCCACTTGGACCACGGACTCGCCTGCTCCTCCTCTTGCTCCTTGCCTCGAGGCCTCCTCCTCTTCCTCTTCGTCCTCCTCCGACTTCTTCTTGCCGATGCGCTTCCTCCTGCGCCGGAACACGCCGTCCGCGAACGTGTACTCGCTGTGCGGGTTCAGCATCCAGTAATTGTCCTTGCCCCACGGACGCGAGGGGTCCCGCAGTACCTTGAGGAAGCAGTCGTTGAGCGATAGATTGTGGCGCACCGAGTTGCGCCAACCCGTGTAGCTGCCGCGGAAGAAGGGAAACTTCCGCATGAGGTAGTCGTTGATCTCTGCCAGCGTGAGGCGGCCCGAGTTCGAGTCCCGGATGGCCATGGCAATCAGGGCGATGTACGAGTACGGCGGTTTGGGTCTGCGTGTATATGGCTTGCCTTTGGAGTCCGTACGCGGATCCGCGGCACCTGCGCCGCCGGAGGACCCGATGGTGCCAGGAACCCCAGCGGGGACAATGACGGACGCCGGGGACGCAGGACTGTGCGCCACGCAGTCTCCATCAGAGCCCAGCTCGTCTTCAGCGGAGAGCGGCGAAGGCGCGCAGGGGCGCGCGCCGCCCAGCAACTGGAGCTTCATCTCGCAACGGTGAGTCGCTTACCGGCCGTCAGAACACAATGTGTGGAGCCGCAAAAGTAAAGCAAGGAGTACCTCCAGATTTTCTCCAAGTCTACGCAGTTCTCCTTCGCATCCGATACTTCTTAAAACAATAACAGTACTACTAATAAAGAAACAAGTAGCGCGCGTACAGTGGCACCGTCTTCGTCTTATCTGCAGCTGTAACGCGCGGCCACGCGCTCATATAGAGCAGCACACACCTCCAGACCTGCCTACGAGGGCGGCGCCTCAGCCTCAACCTTCAACACCGAGAAACAAGACAGTCAAGAGTTCAAAGAGTAAAAAAAACACACACACAAACGTTAAGACCCAGAGTAATATGGAACATGGACTGCAAATTTTTATGTTTGTTTTCTTTCGTTTCTGTTGCCCTTTTCGTCCACTGGGCGGACCACCTGTGCACCTTACCTGTGCACGTGTGTGTGTTACCTGAGGTGTGCACACCTTCGCGAAAGAATTTCACGTCAGGCAACCAGGTGGCGTGCGTTTACCAGACAACTCCTGTTTATGTGAGCCGCAGATGTTTTGTGCTAGAGGTGAGGTTTGAGCCTTGGAAAGGTTGATGGAGATCAAATATAATTTAAAAATCAATTAGCATTTACAAACACACATATACATTTTTCATCAAAATACTTTGCTGCCCCCCATCAGTCCCCTCTAATTCACGTTTCTCCTTTATTCCATTGTCAAAGACTCTCCATTCATTAGTAATCTTCATTCATTAGTAACCAAGCCCTTCCGGAGACAACAAAAGCACATGGGACTTGGACGTCCATGACTATTTGGTTCTCACACAATTGCCATGGGGACATATGCATAATATTACATATAGACACAATATATCTTGTGTAAATATTATGTATAATAAACAGGTTTTATTATTTGTAGGATCTAGAGTAATTTACTGATTCTTTGTAAATGGTGATGATAGAAGGGTTATGTGTACCACTGAAATGTGATCATTTTATTTACTAATCAAAGCTACACCTTTTTATATGTATTGCTGATTGTAAATAGGCAACATTAGTGGTAAATCTAATCACTTTGTTTGTGCCTCTCAGACAGGATTGTATTTAAAAAGACATACTTTAGGTTAAAACATAAAATAAAAATTGTGTAAAACAATGTATCAGAAAAAGTAGATATACATTCAGTGTCTTCATATTTTATGTACTAGTTTTCTTCATGGTAGCTTTTTAAACGTGTCAGATGTTTGTCTCCTCATATAATGGAATTCTTCAAATACCATTACTATTGACTACTCTTTTGGTATGGTTTGTACTCTTTCAGGCTGTAGGGAGATCATAGGAAAAAACAAAACACAATGTCTAAAAACTAAACTAAATCATTATTGAGAGTGCATAAATATTTTGCAGAAGCAGTAATGAATGTGTCAAATACCCATTTGTGCTTGATGTGGATTGAGCTTAAATATAAAACAAAAATCCTGCCAAGTTTTCCCCATTATTTGAAATGTATTTAACCAATCAAATACTTTACAGCTTTATAGCTGAAGCCAGCATTTTTTGTTTTGCATTACAGCTATGAGGCTAATGCAGCACTGGAGGTGTTTTAACCCACCTCTTAGCATCATGAAACCTGCAGGCCTACATCATTACACATCTCAAACCATATCCTGCTTTTAAGTAATTTCCCATAGATTTGCTTATGTGGTTTGTAACACTGTTACTTGCATCTATCTGTATCACATCCAAAGAGTGGGGTCTTCAAATCAGAATTTTGAATTCACATCTTTTCTTGTCCATTCCAAATGTCTGAGAAGACCTTGGGATTTTCTAACATGCGTCATACCAAAGGGTTCTCCTTTATTCCACTGTCAAGGAATCTCCATTATAACCTTATTCATCAGTGACAAACCTTTGAGAAGGCAACACCTTGGTGAATAATCAAAGTTTGTTTTAGATAAGTAGCTACGTAAGCCGTCAACATCTACGCATTAGTCTGGTTCACAAGCACCTGTCATCTAGAGTATGAGGGGTGGACACATGATCCCCATGTAAGCACTTCAGAAATGTAATGAGAAAGATAACATTTATAGGGGTCCTCGAGTTACCAGGGTCTCTACATGCGATGTTTCGAGTTTATGACGCTTACATGGGCAAACTAGTTTAGTGGCGCATGGTGGAAGATACGCAGAATGCGCGTAATAAGCAGAATGTGCATAAAACTCACAATACGCAGTAACGCAGCGTATAAGTGAGGGAGGATGCTTATCTAAAAGCAAGTGTTGCTTTGTTTGGCAACTTTTGGGCTTTTATCATGGCTTCTGAACGACTTTTTTACACTAATTTTTTGTCATTTCTTCTGTTACTATAGTACAGTGTACAGCGTTACTACAGTACAGTATATTTATGTATTTTTCCTTTTTCCTTTTTATATTCTAGATTTTACAACTGTGTTAGGATAGGTTACTAGGTAAGGAGAACACAGATTTGGTTACAGATTTCTCTTCGATGCCTCCAGCCACTGCTTCAACTTGAGAAATACAAGACCGCATTAAGTAAAGCAAATATGATTCATCAGACCAGGACATCTTCTTCCACTGCTTCATGGTTCAGACACTCACATGCCCATTGTTGGCACTTTGAGAAGTGGACAGGGTCAGCATGGGCACTCTGCTATGACCGGTCAGTGGTTACACAACCCTATACACAGTGAGCTGTGATACATTGTGTGTTGTGTCACCTGTCTAATAGGTTCCAGCAAGAACTGTAACAATTTGTGCAACAGTAGCTTTTCTGTAGGATTATGAGCATTAGTAAGTCCTGGGCACTCAAAGTCACTCTTATGTTCACTCAGATCCTTATGGTCTTGTTTCCAACACATCAACTTCAAGAATGGATGGTTCACTTGCTCCATATCCCACCCTTTGTCAGGTGCCACTGTAACAAGATTCACTGTTGTTCACTTCACCTGTCAGTGATTTTAATGTTGAGGCTGATTAGTGTATATACCCTGAATTATTAATTATACACTACATTAGTAACACCTCAACAATATAGCATGATTATGCATTTTAGAAGAAAAAGTGGAATCTCCCTCTAAGGTATTCAGCGATAATCAGTTAGTGTAATTTAGATGCCTCTGAGAACATAATCCTAGAAAATCTTTGACTTCACAAGATTTAGTGTAAAAGGATCCAGTGAGTGGCAAAACACTTTACCTGTACCACTAGTTGGTCAAGAAGTGTTCAGCAACTCGATGAGATGACGCTGCAACATATCATAATAATTTTTAAGTAACACATTGTAAAGTATTTTTTAATGCTCACTTTCATATTTGTGTGCAGTTCCTGTAATACAAAAGAATTTTCACTATGAGCTCATAAAAAGCTTACTAAATTTTATATGATGTTAAGGACACAGTCAGTATATAGCAAAATGTAAATTGCCTACATTTAGTAACTGTAGCTTTAACTCTTAAGAAATAAGAGAGTGTGTGCATGCCTCGGCATGACCGTGATATATCATAGCAACGACTGACACAAGCATATGTAGTAATAACATATGTTTTGTCATTGGTGATGAGCTTATGAGGAGCAGCAAATGTGGTATACTTATAATCACAGGCTGTCACGGCATTTTTATCTCACAGGGATTGTTTGGTACAACTTGGACAAGTGCATATAAAGACATATTTTTTGGGGGAAAGGGTGATGACCAATGTCCAGTACATTCTACTGCCAGCCTGGCACAATGTAATTCAACAGAAGTAGACTAGAACATATTTTTACATGTTTTAACATGATTTCTAAGACAGCAGAAACATGAGGTTGTAGTATCAGTATTGATTCAGACATGAAAAACTGGTATTGTGTCACTCCTAATTTTAACTGTAGCCTCAACTTTTAGAAGTTAACATCAATTTCTCATAAGCTCAGGGAAACAAGCAGAAGAACTCCATGGAAAGTTTAGATTAATTTTTGTTGTGCTTGTAAGTATAAGAGGGGGTAATTTATCATGATTTAAATTTGATAAAAGTGCTTCTTGTTGTGCATAAAAACATCTTTACATCCGAATATTTGCCACATGAGAGAAAGAATGAGAGAAATAAGCTTGAAATGGTTGAGGCAGGTTGGAATTTGAAAATAAATGTAACAAATTTTGTATTTAGTTTTCAATTAATTTGTAATTAATTGCACACTGATACATAACCTGTGCAAAGGAACCAATACAGACACCAACAAAGATCCACTGAATGTGTTTACTCAGAAGAAAGAACTAATAGGAAGAGAATATGAATGATATTACTTCTTTTATGGAGGTCAATTAGAAAGAAAGAAAAGAAAAGAAAGACATATAGTGAACACCAAAAGTCTCCATAGCTTCAACCACAGCAAGTTTTTCATATCAATTCACAGAGATGTGTTTATATCAGTGTTAATTAAAATACACTGGATCTATGTAATCAAAAGTGTTCATGAAGTATGATATTCTTGGTGTTAAGGTTAGGATTAGGTTTTAGACTAGACTGGTAAGCTGGAAAGATTTCTAATGCAAAATACATTAATTATTGCTTTTAATTCACATAAACTTAAGATAAATGTCCAAAAATTAATACGTAAGTACTTTATGTCCTTTCTCAGAAGAAAACATTTTTTGTACCATAAGGGGTGTTTCATTGAATCACTGAAGACTCTTATGGAACCAATTGGTAATCAGATGTGTGAATATGAGGAACCTTTTTACAGAATCCCCTGGAGAGCTACCTTCCTGAGAAGTTCACTTCCAGCCACCATCTGAAACACCTGCTCAGGCTTATGAACCTCCCTGATTGGCTGGAGAGTTGAGGGCGGGGCACACGTTAGTGTTGGTGACTACTGTGTTTAACAGTTTGCCAGAACAGTTTTAAGAGCATCAGCAAGCAACAGAGTGACAGGAAGTGAATAATTTTTTATGGAGGTTGGCAAGTTCTAGTAGTGCAACAAGCAACTAGCTGTGTGGTATTTTCTCAATTTTGGACAAATAAATTGTGATGCAGCAAACAACAGTCCAAATGTCTGTGTAGACAAGATGGGGCAGCTGGTAGTCTGGTAGTTAGGGAGTTGCCCCTGGAATCTAAAGGGTGTGGGTTAAAATCCCAGGAATGCCAGTGGCACCACTGAGGTACCCTTCATCAAGGTACTGTCCCCAAAGAAAAAAAAATGCTCAAGCCCAGGTCTACACTCTTTCGGTTTCTACCAGCATTTTGTTCCTTGTTTTAGCATCGGCTCACTGGCAAACCGTACTATTACCTGTTATGTATGTTTGACCTTTTATTTGACTTGGACTTGTTTTTTTGGCTCTGAACTTATATAATCAGATAATTAACAACATTTTTGAGGTGCTACCTGTGTGGCAGTTTCACTATTCCACATGGTCATTGTGACTAGAAGCGCTTATCTTCATGTCAGATCTCTTTTAGGCTGTTCCTGAGAAACCTTCAGAGGAATTTAATTCTGCAAGTGGCATGTGCTGCTTGAACTTTCTCTCTAATCAGCACAAACACATGCACGCACACACAAACACTTCACACCCTCGTCATGACATGGTCGTGACCCTTTGATGGCAACAGGATCACATTTTTCTTCACACCACTGGTGTCTTCTCACCTCCTTTCCCATTGTAAAGCCCTGTCTGCATTCCTGCCTTCTGACAGACAACATTCTTCCTCATGTGGGCAGAGACCAGAGTATATGCCAAGACTAATAAACTGCACATCAGTAATTAACGGCTCGCTAAGTCGTACCTTAAGGAATGATCTGGTAGGACTGTCCTACATATTTTGCATCTGTGCAGAAATGGTTGTTGTGTCACAGAAAGTTCACAAGCAGTGGGTAAAGGGGACATTTGGCTAATGCCCTTATCCAGAGCGACTCACAATTATTAGTTACAATAACAGTCCCCCTGGAGCAACTGAGGGTTAGGTGTCTTGCTCAAAGACATAATGGTAGAAAGTGGGGGTTTGAATACACAACTTTGTGGTCATTGGGTTCACAAGCAGGTGTTTTACACACTAGGCCCCTTACATAATGTGGGTACATAACACATCTTTGGGTTTCAAATTCATTCCTACATTCAGGTCAATGTATTCAGAGGGATAGGAATAGAGAAGAAATTATTCTAGTTGTTGTAATGGTACAATATGTTTCATGTGCATTGGCTGAGGAACACTAGTTGTGCTACACCTAGACATCCTTAGAGGTGTCAAAAATTGTGAACATGTGAACACCATGTTTATACTGTCTATAATGTCTATACATTCTACTACTGGTTATAAATTGCTGATTCAGGTGTTTATTACATTTACAGTTTTAAAGGTAATATTGTATTTACAGCTATACCACAAATTGATGTTTTGTTGTCCTTTAGAATTGTTTTATATACCTGAAGTGAAAGGCAAGTACATTTTTAATTAAACTTTTAACATTTAAGAGTGCACACAAGTTTGATTTCCAGGTTTAAGACTTCATTGAACTTTTGAACATGTGGTTGACTTTCTATAGTCCTCCTAGTGTTTCTAAAGCATTCCTGTTTGCAGCATGGGTCAGCTATAAAAATGTGCAGGCACATTTTATAGGTTTCCTGTGAATCTAAGTATTGACAAGAGGGGGGACTAGTGCAGGAAAGGGATTAAAACCTATGAGGTTGTCAATGATTATTAAAATGTTCTGGATCCATATAATCAAAGCTGCCTAAGAAATATGACATTCGTAGAGTAAACTGGGGAGTTTTAAAGTAAAGTGCCCCCTTATAGTCACATATGAATATACCACACAGTGTGAATGATGTGAAATTCTTTCTCTGCATTTAACCCATTCAACAAGTGAAATAGGGGGCGGCCAATGAGGGGCACCCAGGGAGTAGTGTGTGGGGACAATACCTTGCTCAATGGTACCTCAGTGATGACACTAGCAGTTGGGATTCAAACCTACAACCTTCTGATTGCAGGGGCATCAACCTAACCATTAGACCACTCAGATCCCTGTTAAGTTAAACGGCTTGACCTATGATGTGAAATGCCAGGTAAATTTGATTTTGTGTTTTGGGTTGGTGGCAGACAGTCAGAGTCAGCAACTGTTATGACCAGAAATTAATAAATTGGACAATTTGACTCCCTGAAGTTGATTCTTTGCCTTAGCTTGGTCACACCTACCAATAGTTAATATTAGGATTAGGTTTAAGATTATTTTATTGAGCATCAACAAAGAAATTTAAAAAACAAAATTGATAGGGAATAATAGGTTTCATAAGCTTTGTTTTAAAACATATGTAAAAAACAAAATATTTAGATGTTGCTACAAACATATTTTAATGCAAAGTGTACCTGGTACCATTAAAAAAGATGTGGCCTTTGGTTTAAATTTTAAGTAACGATCATGATGTAAGTGGAGAACATTCCTGAAGATCTGAGACAACATTATATAACAATTTTTAAAACAGCACAGCATTAGCAAATACCTTAGATATGTTTGTCAGTACAATTGGTTCAATAATATGCAAGTGGAAAGTTAAACCACAACTAATCACCCCCTGGACAGGTGCACCACACAAAATTTCACAACTTGGGAATTTTATGTCATTAAAGAAAACATGCATAGAACAATGTACTGGGAAATGTAAACTCATCGGCCAAGAAACTGTATGTAGGAAGAAAATTTCAATGAAGCAATAATATCAAAAATACAAACAAAATAAGACAAGGATGGTTTCTAAAAAAGAAGGTGAAGGTTTAATTGAAAATGTATGAACTGTTTTTAAATTACCAGTCTGTCAGAGGGAAACTTGTAACTTTAGGGAACTGAACAAGGTTTAGATGAAGAACACAATGATGCGAAAAGCTAACACACACACACACACACACACACACACACACACGCACACACACACAGGGTCTAATGTCTCGGCGTGGTTCCGGGGGGTGGGGGGGTGAGGGGTGCGCAGTATGAAGTCACAAATTAGGTACGCATTTGTGCTGTGAAGACTGAAAACTGAAAATTGTGTGTGTGTGTGTGTGTGTGTGTGTGTGTGTGTGTGTGTGTGTGTGTGTGTGTGTGTGTTTCCTTACAAATACCCAACTGATGTGCACGTTTATGAGTACAATGTTGAAGTAAATATTTGCACTGGATATATAATAAATAATAATATTTGTTTCCTTCACTGTACATACATACATACATACATACATATGACCTCCACATTCTGACAAACTAAGCAAACCTTTGTGTGTGTGTTTGTATGTAATGAGAGGGGATTCAGCAGGGTAATCTTTTTTCACCACCAGTGACATCCAATCTGGGGTGAAGTCAGTGTTGTTGAAGTGCTGCATGTTGACTGCATCTTTGCGTAATCCCGTAGCACAATGATGAAGGCTCAGATGTTATGTTCGTATTCTCCTCCTCTCACAGGTCTCATGTGTTGTTTAGATTGCCCTTGAGGTGTGGTCCCCTCACCGTGCTGCTGTGTAGGTGTCCCAACCATGGAGGCTACGTGAGCATTGCATTCACACTTTTATTTTCAGGCAAAGACCAAAGAAAGCATATGAATTATTTTACTAAGTACAATTATCTGCCACTTCATAAAAGAATCATAAAATACATAAAGTCATTCAAATCCACCTAAATTAAAAGTTACAGAAAGGGTTATTTGGGGCTAAGGATTACCTATGGTTAATCAGAACGTTTGGTCCCTTAAAGCTTTCTTTTTTAAGAATTACACTTTCAACAGGGCCTATAACTAGATTTTCTATGGTGTTGGTCCAAACAGACCATTGTGGGCAGCTTTCTGGTTCAAAGTGTTGTTCATCAGTCTTTTATTTCGATGTTGTAGATAAATACAGATCAAGGCTGGTGAGCTGGATGAGCCGCTTCATTAGATTTAAGGTGTTTGAGTGACTCTGGTTTGCAAAAACAGTTTGGTCATCCCAGGGTGACACACACAAAAGAAAATACAAAGGTAAAAACAGACTGGGTTGCTCTACATGTATGGAATGCGTTATCTGAAATTTAGATCCAAAGAATATCAATTTGACCAAATGAGTGCCACTGGATTACAGAAGAATTCATCACTGAAGATTAAGCTAATCATATGTCAAATGAAACTGATGAGACTTGAGGCCAGCATGTCTCCATCCTTTCAGTCACTTTTGTGATTACTGTTGTAAAGCAAACAGCCTTCACCAAAATAACCCAAACTGAGCAAACACAGTCCTCGGTTATCTTAAGTATGAGTAGAGCTGTTTGTTTTGTCTCCACTCATACAGGTTGAAGACAAGTGCAGCTGAGTTGCTGTTTCAGCCCCCGTGTCATGTTTGACTTGTTGAGATTTATGAAGACTCCAAACTACGCTCAGTCCATTGCCAGAGGCTCAAACTCAACTTTCACACTAAATCAGCTTTCACACTAAACCACGCATTAACTCAGTGGAATTCCCCATACGTGCAGGTAAGCCAGACATTTACAGCTCCAGATATTATGCAATAACAACTTAAATTTATGTCTTGTAAATTAGCAAAACATTTCAGTTCTAAGAGGGTAAAGTCCACTTAAATGGGATAATATAGCAGCCCTCAAAAATGACCAATATTGACACAGTTCAAGCTACAGTATCATGAGAAACCTGTGAGTAAGCACAAACAGTTATCTTTTTTTTCTTTTTTTTGAAAAAAAAAAGAGCAGGGGACTGGGTAGAGAGGAGGAAAATAGTTTAGGATGTTAGAGGTGATAAAAAAAGAGGTGCTCTAAGAGGTGATCTTCAAGAGTGTTGTGAAATTAGAGAAGTACATCCCTGCTCTGATTGTTTGTTTGATGGTTTGTTTTTTGTTTGCTTTATTATATGTTTGTCTGTTTTCTTGTTTGTTTTTGCTTGTTTTCTTGTTTGTTTGTATATTTGTTTGCTTGCTTACATGTATATTTGTTCTTTTTGCTGTCTGTCTGGTTGCTTGTCTGTTTGTTTATTTGATAGGAAAATGTGTCCTGATATATATTAAAAATGACCTACATTGTAAAAACAAAACTGTAACCACAGCATTATATTCCTTTCTTTTATTTTTGTTTTTTTTTTCCTTTCAAACAGTTCAAGTGTGCCAGTATGAGTAGACTTAGAAACAGACAAAGGAGCAGAAGTGAATGACACGGCAATTAAATTTTTAGAATACAACACCCTTCTTTTTATGAGACATCTCAAATACATTAGAGGCTGTTATATAGGCCAAGAGTCATAATGTTTCAGAGACTCTTACTGTAAGTTTATAAGTGAATGATTGCAAAAGGGACGAGCTGTTCCTGTTCTTTGGACACTCTGTGGTATGATTTAAGGAACATATTCCTTCTCAAAACATCTCCTTGAACACAAACTCAGTCAGAGGCCTTCTATTAGTAGCAGGTAGTATTTCTTTATAATGTACTGTTTAAAAGGTCCCTGAATCCATTGAAATGTCCATATTTAAGAGCCTTTCCATTTTTGTTTAGATTTATCAGTTTCTCCAGGTTTGTATATAAAAGAAACAATTTGTAATAAACACATATTCGCATCTTTTCACTGCAAGTCAGCAGATCCTCTGTGCTGTGCTGTCTCAGAGACAGGGATGATAATCATTCTTCTGCAACTGCTTCATAAACTCCCATTAGTCTGACATTGATGGACTGAAGCCTCAGAATGGATGAAGGGAGTTATTTTCCTTAGCCAGGCTGAGACAGGATGGGTATTCCGCCATGAAAAGTTAGCCTGAAACTCCTTCACTCTCAGCCACCCTAACCAAATAAACAGGGCACATAGTGTGGTCTGTGGCAGGGAGCTGTGCAGACCAGGCTCTGCTGTAAATCAGAATGAAGCAGCAGAGCTACAGACATGTGCGCCCTCTAATTTCTCCCCTATGTGTTTACGCGTGGCTTTCCAGGATGAAATTGTTTCCAGTAATTTGGAGCGCGCAACCAGTGGGCCCAAACGTAAACAACCGTGAGGATAGGGGTGATCATGGACTTCTCTCTCCTCACGGAGGGAAGGGAGGGCATCGTATCTGTTTAGAACAGTACTGGAGGGAGAGATTTATGGCCTGTTCTCACTCTTGCCTACTGTGTGCCAAGCCCTCATATGGGGCCTGTGATCTGTTCAGTATTTTACACAATTTACAATAGGCTAGGTTAGGAATTTGTGGGACAAAGCCAATGAAACTGTTCAATCCATATCAATGATTCACAACCTCAGGTAACAGGTTTATCAAATTTGCCAGAGGAATGATTGAAAGGTTTTGGCGCTTTGAAGCACTTATCAGGAAAAAAAAACTTTAACTGCTATATAATAATTGGGTTATAAGGGCTATTTAATATGAGTGGATAAACCTTCCCTTAATGTTGTATATACTTACATACATCCATTTCCACAAGAAACAACTCACAGGTGATCACAAAATAAATTTAATTCCAAATAATATGTATCTCATAATCGTTTTTTTGCAGCCCACTTTTGCAAACAGAACAGCCTTCTACTGTAAGTTTTAGAAACATTGAGATCTCAGAAGAAGAGATTCACTAAGCCGAATCTCTGCAGTCCTGGAGTCCTGGATTTTCTCTTTTGTACTCTCTTCTTGAGCTCAACCTACAAGCTTCCAACTGGATTTAGGTCAGGGAACTGGGTGGCCACAGCAAATGCTTGCCTTTTGAGTGGATTTTGATTCATTCTTTGGAACATTGTCCAGCTGGAAGACGCAGCCGGCTCCAACCATGACTAAGTTTTAGCCTCTTGACAGAGGCAGCAAGGTTTTGATTTAGAATCACCTGATACTTTCTGGAATCTATATCCTCATTTCATGTACTGGATCAATACTGCCAAGGCATCTGAGGAGGAACAACCCCACAGTTTCAATGATCCTATACCATGTTGAAGGTTAAAGGTTCAAGGTTACTTTATTATCAGCAACAGCTGTGAACACATACACAGTCTGATGAGATGTTTCTTCATGGACCACAGTGCAACATAATAGCAACATTCAGAGTGCAAGTTACAACAGGAACAATACAAACAACACAATAAATAGAAATAACAATGTAACAGTAATGTAATATAACAGTATACTGTGAATGCGATGTAAACCTTCCAGAGTGACTAGTGTTGCACCATTAATATGATATTGTATGGGAGACAGTTAACAGCGTTGAGCAAAGTGCAATGATTGACAGATACAGTACAATAAACAGACAATACAGCAATGTTGAAAGTAGTGTGGATAGGATGTAAATCTGAAACAGTACAACAAATAGACAATATAGTAGTGTAACATTAGTGGGAAGGGTATTTCCAGAATGACTAGTATTGTACAACATGTATAATATTGCACAAGAGTAAGTATGAAGGAGATATAAATCTTCCACAATAAATAATATTGCACCATATGTATATTGTTCAACTCTTCTCTGTAACCACCTTTATTTCTATGCCACCTTGAGTGTTTAGAGTTAAAGAGATCAGTTTTTGTTTAGTCAGACTACAGAACCCTCTCTTGTGTCTATTTTCTGATTTGTGCAAGTCAATAAATTTGAATAATCGCAGTGGAAAGCTTTTCAATTTTCACCATTATAATGAATGACTAATGTGTCATCTAATTTTTAGGCTTCAGTGAAACATTGATGACTGCTTAAAATTTACTAAAAAGATAAGTCAATTTAGTTAAATATTATATTTCATTTACATTCAGATTTCTTGTAATTCCAGTAATTGTCTCATGAGTTGTTTTGTTTAAAATGTATTATTCATGTTTTCATATGTATGTTTATTTTTGTTTACTTTTTCTTATTTATCTTTCTGTCTGTCTGTAATATAAAGATGGTGGCTGCCTTTTGTTGTTAAACAGAGGAATGGCCCAAAATGACTTAGAATAATTACTTGGTAAATATTAAGTGTTGTTAAATATACAATAATAAATAAATAAATGTAATGTGACCTGTTTGAAAGTTATAGCACATTTAAATTTGATATTTTTCCAGTATGCAAAATACCATAAGTCTGTAGAAGATTGTCAGCTTATTTTCTCTTAGATAGATCACATGATTCTCCTATAGTGTCAAATCACATTAAAGAGTTAGTGTGGTTTTTGTGTCATGACCTACTTTCCTATCAAGCCAAAAGTCACCAGAAGATTATTGTGGAGACCATAAACAGGTGTGCAATTTTGAGTGCCCAGCATAGGTGTATTACTGGTGCACCTTTATGGCCCGTGTTATGTCTCAAATGACCCAAAAAAATTACACTCATAGTCATTGTTTGTGTTTTCTGCCCAACTCAAATAAAATAACCATTTAAAATAGCTCAGGCACACCATTGAGCCAGTGGATCTAAAGCCAATATGTTAGTTTTAGCACAACATAACCTCTCATGGAATGGAGGTTAAACAGTGTTCAGTAATCAAATACAGCATGTATGACAACACAGTCTGGCCTGGGCTTTTGTCACTGACATTTTGGTTCTTTGCCACAATGCAAAGATCCATAAGCTTTACAGGTCCGATAGCGGAACCGACGGTCAACCGATGGTCCACAAAAACTCAAACAATGTGCGCTGCAGACCCCTTGTATAATCAGAAGGTCTTTGATGAAACTGCAGTGGAATAAACAGCTGGCTTTTGTAATCTAGTGTAATCTAGGGTTGACGCAAGATCAATGGTGGGGCAAGTTGGCCGGTGCAGCTTCATGGAAGCACTTTCAATCAATCATGTGATGATAATTTTTTTTCTCTGAATAGAAGATAAAAGGTAAACATTGCAGACATGCTGTTTAAAAAGTAATGAATACCAGCTCCACCCAAATGCTAACAAACTTTAACCATTCAACCATTCTGATTTTGTGAGATTGCAGAGATTGCTTTATATCTAACATCTAAAGAGATAAGGCTTGTTTTTAAATTAATGGTAAAGGTAACACTGTTAGCATCATTTTTTAGAGCATATGATATGTATATTGTTCTCTCTGCAGTCTCATTTTCTGTGTTCACATTCACATCCTTCAATACATTATTGTGGTAGCAATTGCACTGAGTGCCAATCAGCTGTCACTGTTGAACATGTCTCAGATGACCCGAGACAATACCCAGTCTTTTTCATAAACTGACTCATTATCACGCTGAAGGTCCTGACATTATATGCACTTGACTAATCAATTGACAAGCACTTAATTTTTATTAGCCATTGCTAAATCTGGGCAAGTTGTTAGTATTATCTGGTTAAAAATTCAAGTATGATTATCACTTTGTGTTTTGAAATAAATAACACAGGTAATAAAAAGATTATATGTGTTTTAAAGCACTATACACATATTACACACAAGCACTAACAGTTATTCTAACCATGTTAGTGTTTGTGTCACTGTTTAGTAATCAGTGTATCTGACTGTTGGTGTGCAAGCGTCTTGGAAGAGGAATATTTCCCTTCATCTGATCTTGTGATACACACTTGTAGAATCACTTTTTGCTAAATGCAAAATTGAAAATAATTTAAATGTTTTTTTCACCCAGGTTTGTTTTAGTGTATACCTGAAGGTCTGTTATTAGAAATCAAAGTAAGAAAGTGTAATAAAGTGGGGCAGCTGGTGGCCTAGAGATTAGGGCATTTGCCCTGTGATCAGAAAGTCATGGGTTCAAATCCCAAGACTGCTAGTGGCACCACTAAGGTACCCTTGAGCAAGGTACTGTCCCCTGGGCACTGTGTTCCTGGCAGCCTGCTGCTTCACTTTACTGAATGGGTTAAATGCAGAGAAAGAATTGTGGTGTGCTGTGGTGTGTTCACATATGACAGAATGGTCACTTTACCATTTGTTAAGACATTAGTATGCATATTATTGAGCATATTATTGCATCCTTAGCATTGTTTGGCAATGTTTAATTATACATGTGTAATATGGAACTTATATTTAAGAATGAGTAGTAGAGTAACACTTCAGTGTTCCCTGGGAGCAACAGAAATATACACAACATATCATACACAACACGGATCCAGATTGATATCTCCATAACATCACCATGAATCATGAGGAAAAAAGAAAAAAAGGGATGTGATGACATTCAGGGTAGATAATAAAAGACAGAACAAAAGACAACCTATTTCTATTAGTGCTACCATTCAGATGGCTGAACCTCCACCCTGATGGACACATGTGGAAATCAAGGCATAAATGATGTTGAGGGTTCAAAACAATTGACTTTGCCATTGAGATGACTTCTGTAATCTTGCAGGACATCTTAGTTTTAGTTTAATTTGTTCTTGTTTATAAGACTAAGACTACAAAGTAATGACAAATTCAATAAGAGAAGAAAACATTTTAAACGGTGTCATAAAACTTCACAACTTCCCTAAAAAGAACAACCGTTGATTTGCCTTTTTACATACAGCATCTGTATTTGCATCAGAATGAAGCTTGTCCTGTAGGATAGTGTTCAAATACTTGCTGGTCTGTCATCACTTCATCATACCCCCTCATCATAACAATAATACATTGCATAATATGCTACATAGAACCTGTAATAAAATATCTAAAAAGTTACACTCTAAAACTGATAAAAATATAAAAAATAACTCATTTCGTGTCATCCGAGTCTTGGGTCCAAGTTTTATTAACCTATTTTTACCCAGGCTGGGTTGGGTTGTAGCTTTGACTCAATCTTGCTTCTTTACTTTTTAGGTGTGAGTTACAGCTACCCAACTGGGTTGGCGGGGGGGGGTGGGGGGGGGGGGGG
>JBBJLS010000011.1:4519019-4530346 GCA_037577275.1 Bryconaethiops microstoma
ACACACTTACAGTAACCCCCCGCTTCTCGTGGAGGTTACGTTCCAAGAGCACCTGTGTATAGTGAAAAAACGTTGTGTGTTGTGGTATAAAATGGCTATTTTTATAGTGTAAACCCTAAATATGCTGCCAAAAAAATGCTACATTGGATGGCGACTGAGATCAACAGCTTCTTTTAATTTAATTTACAGCAATAAAAATACTGGGCTTTAAGAAGTACTAAACGAAAAACAAGAGAAACTCAAAATGAGTCATGGGTGGACTGGCAATTTGTGCGTTCTGGAAAAGAACGGTCCAGTGTACGGCGGCCTTCGGCCTGTCTTTCTTCACCAGCTGTGCGGAGAGGTCTGCTTCTCAGCCGAGAAAGTCCATGGCTGTTTTTTAAGTCCCAGTCCGCCACTCCTGAGGGATATTTCAACTGTTCCAAAATAATCATCTAAAGTTTTTGTCCTAGAAACATATAAGTAACACAATTAGAAACCTTGAATCTTCTAGTTTTCAAATACGTTAACTTAAAATATATCAATGTCGCTTTGTAAAAAGAACTCTTGATATTTTCTGTGCCTCAGGCAGCAAGCAGCCTGTTAATGGCACAAAATTTTATATGGAAATGTAGCTGAATTTACTTTAATATTCATGTTACAAAATTAGTCAATTATATTTTTCTTAGTAATTTAGAACTAAAACGCGTAAAAATATATTGCCACGAAAACAGAAAAAAAAAAAGCGGAGAATATTTGCAGTTTCCGCATTATTGTGGGGATTTCCGTTTACAATTATTAGTTAGGTTCTCAGAAAAAAATCCACATAAGACTGATTTCGCGACCCCCGATCCACGTGAAACTGTGTGATGTATATATATATATATATATATATATATATATATATGTATAGAGAGAGAGAGAGAGGTATTTATGAACAATATATAGACATGAAAGACATTCACACCTTTTAAAATCTCTCTCTGTCACAAGCGCACACATACGGAATGTCCTCTTTTTTCCCCAGATATTCATTAAAATGTTTAGCTGCATCATTTTGACTAGGTCACAATTCACAATTTATTGAATACTGCTTTGTTGAATACTACTTTTATTGAATACTACTTTGTTGGTATACACTTTCATGGGAGTGTAAAGATGGGTGGTGCGCATAATTGTATGTGCTGGGCCATTCTACCCCAAAATGCCAGGGCCGTTGAGGTCAACATTGAGCTGTGAAGCTTTATAGAGTGATGGAGCTCCATCCAATACATCTGGGATCTGTACTTGACTAATGTTTTTATGGCTGCAACACACAGAAATGTTTCAGCATGTAGTGGAGAGTCTTCCTAGAACAGTAGAGGCTGTTACTCCCATTAAAGAGGGCAGACTCTCTATTAATACCCTTCCTAAAGAATCTTCTGTGTCTACAAGCCTTTGAACATATGATGCATATGAGCAATACACTGCAATATTTCACTTTAATATGGAAATTCATCTTAAGGGCAGCTTGATAATAAGTTTATGAGTGGAATAAGATTTATTAGGGCAGGGACACTGTTTGCTGAAGCGGGGTCCCTCAGGGCTGAGAATCACAAGTCTAAACAACTAGACATCTGCCAGTTCTTCCCCAGTAATCTGCCAAACACAACTACTTTTCTTCCATGTTGCGCTTCACAGACTTGCAGTCTTGTGACAGCGCAACAGTGGCTTTTTAATACCTGACACTGAACCTTTACCTATCTGTAAACAGAAGTTCGAGTTCTTTCACGCCCTTTGATATGAGCGCCACAAAGCACGGTTGGTGGAAGGAGCAGGTTCTGGCGTGCTGAGAGGTTTCTATTTTGGTTTTGAGGTCTCCTCACCTTGAGGATATAGTATACAGCCTGCCAAAACAGATGGGAGAAGAATGCATTAAGACCGTCAATTAAAATAACGTTAGAGCAAGGTTACCTACAGGTAAAGAGATGCATGGAGTTCAGATCATTGTGTTCTGGAAAACAAGTGATGGTTGCCTTATGAGATAAGGTCTGGTGTAGGTTTGATGTAACCATTGTTTTGATGGCAAATATATAGGCTTTATTAACATTACACAGAGTGCAAAGTCACCGAACACATGGCCTGAAAAAGCTCAATCAATCCTGCCTACATGGATAACAGGGAATAGAAGTTGGTGTTCAACCAATATGATGTTCTCCCTAACATGTTCAATAATGGCTATTTATTTCCATTGCAGTTAACAAAACTGAACCATTCATTGAAGGTTTTTGTTAACAATAGAATACTAACCTAATGAAACCAGTTTTAGCATGTAATCTTCCTATCTAGTACTACTAACTTGTGTTCCTTGTTTTCAGTGAAGCTCAGCAACAGCAAATGTCCTCTGACTAGGCCACAGAAGACTTGAATGTTGGTGCTGAAGTAGTTGGAATTCACATGTAGCTGAATTTAGAAGAAATTGTGTCATGTAAAATAATTAGATGTATAGAAACATAGATATCACTTTTCATTTTATTCCATCCAGTCAGCTTTTGTCATGATTGAAAAGCCAAACATCTGCTTTTGTCTTTTCCTTTCTGTGTATGTAGTGTAAGCCATCATGCAACAACAGTCCAATAAGTACCGTTTTCGTGATGTAAATAATTGTATGTGCTACAGTTTTGTTTTAGATTTAATGGCATAATTCATAATGGATACTGAATAACTTGTGCTAGAATAACTCATAGCATAATTGTTAATGCTAAAGACAGAATAAATTGTGTGAGTTACTAAATACTAGAATAGAATAAACAAGTCTTAATGTATACAAAATACTTCAAAGAAGTTGCTGAATAATTAATAGAATTGAATGAAAATATATTCAATAATACATATGAGTTACAGAATAATTTGGAGGAGCTACTGTATAATTCATAGTATTTACTGATTCCTTGTCACGTCGGGCTGATGAAAGACACACTTGCAGGAATCGGTGGGAGATAACAAAGTTTAATTAAGTACATTTCAGTTCTGAAGCTTGCAGAGCTCAAACAAAAAACAGCTGCATATAAAACACAAACACAAGGAGGTTCCTGGAGGACCTTATCACCGAAGGAAACCCGAGCACGTCTAGATAAGGTAGAGCTCGGCAGCCTCACCAAGTCGCACGCAGCATGGCTGATCCACTCGTTGCCGGGACCGATAACAATTGCTCCTTAACGAGCCATACACAAAGGTGGGACAAACCACTGTTTAAACCTGTAGGGGTGAATGAGGAGACACATAGAGAGAGATAAGGTTTACACAGAGAGATAAGTCCCAATCTTGAGAGAGACAAACCACGCAGCCCTAAACTGCATGGTTTGCAGGAGGAAACTCCCAGCTGCCACTTGGGAGAGCCCGATGGCATTTTGGATTCAACGTCTTCCCACATACGAGAGTTCCAACCTTCCAAATACACAGGCATGCAGACTTATGAGTTTCAAGTCCAAAACCCGAGTCGAGGCAGAGTGTAGCTTCTCGGTGAACCAAAACACAGTCCCAGACAGCCAATCACACGACGCTGACAATAACCTCCGTTAACACAGAACACTTAATCACAACTCAGGACAGGTGGACATGTCATCAGGTGCCTAGCAACCCTGCTAAGGAGCTAACGAAGCTCATATCACTCACCTGAGTTTACTAGGCTCCTGACCACCATACACACAACAACCTATCCTATCCTAGCCCCGTGCCCAGAGCTGTTTATCCCTAATATTCAGGCAAAGAGGGCCGTTGAGGGCACATCTGACGGGGACCAGATGTGACATTCCTTAATATGAGGCAATGAATACTTCATAGTAATTACTGTATAATTCATATTAGGCATGGTATAATTCATAGTAATTACTGAAAAAATGATAGGATTTGCATAATTTATAATAGATAGAATTAGTGGACTAATTAATAACAGTGAATTGTTTATAGGTCCTGAATAATTCATTGGAAATTCTGAAAAATATGTAATAGTTACAAAATAATTCATATGAGCTACTGAATAATGGATTCGGATTATTGACTGAATTATCAGTAGGCAGTTAAAATGTATGACTTTTCCTTTATGTTTACCCAGTGGCTGATGGTGGTTGTGCAGGAAGGGTAAGGTCTCCGTAAAGTAGATACTCCATAAACAGCAAGGCCACAAGAGCTTCATGGGGCAAATTCCTATCTGGGAAAAACTAATGAAAAAAACAGGCTAATTCTGAAAAATGCAGTTTTTGCAAATTCATAAAACCTCTTTTAGGAATATTTCATGATACTTTTTCATGGGAAGGTCTGAGCTTTTATTCTGCACTCATTCAAAACACATCTCTGTTTTCTCAGAGTAACCAGTCAAATAATTAAGTGCTGCAAAACCAAAAGAAACAAGTGAAATGCTCCTGAAAGCACATCATAAACATGACGTCAGTGTTTGGTGTTTCTAACCTCAACAGTGCTGTTATTCACCTTTGTTACTTGACAAGGAAAAAGAAAAAAATGACTTTAAATGAACTGCCATATCCTTATACGACACACATTACAAGAAATGGAGATCAGTTTGTTTAAATAGTGATTGACGTCTCTAACAACATTGTGTAATATTCAGATATGTTTATTGTCCATTTATTGTTGTGTAAAGAGGGTGGAGCAGGTGAGGCAGCAGGTCAGTGAGTCAGTGGAATGGGAAGATTACGGCTGTAGTGGAAGGAAAATGCCACAAGTTGCTTAAAGGTGTCATTATGGTCAAATTGTTGTTGTTTTTTCTCTGTATTTTTATCTATGTAATGAAAAAGAGGCTGGGAGCCTGGTTTGAATTATGGGGGGAACTGGGAGGTACTGTACCCTCCTATCAAGACCCAGACCCATTCCCCCCAAAGAGACAAAAATAGCAGTTTGGGGGCGACGTGTTCTTGACATTTTTCTTTTGTTGTTAAAAAAGGCAGTACCCCCAATTATGGAGGGCTAATTCACACTCTGGCTGGGAGATTTAGAAAGCTGCTCCAGAAGATTCTAAATTGACAGGTCTAACTGGTTTATTAGACTGTCCTGCTTTCTATAGTACTGTGAAAAAGTATTAAATTATTTATCTTGGTAGTAAGTGTGTTTTTGCCACTAAAAGTGTTTTAAATTTACATTTACATTTATGGCAATTGGCTGATGCCCTTACCCAGAGCAACTGAAGGTTAAGTGTCTTGCTCAAGGACACAGTAGAAGAAAGTAGGGTTTGAACCTGCAACTTTGTGGTAATCAGATTCACAGGAAAGTGTTTTACCCACAGATAAATATAAACAAATGCAAAATAAATATAATATTACCCACAAATAAATATAAACAAACATAAGCCTAAAAAACATTTTTGTGTTTGATGTAATTTTATTTCCTGTGTTTATATTAGGTATGTGCTGTCTGATATGAGCCAAAACCCCTGGATTGGATATGGGAAAAAGCCTGAATGATCATGGAAGACACACAGATGAGGACATGAGTAATACAGATGAACAGCAAGGCTGTGTTTCAAATGGCTCCCTCTTCCCTACATAGTGCACTATGTCGGATTTAAAATACACCAAAAGAGTGTACAATATGTCTAACAAAGAGCCACTGGTGATGCAGTGTTCCATAATGGACAAATTATGCACTACATGGGTGTAGAATCTGATATTGTATAACTTGTATAGTGCCCTCTAGAGAAAATAAAGAGCTGTTTTGGATTCAAAGTGCTTCCAGACAATTTATTATTAACAGTTTACTTGTTTAAGAGAAAAAAAAGACAGTATCGGATTGGTGTTATTTAAGGATGTGGTATTGGCATCTGTATTGGACATAAAATAGTATCATACCACTCCTCACTTGTAGATTTTTCCTATTTATATGTTTGTTGAAAGAATCCAGTTAGAATAACTTTGGAAGAGGGTTTGATCATGATCTTCTTAGTGCACTTAAGCCATCTGTCACGTCTGGTCCATCTCGGCCACACCACCAATGAAGCCCCTCGCCCAAGTATTAGGTGGCACTCAGCCCTGGGCACGTATGTGTGAGGTCATGGCTTGTCGTGTGTGTGGTTGTTGGGAGCCTAGGCAATCCAGGTGAGTGTGAGGAGCTTTGTCAGCTCCTCAGTGGGGTTGCCAGACACCTAGCGATAAGTCTCCCTGTCTCATGTTAATTTAATTGGTCCATGTCATGTGATTGACAATTGCATGAGTGTGTATGTATATCTAACCAGCCGATTCATTGAGTCTTTGCATGGTCAGCCCAATCATACTGTGCAGCTTTGGTTCGGGTTTGTGGGATTTGTAAAAAGAACAGCCTGTTCATGCAAGTAGGAGAGCTCGCCTCAGCACCCTGTGGACTGTCCCACTCTATCTGCAGCATCCCCAGTGGCCTTGGAGATCCACACCTTGGACTTTACGCAGGCTGTGTATATAACTAGTGCTTGTGTGTTTCTCCTCTCTTCTATATCCACAGGCGGGACACTAAGAACCGCATCAGATTGAGTGAACTACGGAGCGTGGAGCATGTGTTACGAGCCCCTGAAGGCAGTGGGTTCCTTTACGAGTGATGAGCCGACTCTGTAGCAAAGTCATGCTTCGTCAAGTCCAGTCAGGCTGCGCTAGATGAGCTGTTCCCCCTGAGTTGAATTAGTCTTTGTTCGTAAAAGTCCTCCAGAGTGAAGGCGCACCGGGATCCAGGACCTCTAAGTTAGATTGTGTGTGCGCGCGCCAGCCCGACCATTTAAGAACTGTAAATACGTTCAAATTAAACACCTTTCTATTTGAACACTGGTTCCAGTGTGTGAGTCCTTTTCCCCAGACCCGACATGACACCATCCCTTGGATGTATCAGCTCTTGATTTAATTTAATGAAGAATTGAATAAATAAACCAGGATGGTATATGTAAATACTGGGCTTCCACCCCCAAAGCTTGGCAAATGGTCAAGCCAATACACACACACACACACACACACACAAAAACACGTAAAATTGTAATATCAAAGTCTAAAAGTTTTAGGCATCTGAGATTTTATTTATATATCTGCATTTTTTAACTGGTGTAAAATGTAACAACATTCTCCAAACCTGACACAGCAAGTTTTAATCACAAACAAAACCAACATTTCTCAGTCTGAATTTCAGTCTTTTACCACAGTGTAACTGAATACATTATTGTAAATGATTACTGTTACCTCAGTGTCTTGACTTCTATGTCATCACCTTTATATTACACTTTCATGTGAAGGACAAAGCCTCACATCTGGTTTTATGATGCATAAAATGTAGGTTGATTGCACTGCATAATACATGTTGATTGCAAAATTCTTCTTGACATATAAAAGTCAATAAAGAAATATAATTATATTAAATGAAAAGCAATACAATTTAGGGTGCCATGATGATCACATTTCTGATAAACTGGAAGTCATCACTGTTGAAAGCGCATAAACCAGCTTGTTTATGTTATTGTGTCTTTATTGCCCAAACAGCAGTGCAATATGATTACTCTGCACTGACTACAATGAAATAATTGGTTCAAGGTAGCCTCAAACAACTCTAATATATTCATACATATGCTCAGTTTGTAAGAAAATCTTGCCTCTCAAATTTGGTTCAAATCAAAAACTGATTCAGAAATAGTTCAGAATATTGAATATGTCTTCTTTGTTTTGGTGGTCAGAACTTCTCTTTGGTTTCAATTTAAACATTCTGTTGTTTATTTCCATGTTTAAATAAAATAAGTCCATGTGATTTCAGAAACCTGTTGTTAAGGTCATAGATATGGAGAGTAAAGGCTTTAAGTGCAGCAGCTGGGAGACATTCATCCTATAAATTGTCTGGATTTCAAAAGAAACAATAGATGAGCAAGTGTCTGGATACCTTATAGGCATAAAGTGCACGTAATCATGGTAATTGACTGTCCGATTCAATTCAATTCCATTTTATTTATATAGTGCTTTTTACAACCAATGTTGTCACAAAGCAGCTTTACAGAATCACAGTCGAGCCCCAAGTAAGGAAGCCAAAGGAGACAGAGGCGAGAAATAACTCCCTAAAGCTGGAGGAAGCAACCACTGGAGGAACCAAGACTCAAAAATGGGAACTGTCCTACTCTAGTCTCTAGAGTGAGAAAGAAAGTCTCTATGGAGATTAAAAAAACAATACAAGGCCTTCGTGTACAGAATTAATCATTGCTTACAGACTTAATATGGCTAACAGAGTAGGTAGAGTTAAGAGTCAGTAGTGGATGTTTTTGTTGCGTCTGAGTGAGGAGTAGTTTGAGAGTCTCTAGTCCACAGCAGCAGGAACAAAAACCTCAACCAGAGGTTTACACTAAAGTTTTAGCCCATCAGTTAGATCAAGTTGCTGGCTCTTTAATCTCATATAATCAGACAGGATTTCTTATGAATATTATAGATGTGCCCAACCCGACCAACGATCAACATACTATTCTCTCACTTGACACAGAGAAAGCCTTTGATCGGGTCGAATACCTCTGGTCTGTTCTGAAGCGATTTGGCTTTGGTCCCCATTTTATACATATGGTACAAACTTTATATACTAATACTTGTGCACGGGTATCGACAGGAATGAGTTGCTTGGGTGTTTTTCTGCTGGGCAGAAGCACACAGCAGGGCTGCCCATTGTCGCCTTTGTTGTTTGCCCTCTCGTTACAGCCTTTGGCTCAGGCAATACGTCAAGACAATATAATTTCCCCTATCACTACAGACAACCTCAAACACCACATTTCTCTTTTTGCTGACAACATCTTGCTGTATTTATGTAACATTACTACTTCAATCTCCCAGTGTCTTAAAATATGTAATGATTTTAGTAATTAATTGGGAGAAATCAGTATTAATGCCATTGTCCATAAAGTGTGATACTGTATCTGTGTCCCCATTAATTCTAGTTAGTAATGCATGCATGTATTTAGGAATTCAAATCTTCCCCTCATTCCAGGCTGTAGTTAAGCAAAATTATAGTTCTTTAATTAATAATATTAGAAGAGACCTAGAGAGATGGGACGCACTATTGCTTTCTTTGCAAGGTAGAATTGCAATTATTAAAATGAATGTCCTTCCTAGACTTTTATTTTTATTTTCCATGATTCCACTTTCTCCTCATAAATCTTTCTTCAAAAAAATAAACTCCATGATAACTAAATTTATTTGGAACAACAAACGTCCAAGAATTAAACTTAAAACATTACAGAGAAGTCATGCCGAAGGAGGTTTGGCACTTCCTAACATTCAATAATATTTCTGGGCATGTCGACTACGCTCTTTTAAGACCTGGTTGGATGTAAACTCTGAGATTGCTTGGTGCAATATTGAAGCAATATCTGTATTTCCACATCGACTACAAGATATGTTATTTACTGGTTTATCAAAGAAAGCTCTAAAGTTTGATAAACAAATTGTATGTGACTCTCTTAAAATCTGGTACGATGTCTGTAAATTTACAGGGTGCTTTAGGAAATTTACAAAAGAATCTCCGATTTGGAATAATTATAATATACAACCTGGGAAACAGCCGTTTATCTTCAAGCCATGGTCTGATCAAGGTGTACTGGTTCTGGGTGACATTTTTAATAGTCAGGGCCTGAGGTCCATTCAAGACTTGAAAGAATGTTATAATCTTCCCGGTCATTCCTACTTCTTGTACTTGAGGTTAAAAAGGGCAATGCATGCATATGGTGTACCATGGAACTGTAACCTGGATGCTCACCCACGGATGGACTGTGAATTTCTCTCAGACACGTGGAGCAGTATCATTCATTTATAACAAACTGTGTAAGCACAGCTCTGGTGCACTTCTCATCACTACAATATGGAAAAAGGAACTGGCCTCCTATAAACCTAACTGGGAATGGATATGGGATAGTATTCCTATGATGTCCAAGAATCCTGCCCATCAGCTGATACATTTCAAACTGATTCACCAGGCCTATGCAACTACTTATGTGTTACACAAAATGAAGTGCTTGCCAACTCCTTTTTGCACTTTGTGTAATTCTAATGCTGTGGGGACTTATATGTACATGTTCTTTGACTGTCCACTTATTTGTAAATTTTGGGATAAGGTATTTTCATTTGTTACAGAAATATGTGATAGGGCTATCCTTAAACACCCAAATATTTGTTTGCTGAATGACGACTCTGATGTTAATTTGAATACTTAGCAGCGTAGAGTATTTCACTCTGCACTAACAGCAATCTTTCAAATTTGGCATGAACCCACATTCCCGGCTGACAAAATGTGGCTCTTAGAACTAAAGAATATTGCGCTGTTAGAACGCTCAACAGCAAGGATCAATAGAGCTAAGCCAAAAACAATTAAGGCATGGTCAGAATTTATTGAGAAGCTTTGAGATATAATAAAGCGATAGACCAAAGATTGTTAAAGACAAATTTGGTACAGATGTGTAGAGAGGTGGTAGTCACACCTTAGTCTTCCTTTCCCTATTTGTATTCTTTCTTTCTTTCTTTATTTATTATAGGGTTTTGTTTTGTTTTGTTTTTGTTTTTTTTAGGCAAACCCTGGTTTGTATATAGTTTTGTAAGCCAGGTATGCTGGCTGTTCTTTATTAAAAATAAACAATCACAAAAACCTCCACCAGAGCTTTTGAACAGCAGTTGCCTTTGGCTGGGGGAGAAGCATGTAGGAGCACTATAGATTATCATTTGAGGCTTACTTATGTGTTCATGAAACACGAAGGACAGCTGACATCTTGTTAAAAATTCAAAAATCAAGAAAACTAAGAAAAATTGGTATTATTTTGATGCTGAAAACAGTATCTGCTCCTTTGAAAGTAGCAGAATCAACCAGAACTGATGTCCCAACAAAAAGACCTGTGTGCTATAATATCAGACCAGTCTTTTGAATGGCTCATAGTAAATGTAAGTTTGTCCATTCTTTTATCCATATATGCTCGTCATATGTGTATTTTCTTTGTGTCCACAAATGAAGCTTACAGAGAAGATCATTGTAAATCTTTCATCACTTGAGTAAAAGATTACCCTGTGGTAAAAGTAAAAACAAATCACCAACAACACCTACTTAGCTACAAACTAGCTCTGTTCAGGACTGTTCTTCCATAACTGGGTATTTTCACTTCTATAGAACCTGTGACACAGATATTTGCATATTGTGCACATCTTGCATGGTATATATGTCATGTGCTACTTTGCACTTTATCTGTTACATCTCAATAGAGACCACCTGTTCTGTATTGTTAAATAAGTCTTGTATAATTATTGCTCCAACTGTGTAATACTCTCTCTCTTTCTCTCTCTCTCTCTCTCTCTCTCTCTCTCTCTCTCTCTCTCTCTCTCTCTCTCTCTCTCTCTCTC
>JBBJLS010000011.1:4556579-4571818 GCA_037577275.1 Bryconaethiops microstoma
CACACACACACACACACACACACACACACACACACACACACACACACATATATATATATATATATATATATATATATTATAATCTAAACATCTGTGTAATTTCAATGCCACTATAGTGACTTCTACCATGACATGTCGTTTGAGATGTGACATAAAACTGCTGCAGCTTTCCTTTTTCCTGCCACTGAAGCATTGCAGAATTTGATTTTCAAGGCCGATGGCTACCATGCCGTGATTACGTCAAAGAATACACTGAGATAAAGAATCACAAAGGCTTGCAAGGGTTTCCCCATTCCTAGACTATACCTACAGCTCTTCAAGTGCCTTGCTGCCTGACATTCTCACGGCAAGATGGCAGGTGAGATGCAGAAGGCTTTTGAAACACCTGCCAAGCACTGTGTGTCCTCCCATATCAGCGGCTGGGCCCGAGTGGGCTGGAAGGTGGGAGGGGAGTGCTATCTGGCAGTGTGCTCTTTCACTGACAGATTGCAGAAACATAAACAAAGCTTCAGGCAAACAGTAATCTCACGCACAGAGGAACCAGCCCTCACCAATCCACCGCACCAGGGCCGGGCTCGGCGTGTGCTTTTACAAACAGTCACAATAGGGAGAATTTGGCTGGCAGTAAAAGTTACCAATAAACACACTTAATAATAAAGGTGTTCTTCGATGGTGTCCAGGGAGTAGTGCGAGGGATGGTTATATAAATTAGATGAGTGCGAAGAGCCTTCAAAATTAAAAAACCCTTTGAATAATGTAAAGCTCATTTTTAAGGCCAGTTCCTTTTTAGAGGCTGATTCTGGTGGCCTAATGGTTAGGGAGACGCCGCTGCATTCAGAAGGCTGTGGGCTTGAATCCCAGGACTGTCGCACCACTGAGGTACCATCCCTCGCACTACTCCCTGGACACCATCGACAGCAGCCTGCTGCTTCAATTGGGTGCATGGGTTAAATGCAGCAATATATCCTTTGGAATCAATACAGTATATAAACTAAAAAATAAATAATTCTGAAAATTTAACAGAGATCAGGGCAACTATAAAGCTCTTGTCCAGTGTTGTCAACAGTCATAACACCAGCAACTATATCAAGCCTCTGAACAAAACATGCAAATACATATAATAACATGCATATTACAATTCTTAAGGCATGTCTTATTGTCATTATTAGCCATTGCTTGTTTGACCCGGTAACCTCTGCTGTACATTAAGATGAATTGGTCACTCTGTGTGATGGGTGCCAAGCAGTTATATTCAATTTCAATGGAAAGAATGTGAACCCCAGTTATGTTCTATGGTTTGTAAGGCTAAGGGACCTGGGAGTGTAGCTCTGATTGGTAGGATGTACATCTAGATCCTGCTCTCTTTGGTGATTATGACTGTTTCCTGGCCCTGAAGGCCAATCTTCTCCCTGCTTTTCACACCCGCTTTCACTTAGTAAAGGGTTGCTAATGAGATGATTAGCTGGATCAGGTGTGTTGGAAGCTAAGGGGGGTACCACTTTATAAATCACAACGGTAGTCTTGTTGTAATCGGGTTGTTATTTAGCTTGTAGATAGTTTATAAACCATTAATAAGCATTTCCAACCAAGTTATAACAGCTGTCACGCTATAACAGCCGTGATGTAGACCCATTATTTGTTTTAATGGTAGTAAAACATGTTAACAAAAACCTAATGAAATAAAAAAGTGAAAATTGTGTCATACATGAACACACCACAGCATGACCAGCATGAAATTCTTCCTCGGCATTTAACCCATTCACCAAGTGAAGCAGCGGGCAGCCAGGAACACAGCACCCGGGGAGCAGTGTGTGGGGACTGTACCTTACTCAAGGGAACCTCAAAGGTGCTTAGCAGTCTTGGGAACCGAATCCATGACTTCCTGATTGCAGGGCGAACGCCCTAACCACTAGGCTACCAGCTGCCCCAAATATCAGGAGAGAGCACGGACGCAGTCCTCCACTACCAGAAATTATGCAATTGAGATTCCCACATTTGGGGAATTTGCAGGGGTCAGCACCACTGGAGTGCAATGGCTGAGCCTCACCCTGGGTGAACCGCCTTCCTGCCTAAGAAAGGAAAAAGATGAGCTCAGCAACTAGCAAAATCTGAAATCATGCTGAATAATAAGTCTGCATCAATGTGTGACAACTGTTATGACTTGAGCACAACTGCTTATAAATGATTTATACTCTCCACAACCTAATTCACAGCCTGATTATAAATCAATTATAATCCCTTTATGAGGATAGTCTTATTTTAAAGTGTTACCAAGAAAGCACTAAAATGCTCAGAGCCCCCGAGATCTGGTTTGGAAAACATTGTTATAAGAAGCTACATGCCCTCCAGATAGCAGAACAACACTACACCAATAAGAGTCCTTGGGCAAGTTACATTCACCTACATTTGTGACATGGTTTCGGTTGTGAACTGAACTAAATGTGTTGTGGCAGAGAACAGCTGAAACTACACAGAACAGGGGATTCCCAGGATCATATATTGAGTTATATTATTAACTTGGAATTTGGTTTGTGAAAGCTGACACACTCTAGTGCTAAATCATCTCTTACGGTATGTTATGATACAAATGAACCCTTAGGACAGATCTGTGCCAGAAGTGCGACAAATGGTAAATTGAGATACAGCAAAACAGCTCCTTATATGGAACTTATATTGTGTTGATGCTCAACATGTCACACTTCATGCTGAGCTTTGTTTGGTGTTCCTGTGTCACGCAGAACCAAAGTTATTGTAATGTAAAAAACATGTAATATTAATAACCACTACTGAGTTTTTTCAAGTGGCATCACACAGAAATGCCTATAAAAAAACAAAAAAATGCACACATTTCTTTTATTAGAAACAAACTGAAAAAACACACTTTGAACCTAGGAGAACTTTCAGTATAGTGGGTGGGGAAAACCCAAGCAGTGGTGCGCTGAGCAAAAGACCAGCGAACGGCAAGAGTGTAGGAGAAAAAACACCAGTTTTAGACTGTTTTACACGATTTTAATTGTTCAAATCAGATGTTACTAATAGATAGGGTTCAAAGCACATTTTACAGTATTTCTTATGAACCTATACATTATTTGCTTGTAAATGTGTAAGAATTCATCTAAAATGATTTGACCGTGCGTCATCAAATGACCTCTGGTAGAGGTAATATAATGATGTCTACTTTTAATGTGTAATTTCCCAGTTCGTGAAGCTCAAAGTGTCCCCTGCATGTCAGAAACAGAAGCAGATGCTGAGAGAGATAAACATGACTCCCCTGAGTCACCTCTCTTATTAAACAGGGAAGTTCATTCAAAGCCCCTCCACTGTGGCCCGCCACTAACCTGTTCAGGAAGCTGGCAGTGGCGCTGGCTAAGAGAGGATGTTTTCCTTCCCTCATCAGGTTTTTGTAAAGTCTTGAGGGCGGAGGGAGGAGTTCTGGAAGCACAGGGGTTTCTATTCTGGTCTCTTGGAGGCCGGCGGGGTCTCTCTCTGGGGGGTCTTTGGTGTGAGCGTGACCTGCAGCCTGGGCTCTGACACCAACTAGAGGAAGGCCACATGAGCAGACTGGGGAAAGGGAAGGAGCGCTCTTCCTCATGATGTCACAGCCGTCGCAAGACTATCGTTTCATTGACCTTCAATTCACCACATGGCCCATGATCACATAATACAAATATCTTATAGGGGATGCAATTGTTAAATCAGGACTATCTGAGGCTGATGGGAATCTGTACGTTTTAGGAATGAACCATGCAGAAATGGGCAAATTAACTTACTGTATGTCTACAATTTTAGGAGTATGTATTTATTGTGAATGGTCCATCTGAAAACTGTGAGAATTCAGAAGAAAAACACATAATGGGTGTCAGTGAATCCACAATATAGGCATCCAAAACAAACACATTGTTTCTCAAACTTTAGAGAAATCCATGAATGTTCCATCTGCAAATCTTGATATGTTATAGACTATATAGAAGCTAAATACAGAAAATTACTCAACTGCATGAATGTGTGATAGATCCAAAATAAGTTCAAATGAATACTGTCCAAATTAAGAACATCTCTAGTTTACATGAGGACTGTTTGAGGGATATCTTTAGTAAGAATGAACAATAATTATACAGAATAAAGGTGCCACAAACCGTTCTTTTGCTGTACAATAGACATTTAAAAACGTTCAATGGTGAATTCTTGTTAAAGAACCTCCTCATAATGTAATTATTTGAGAAAAAAAAACACTGTGTGCACGTTTTCAAAGTTCTTCACATGCACTCTATTTAAACATATTTTAGGAAACTCAAAAACATCTTTGTAGAATATTGCAAAAAACAGTTCTTAATTTTTCCCTTGTCCTTTCTTATTAAGCCTGTATGTGGAGCTGAAAATAGCCAAGGAATATTTATGATGATTGGAGAACAGGCTTGAACAGCTTCTACTTACACAATGGAGGGTCAGAGTTTGTTGGGCGGTGGAGATGAAAGCACTTCCTCTTCTCTGACCTCATGTGATTTCAGTCCTGCCACCTTTCTATGCAGGACTAAAACAAGCCCTTTCCTACCCTGATCTCTGCTCGCAGCCAAGCCTTTTTGGCGACTGCAGCCAGCTGAACAACAAACGAGCCAGTCTTGAGGGCACTGTTTCAACAACACGAGAGGAAAAGGGAAAGATGAAAGCACTGGGACCGACCTGGAGAACGCAGGTGCTTCATCTCACCAGCTCTTTCAGATCAGCCCCTTTTGTTTTGGCACTTGAATAGGGCTGAGTCCTGTCAGCAGAGGGGTCACAGACTTTCGCATACAGGTTCATGCCTTCACCAGATGCCAGCGGAGATAGTTTTTCAAGCCGACTGCACGATTACGTCAACACCTCTTCTGTTTTGGTTACATTTTCAAGATTGAGCACATCAGCTCCGCTGACAAACGTATGTCAGGTTTTATAGTATTTACCTGTTAACACTTGAGGTCTATGAGTGCATATGCATGAGTTTACCATTTGACTTTACTATCTTAGCTAATTTAAAGTACAATTTATTGTTTCAAATTGATGACCTGGATGCTGAAATCTTGCCTCTGATGGTAGAATAGCATTATTTGCAGTGACTCCATCATATCAGTATACAATGTTACTTTACAAGGTAAAAAGAGTTTTTTATGCCTTCACAAAGCTTAGCATTCCAGGGCATGTCTTTCAGAGAAATCCTCTCTAGAATATGTAAACTGTGTTTTAGGGAGTCTCTGCATAACTCGAATTCCTCCTCGTCTCACCAGGCCGCTTAATGAGTGCAGGTGCGGTATGCTGAGCTGTTTTTGACATCTCTTGAGTTACCGTCCACCGTCTGAGGTCTATTTGTAAAGATATGCCACTGTAAACCCCAGCCTTGAGTTCTGGACATTGACAGCTTTAACAGTAGAGGGGCAGGGACCTGGGGTTGGGCTTGTCCATGCACCTGCATGAGGCCAGCCAGGTGCACGCAGTTCTCATACCTGTGCTCAATAACAGGGAATGCTCAGAGAAGCATGTCACTGCAGTTGTGAGGAAATTTTGTATCTCTGAAAGGGGTAGCCAATATGATATTTAATCATGATAAATTGGATAATAATATGTTTTTAGGACATATTGGTTATCTTTAATAATTAAAGAACAAATGTTACATTACAAAGATTGCCTGATGGATTTAGTTCAGAACAGTACATGAAATGTTACAAAACATTGTTTTTTCAAGCATCATGTTATGTTATTTCCATATTATCTGCAACATCTGCACTCTGTAACTGCATAGGTGAAGAAATAAATATCTTATTCCAAGCCATTTGGGCATTCCTACTGGTCCATTTGTGTTTACATATTAAGGTCAGCTGGAGTTTTCAAAAAGGTGTACAAAAATTTAAATCAGAAAAGAGTTTTAATGGGATAAACGTAAAATGATACTTGTTCTTCTTATTCAATGCTGTATGTTTATATGTGAAATCAGAGTCACTTGATTGAGCAGTTTTATTTGTACTTCTTTATTTTTACTTAGTCCATATGCTATGAGTTACAATTTTATTCTGCTTAACTTCTTCAGTGGACAAATTGAAGGAAGAAAAGTTAAACAGGGTGGTGGGTATAAATGACAACTGCAGAAAGGACAACAACTTTAAACTCTTTTTAAAGCTTTACAAGGGCTCTTATATCAGCCAACACTGCAGTTCATCACTCTCATAACAAATATAATAACCTTTTGAACTCCATGAACGATTTTGCATTCATTTTTGTAACCTTTAGTCTCAGACTCATAACTCGCGACAGACATAACACACTGGCATGATACACATCACTGAAATCGAGAGGTCATGTGTTTGTGCAATAAATTATTCCAGAGTAATTGTGTACACAAAAGAGAGTAAGGGTTTCCCACAAAAACACACTGCTGAAACTCCATAAAACATCCATATTATTTACTTTAGTAAATAAAGCATGCGTTCACTTCCGCGATGGAGTGTAACAAATTCATCATCATTTGTCTTAATTTTTCCCACTGTCTTTCTATATAATAAATATATATTTATTTTCATTCTGTTGCGATATATTTTTTTTAATAATCTATTCAGGAAAATCTCTGGGGCAGACTGCTAACTACTTCAGCAGTAATAATACCAAGGAAGGTCAAATTCAAGTTCCATCTGGAAATAAGCAGATATTTTTATATTGTAATAAGCCATAGAATCTCCCAGTTTGAAAAAAAAAACAAACACTGTTTTGTAGAAATAAAAGAAAAAAAGTAATATTTCACAAGGAGAAAACTAGAATTTGTTATAAAAATGATATCAAGATTTTACTTGTTATTTTCACATCAAATAATTACATAAATAAGTAGTGCTGGGTCTTCTGAAAAAAAAACAACATAAGGCATGAATGGCTAGTTTATGAAATTAAAAATGTTATAGTCCAATAAATAAAGGGATGCAAAAGCTCTCAAAAATGGCCCAGAGGTCAAAGGGTTTAAATTAGCTACATATCTAATGGTTGATTGAATGACACTGCAATTTGTACTGCAGTTTTCAAATGGTGCTGTCACACGCACCAGGTCACGTGGCGCCAGAAGTGACGTCACTGAGATTATAAAGACGTGAAGAGTAGGCAGTCAGGCACACAGTCATTAGAGACCACTCTCTATGCATAGTGTTCCTTTAGGTACCGTGAGTACTACAGGGGTTCGTCCTCTCTCTCTCCCTTCTCTCTCTCTGTGTGCGTGTGTGAACGCGGACTCCTTTGGTGGGAATCCTTACTCCTCACGGAGCGTTCACATAGCAAAGTGCGTGGGTAGCCTGCTCTCTCGTTTATATCTGCGATTGGGCCCTTCCCTCACGCTACACCTGGTCTCTCAGTAGCGCACCATTCTCGTCCGTGACACATAGGCTGAGTGTCTGATATTCAAAGTGAAGTAGCTGGCCAGAGCTGTCAGGATTTTACTAATTGCAGTCTCGTCTCTGCACTTGTTTTTTTCAGCTAAATTCAAGTCAACTTTTTTGAACAGTTGCCTGTTCTATTGTGAGAAATAATTTACAAAAATACATCCATGAAATTGAAAAATGTGTGTAGGGTTCATGAAATGTAATGCCAGAGTTTTGCTTAAAGCTTGTTAAATGAACTGAGACAATGTGCTTTATGAGGGACTATACATGGTAGCTCCAATTCCAAAATGCCAAATACCAAAACATTGGACTGTTGATAGTCATTGTTTCTGTTCGTTGAATTTTGGTGAAACTCCAACAAATGAGATCTATGAGAATTAATCATGTCAAAAATTTGTTGGCAGCCATTACTTGCTAAACGTTGCCTTGTCTTCTTGATGGATCCAAGCTCCATTGAGGAGGTAGGACTGGGATATTTAATAACAGTTCCAAATTTAACTAAAAGCTACAGTTACCTTTCAAGAACATATTTGAAGTGACTGGTAAAATCTGCCCAAAAATCCTTGAATAATTTGCTGCAAAACTCAACAAGGTTAACTTGTGGCTTCACCAGGTTTTTATTGAACTTCGGGACTACCCCGGAAACAGATGGCAGTTTGACTGGTAGAAGCCATTACATTCATTTTCAACCAGTTAAAGGTCTCCTCCTTTAAAACATCCCTGGTGAAATGTACCAGACAAGTTGAGAACATGGAAACCCAACCTGTCCACCGTAGCCAGGAATGGAATCCAGGCCTGTCTTGCTATGAGGCAGCAATGCTAACCACTGTACCACCAGCTACTTCAAAAGACACAACATGTCTTTGTTAAGTACTGTCCATATATGCGTCATATATTTGGGATAATGTATAATTTACATACATCTTGAGGAAAAATGGCCTAGGGATGGTGCTAGAGAGTTCTACGAGTAGGAACTTGAGAGCACTGCCCAATTCTGAGCATCAGCCTGCCAAATTGCCCCCCAAGTTAAAAGCAAATAGGTACCCTGCAGCTGTTAATTATGTGCTGTAAAGCTACACTTAGGCCATCATTGCCTAAATTGTTAACATCTTAATTAATCCAAAGATGGGTGCATCGCAATTGCATGACACAGCCCCAGTTATGGCAGGAAAATTACAAAAGCAGAAAAGCTTCCTGACCTGGATGGCCCTTGTCATTGTGATTCATGTTAACCTTCATGAGAATGGAAATCTGTCATCAGCGCTAACATAATCAAACGAGAGTCTTCCCTTTATTATGATAAGTAATTGAATAATTACTTTTTTTCCCGTTCTTACTTTCAGCCAATTGACCCCCATTAACATTGACTCCAGAGACAAAGAGAATCGTCTCTATCTCCTTGACAATGGGCCGCACTAATCTTACAATTACAACATGGACAATTTATTTTATTATTTTTATCTACAAAGTCATGTCCGGGACTGGTTTTCTGACAACATCAGGACAGTTCTGTCCTGAAAAGGTACAAAAACAAGCACGCACACACCCAGAACTGCTTTTCATTCTTAAGGGAGCGGGTTAAGCTCTGTCTCAATTAGTAATGGAGAGGCTGAAAGAATGGAGATGAGTGGCGGTAGTGCTTATGCGGGAAACATCTTTATTCATGCAGGGCTCGCTGATGATTGGCATAGCCTCCAGACACGCTGTTCCCTCCGCTCGGGAAGTCAGCCAGATGTTATTGATATTCACAAATGTCTGAAATTTGCATTTGAACACTTCTCCCTAACCCAACCCTTCCCTCGAAAAGTAATACAAAATCAACCTGTGGTATACAGTTCAGGGGGGAGGCGGAGGAAGGCCGAATGTAGCCCGTCTGCTGCTGAATGGTAGCAGGAAGTTCGTCTTGTTTGTCTGCTTGCCTGTGCCCTTATGTTGAATAAGCGGGTGGGTGTTTGCATTTTATAAGCACTTCTTTTATGTGCACATACATTATGATTGTCTGCATGCCAGAACATTTACATATACACGGGAAGGACAAAATAATGGGAACACTGGCCTTGGGTTGAATACAAGTTCTCGTGTTAAGGGTAACTATGAAGAGCATTTTATTAGTGAATTGCTAGGAGTCTCAAGTAGCTTCAGTTAGATTTAGCATGTAATCACAATAGGCTTGGTAGATTCGGCACCTCCCCCTTTGGACTGCACTCACATTGCACTCTTTGGACCCAAGAATGTTTGTCACATCACTCATGACTTTCTCCACTGACTGCCAGATTTGCAGAGTGTGTCCCATGCCTTTAGATACTGAATCTGCCATTGTTTTTAGCTTTCTTCTATGGTTCTTTGATATCAACGAACATGAAGAGCCAAGATTACCCAGTTGTTTCTGTGTGCTGCCCAAATTTTCAACAAACCCTGTACTTCCTCTGTAGGCTAAAGCCCACCCTTTGCTATCATATGTGTTTAATGGGACAGTTGCATTCAATTTCCATGCTCCTCAAAGCGGCACCAAGCATGATTCAGCAAACTATACCCAGGTATGTTTTGGTGCGTAGCCCACTAGTCAAACAAACTGGACTTTGGGGTCCAGCACATATATGTGCATGCTACCGAGTGTGAGCTCAGCCTTAGGTTCAGACACTGCTTACAGACTGCTTAATCTAAACCCTTAAAATCACAACTTAAATGCCTAAATGCTACATGAGAGCACTTAGTTATTCAGAGCAAAACATAGCTACTAGACTGAAAAAAGTTTTAAAAGCATTATCCTGTTTGAAAAAGTCTTAAGAGTTGAATTGGAAAGCCGTTAAAAGCCAGTAAATAAGTGTTGTACGCTGGCTGACCATACATCATGCAAATTGGTTTAACCCATGCACAAGTGCTCTGTGATTGGTGGATTTACAGTAGGTCAGATAGCACTTGAGGCAGGAAGTTTTCAAAATCTATAGCTTCTGGTTAAGGAGACACAGCTTGCCTCCAACTTGCCTTTACAAAGCTTGCAATGGAATTTTTTCCAAACCAGTGAAGTACATTGTATTTGTATTCTAAACTTTCCTCTAGGATATAAATGTTTTGTTTTGTGATGCTACTTTTTAGGCATTAACATTGACTAGTTGGCTGCTGCCCACAGATCTGAGTTGTGGTTATTTTAGTCAGTGCAACCCCTAGTCAACGATGGCCCTAGGGTGGGTCTTTTCCATTGATGGATGGGCTGATGCAGTAGTGCAGCAGCAGCTGGGCTACAGTCAGTAAATATAAACAAAGGGCACTTATATGGTTGGTGTTTCCAATAAAATGGCCAATGAGTATAGCTATAAGGTTGTTTTTTTACATATAAATATAACTGCTTACATTCTTTACATTAGGAAGAAGAACCATCTTGGCCAGTGGAGGAGAAATGGGTCACCAACATGGATGCTGAACAGAATAGTAGCTAAAAATCACAAACATCATCCAAGATTGGTGAATGAAAAAACATAACCTGGAATAAGAGGCATGAAACCTAGACCTTGAGTAATGGAAAAAGGTAATGTGATCTGATAAGTTGATTTACAACCTTTTTGAATCCAGAAGGCATTTGAAACGAAGCCAAAGGCCTTCAGCCCGCAGGCTCCTTCACTGTATCCATCCATCCATTTCATTCCACTGATTAGTATTTCGGCTATCATGCACATCTTGCATAGTTTCCCAATCATGCATTCATGTTGAAGCTTTGGATGGAAAATCTTCAGCTTCCTGCAAACCAGAAAAAATGAGTGTGCTATTTGTGTTTGTGTTTTCAGCTGCTATCTTGCCTTGAAGAAAATTGATGCTATTACTGACAGGAAATGCATTATAACTAGGATCAAATTACACAATATTTTAACACTGTATGGTATTTTTTCAGGATAAATCAAAACAAATTTACTGGCGTTCTTCGTCGTAATGTCAACCTATATGGCAAGTATCATGGGGAAAATGTCTCCTTGGAGTAAATTCACCCATGCTGCAGGAGGTACTGATATGAGTGAATGTTTTCCCTGTTTTTTAAACAGCATGGATCGTATCACAGCCCACAATTGCTTTGAATGACATTTACAAGCCAGTTTCAGTGTTGTTGAGGAATAGTGTTGTCATCAAATGGTACTTGGTTCACTTCATGGCTTTGTAGCCCCATTTGCTAACTTCCCTTTATCCACCATACACAAAAATGTTTCTAGACTTTTAGCCCCAGGGCTGAGGAATCTGCTTATTATGTAGCTGTCATCATATTTTAAGTTGAATGATGATTGTTATCTCCTTGCCATTCTTAAAGGCTTGCAGGCTTTGAGTTTTAATAGTGCTAACAATCAAACACGAGGACTGGTGAACTGTCCAGTAAGACAGTTCTATAGAGCTGATGGAAGGTCAAGGACTGAGGAAGAAAGAAAAATAAAAACAGAAATTCCAAAACAACTGGATGTGATACAAACGAGTCATTTGCAAACCTTAGAACAAATGAATGAATTTCCTTTTAAAAAAAGCGGAGTTTTTATTTCTTTATGAAATGAATTGGGGACAGACCCATGTGATGTCTCTATGTGTTTGATGTTGGTCGCATTGAACATTTGTCCAAAAATAGGAGTCCCCCCAGGGGAAAAACAGTGCTTTTAAACCCCTTGGCCTAGTTCATGTTATTTTAATTAAGACCACAGAATCTAAATTGAGAACAGTTACAATTGGATGTGTGTGCTGCTGTGGAATCCAAGGTTATTCACGCACGCCCATATAACTCATTATTTATGCAGGCAAAGGATTCCTCCCAGTTGCAGAAGCACAGTTGTTTCCTTTTAGTCTTCGTTTTTGATCCAAACTAGCCACACACACGGTTTGTGGCCTGTGGTGCAGACCATAAAAAGCTGGCGAGTGCAGTTGTTAGCAATGCACCATATCAAGATTCAGCACGATGGTCATGACAGGATAGAACCCTTCAAGCCCCTCAAACAGGAAGTGGGGGTAATCCGAGCCACAGCCAATCAGGGGCCAATCATGCAAATTAAAGATGAGCTGATTGGAGGCAGTAGTTGCGTTCCGGAGTCAAGAGCTTCATACGAGGGACGTCGTCCTTGGCTGATCAAAGGCTCCTTGATTACACCATAACACTTTAATGAACACTCAAATAGTCCTGATGTCCAGGTGCAGACTTCTCAGCGTGAGAGATCTTAATCTGGAGACAGATGTTTGGCTTTAATATCTCGCTACTATGCGATCATATCACAAGTGGTGTGTTGTGAAGACTTGTCAAATGTTCATCTGTTTCAGTCATGTGACCTGATCAGATGGTGAAGTGGAGAATTAAAAGTTCTGCTGAACAGGACATACAGAGTCACAGATATGAAGCACTGCTCTTAAGGAGAACTAAAAGCTGCTTGAGTGGCTCCTTGTGAAAAATGTACCACCTGTTAAACATGAGCAACAAAGAAAATGTCATTTCTTTTTCAACAGAGTTATTTGTAATGCTGTAGTCAAGACCAACCTTTGACGAGTCCAGAAAAAGTCCAAGACCAGGACTAGTCCAATGCGAATTGAGTCCTACAGCCCTGCTTATTTGAAATATTCATCAGACAACATAGTCACGTCACACACAATACATTGTCTCTCCCTCTTGGATTTACATCCCATTCACACTACTGTTACACTGCTGTATTGTTTATTTATTGCATTGTTTCTGTCATTTCTTGCATTTTGCTCAATGCTGCTAACTGCCTCTTTTGAAATAATCACACTTATTGTGCAACACTAGTCTCTCTGGAAGGTTTGCATCCCATTCAAACTATACTGTTACATTATGTTAATTATAGTGTTGTCTGTATTGTTTCTATAGTATCTTGCACTCTGTTGTGTGCTACTATATGTTATCTGCGGCCCATGGAGAAATGTCTCATCACACTATGTACGTGTTCACAGCTGCTGATGACAATAAAGTAACCTTTGCAATGGTTATATTAGTGTAATATAGGTGTTTTTGGTAAAGAGTTACTCAGTGTGATGTATTTTGACTGATTTTGCACTCAGCTCAAATATTTAATATCAGTGATGATGATATCGAAATGATTAAACATTGTCAGATTGCTTAATATAATTTTAATGTTATGTGCTATCAAGTGGTTATGGCACTTGTGGCATTTACTGCACATACACTGTATGAAAATTATGTTCTAACTTAAAAATCTGAGTTCATAGAACTTTAAAAGAAAAGTGAACAAAAATACACAATTCTGTTTGATTTCTATCAAAAGTTTCATCCCTGAAAATAAAAACATTAAGGCAGCTTGAAAGAGGTTTTAAGTTAAATGTTTCTTACAGTGAAAAACTGTTCAGTGCAACAGATTTGGATGAGAATTGTGGAAATATGTCTTTAAGATTAGGCATAATTTGTGCTAGAGACAATGGGGACATTTCTCTATTACTTTTTCTCATGGCCCTTCTCGCTTCCTCCACTTTTGGAAAGATCAGTAAAATTGCTTCCCAGTTAGACAATTACAAGTGTCAGCTTTGAACGAACAAGAGCAGCCTATGGGCCAGCAGATGTCAAACAATTATGTGTAACAGCCACAGTAAGAAAACAGCTATTAAACACAGTAAATTAATGTTACTGAAATATGCATAGTTTATCTAAATAAAATGGCCTGAAAATAGCCTGAAATTGTATTTTATAGATTCTGTGAGGGTTTCAATATTTAAATACTTTAAAAATATATTATAGGGTGGTTTTCCATGGCCTTTTATAATGAATGCATTGCTTTGCCAGTGCATTTTATCTGTTCTGACTTACTATTGCAAACACAGGCCATGTAGCTCTGTGGGTAAAGACACCTGTCTGTGAATCGGATGTCCACAAAGTCGCAGGGTCAAACCCCCACTTTCTACCATTGTGTCCTTAAGCAAGACACTTAACCCTCAGTGTTTCCAGAGGGACTGTCCCTGTAACCAGTGATTGTAAGTTGCTCTGGATAAGAACATGAGCCAAATGCCCCCTTTATCCTTTAGACCATCCATTGTCTTGGTGATCCTATTGGTTTTACTGGATGTAAAATGACAGCAGGGCAAAGGAGGATAGTGGTGGGTTGCATCAGTTGCAGGTGTCATGCTTCCCAAGCGAACATCATCATGAGGTTGAGGAGGAGCTCAGTTGATCAGGGAGAGTTTGGCTTCGTGGAAGTTGCTGATCAAGACCTTCATGGCTTTGGTGCTGGCGGCGAACCCCAGCACACAGATGACGACCACCGTGGGCCCAAGCACCAGCAGCCTATATACCATGTCGTTTTCCAATATCATGTTGGAGAACCCTGTCTGCTTTATGAATCGTTGTTGTCACATCAGTGAACTTTAGCTGAACACATTTTTTTCAGTAATAGATGGTTTAATACAACCTGCTTATATATTTATTCTGTTTATTTAATTAACAAACTTTATTACAGAGATTAACTCTATAGCAGCTGGTGTTCAGGGAGTGCTTCCTGTGATCAGAAGGTTGTGGCTTCCATACAGGCAAACACTTATACACGCACATGCACATACTTATATGCACACACTTTTACAAATATACAAATATACACTCCCTCACATACACCACACATCCACTCACACAGGCACACACAAATACACTCCTGCATATGCACGCATACGCACAAGCACACAGGTATAGGCATATACACAAAACTACCCAGAATCACAGGTTTCTGTGTGCTGTTACAGTGTTGACTGTAGGTGTATATGTTGTCTCTGCACTGTTACAGTGTTGACTGTAGGTGTGTATGTTGTCTCTGCACTGTTACAGTGTTGACTGTAGGTGTGTATGTTGTCTCTGCACTGTTACAGTGTTGACTGTAG
>JBBJLS010000011.1:4571918-4587477 GCA_037577275.1 Bryconaethiops microstoma
CCAGCTTCCGGTTTTTATACCCTGCCGTGAGTCATTTCCCACGCCCCTGGGACGTCACGTGGCTGGTGCGTGTGACAACGATTCATAAGAAATAACGTTATATGCCTTTTTAAGTTACTATGTCCGTATGTGACAAGATGTAACCCCAAACGAGATGTAACCCCAAAAAGATTTTTCCTCCATCAATCTGCGGGTTCCAACTGTATATATATATATACCGGACAACAGCCGAGAAGTATAGCACTGCGTGCTGTGTGCACCCACAAATACAAAAAACACCGAACTTTTAAAATAATAGTAATAAAAATAAACTGCATTAACATGTTATATATATATATATATATATACTGCTTAAAAAATAAAGGGAACACTTAAACAACACAATGTAACTGGCACTTCTGTGAAATCAAACTGTCCACGTAGGAAGCAACACAGCTTGACAATCAATTTCACGTGCTGTTGTGCAAATGGAATAGTCAACAGGTGGAAATTATAGGCAATTAGCAAGACATCCACAATAAAGGAGTGATTCTGCAGGTGGTGGCCACAGACCACTTCTCAGTTCCTATGATTTCTGGCTGATGTTTTGGTCATTTTTGAATGCAGCAGCAGGTCCGCTACCTCCGTCTTTGTGCAAGGAGGAACAGGAGGAACACTGCCAGAGCCCTGCAAAATGACCTCCAACGGGCCACAAATGTGCATGTGTCAGCTCAAACGGTCAGAAACAGACTCCATGAGGGTGGTATAAGGGCTCACAGGTGGGGGCTGTGCTTCCAGCCCAACACCGTGCAGCACGTTTGGCATTTGCCAGAGAACACCAGGATTGGCAAATTTGCCACTGGTGCCCTGTGCTCTTCACAGATGAAAGCAGGTTCACACTGAGCACATGTGACAGACGTGACAGAGTCTGGAGACGCCATTGAGAACGTTCTGCTGCCTGCAACATCCTCCACCATGACCGGTTTGGCAGTCAGTAATGGTGTGGGGTGGCATTTCTTTGGGGGTCCGCACAGCCCTCCATGTGCTCACCAGAGGTAGCCTGACTGCCATTAGGTACCGAGATGAGATCGTGAGACCCCTCGTGAGACCTCATGTGCTGGTGCGGTTGGCCCTGGGTTCCTCTTAATGTAAGACTATGCTAGACCTCATGTGGCTCGAGTGTGTCAGCAGTTCCTGCAAGACGAAGGCATTGATTCTATGGACTGGCCGCCCGTTTCCCTGACCTGAATCCAATTGAGCACATCTGGGACATCATGTCTCGCTCCATCCACCAACTTGTCTTGCAACACAGACTGTCCAGGAGCTGACAGATGCTTTAGTCCAGATCTGGGAGGAGATCCCTCAGGAGACCATCCGCCACCTCATCAGGAGCATGCCCAGACGTTGTAGGTCATACAGGCACATGGAGGACTGGCAATCTGTGCATTCTGTTAAAGTCCAGAACGGCCGTCTTGGGCCCGAGAGAGAGAGACAGAAAGAGACAGAGAGAGAGAGAGAGAGAAAGAGAGAGACACAGAGAGAAAGAGAGAGACACAGAGAGAGAGCGAGAGCGAGTAAGAGAGAGAGAGAAAGAGAGTAAGAGAAAGAGAAAGAGAGAGTGTAAGAGAGAGAGAGAGATTTAAATTCAGTGCGGCAGAACAGACAGATTGCCAGTCCACCCCTGTATACGTTTCTGTTAAGGGTAATGTATTAAGCTGAATTTAAAATGAAATTAAAGTGATTCGAATTCAGACATTTTTTCTTTTAATCTCTCTCTCTCTCTCTCTCTGTCTGTCTCTGTCTCTCTCTCTGTCCCTCTCTGGGAAAGTCCACAACGGCCGTTTTGCCGCGCTGCATTTAAATCTCTCTTTCTCTCTCTCTCTCTCTCTCTCTCTCTCTCTCTGATTGGCTGATTTCTGCAGAAGATGGAAATACTCCTGGGGGCACATTCTCCCCTAAAATTAGATCACACATTCTGTTCATGTTATCACACTTGGGCCCTCATTGTTGGCCTTTCAAAGCAACAAAATTGAGCCACTCGCAGATTCATAAGATAATATAAATATCGATGCTATCACAAGGAAATGGTCTCTCGTTTTTGTTTTTACTCTTTCAACTCTCATCCCACTCACGTGCTGTAGGAACTCCTGCAGTGAATCTAAAACTGCGAAGACCTGTGAGATCTTTGTTTGATGGTTTTGTTTGGCTCAAATGAAGCGACTGCACAAGCTCCAGTCCGAAGAGTATGTGGCTCAACCAATAAACAGGCTATCTTCATCGATAGAATCATATTTGAACTTCAAATTGGTTAACTTAACTTCTTAGAGGATCACATCAGCCTTGCTCAGCCATAAATATGCAAATGTTTTTGTGAAAATTGGGTTTATTGGGCTATATTTGTCAAAATTCTCAGAGCAACTGGTTTTTATATTGAGTTTTTGCCTTTCAAAATCTTTCTGAACAAAACTTGACAGAGCTGACTGCTGTTTAATCCTTGTTCTCTAATTTGCTTTATAAATATGAAGTGCACCGCCATCAGCCCAACCACACCTCCACCCCCGGCTGCCCGGGGCACCTATTTGACTGCAATTTTCATCTATACTTCATTCTGCTCCGATACTGTGAACAGTACAGTCATTTCAGAGTCTGAGATCCTGTTCTATGTTTTTTTGGAGCTTTTAAATAAGTGAAGTATTTACAATCTTCGTTTCCTGTGTGGCTGGCTGGCGGCCCATGGGGAAAAAGCAAGACAAACAAGTGGAAGTGGAGCCCAGCACAATGGCCACTGGCATGGGGAGGTGAAGTTCCCCTGACCCATCCCCTACCCTCCGAGGGTATCAATGACAGAGCCAAGTGAGGACACTGAGGTCATCCAGTCCCAGTTCAACCCTGTCTGCTGTTTTTATAGTCCACATAGTTGGATATTAATTGATTGCCATGCCTGCCAAAAAATGCATTCTGTTATGAGGTTGGACAAGCTTTACAAAAACACTCACAAAATTCCACCTAACCTTATAACAATCGTCAATTTACAATGTATTATTACTTTAGAATTATATTTGACCATGCTCTTACAATAGATCAGTGGATGTTTTGTGCAGCTTAACAGCTTACCGGCTAAACTGAAGGCTCACTAGTTTCAGCTGTTTTAATATTGCTAGCAAGCTGTGGTGAGTTATCCACTCTGCTATCGATTGAAGCTTAATTTAATTTACTTGATTGGCTGACAACCTTTTCACCATCCTGCTTGCCAACTATGCCCACATTAAACTAAAAACAGAAAGCATGACAATGTGTTCCCTCAAGTAAAGCTCAGTAAAACAAAGCTACTCAAGCTACAGATACTAAAATGTTTGATATCACACACTAAAACATCTATCATGACAATTACCTATAATGGTAACATGACTCTGTCAGTTGGAAATAATCTGTCCTGTAAACTCATGTTTGTCGGTCCTATCATGACATGTTTATGGCATGGTTACATAAGTAAAATGTTTGTAAACTTTCTAACTAATGCAGCAATCGAGTATGTTTCATATTGCATGGCTCTCACTCTTTTCCAGTCTGACCACCCTAGCAAACAAAAGCCAACCTGGCATGTGTGGAAAATTGTATCATTGCCATCTCTACCCATGAATGCAGCATATGTGGTGGTGGATATCCTATCAGCTGTTCGAAATTAGCATGTGTAGTTTTGTACAAGTGGTGTTGAATAGTCCTGGTTCTCGGTGTGTTGTGAATAGTTGTCCATACAGTAGCACCAAAAAGTAGATACTCTTAATCACCACACAGAAAGTTGTGCCAAAGGGTTCTTTGAGAATTGCCGTATAGGAACTACTGTCAGAAATGAGACTTCACCCTCCCATAACAATCCTTACCTCCAATTTAAGAATTTTCCATTATAATATATAATATTTGGAGATTCTTTAAAAACCATCAATTGAAAGGATCTTTTGGGAGCCAAAAATGGCTTTTCTCTTGCACCATTATTTTTAAGAGTGACTGATATTTAGGCTACTCAATGAAATGTTAAATAAAACAATATTTGCTTCAAAGAAAAACATTTTTAGCACAACATGGTGGTAGACTCGTTACCCTGGTGAAAAACGATGGATAGAAATAAGCAGAACTTGGTCCTGACTACAGCAGAGCTTCAGATTACTGTGAAGCACAGAGGTAGGGGTGCCATAGATTGAAGCTGTTTACTTTTTTACTGGCATTGATGAATACTTATAAGATAATAATAATAAAAGAAAATCACAGTCTTGGAATAGTTATTCTTAAGTATGGCAGAAATTATCAGCAAATCAAAGGAGTGTTTTACCTTTGAAGTATGTTTGATACAGCAGATTTGGATTCACACTGACATTTCATACCTCTAAGCCTACATTATAAAGCCAGGCTGTTCTGAAATTTGAAGGCTCAGTACACATTTGCTACCACTTTGGTAGAAATTGTGCAAGGACATGAGGAAGTGTCCACTGGGTGCTTAGTGTTGTTTGTTGTTACCCACCAATTCCACTGCTCCTATGGTTCATCTGAGAAAGATTAGTTTGCCTAAAAACAGACAATGGAAAATATATGTCCTTTTTGTACAGTTGTGGGAATTATACATTATTCATCTTCACTGACACGCGTCTTCTTTTTGTCCTCTAGTAAGAGGCTCACAACTCTCCAAACAGGCACTACAAGATTCAGGGGCAGCTTCTACACCAACAGTATAAGACTATTGACATCAAACAACACACTAATGTTCAATGTTACTGCAAAATTCTGCTCGGTCATACTTGTAACTTTTTTATCTCTCCTGTGCTCAGCACTGTCACTTTAGGGACAGCTGGTGGCCTGATGGTAAGGGAATTTGCCAGGACACTGAGGTACCTTGAGTAAGGTACCCTCTCCAGACACTGCTCCCACTGCTTCACTCGGGTGAAAGGGTTAAGTGCAAAGGACAAATTTCACACTGTTCGCAATGTGTGCTGTTCTATTGTCACGCACACGGATCACGTGACGTGCAGGTGGAAATGGAAATGAGCACGTCACATGGTATAAATAGTCAGGTGTGGCAGGTAGTCACTGCGAAACCACCGAGTCTTCACCCCAGCTCCTTCTCAGTATTTGATCTTCAGAACCATTTTCTGTGTGTGAATGAGAACGTGGATTCCAGTGGGAATCTTTACTCTTGGTGAGAGCCTTCTCATAATAAAGTGCGTGGACTACCAACTCTTTTGTGTGACTCTGCGACTGGGTTAATGCTCCACGCTACAATGGTGTAGTGGGCTTGTTCTCATCCCTGACATCTATAGTGTGTTCACTCGTGACAAATGTTTCACTTTCACTGTTCAGCAATAATTTTGTACGTTGCTGAATATCCTATGTATTGCAGTCCCCAAACTTTACCCACTGCAACACTTTTTATTAATGGGGTGCTCTGTCACATATCACTTACTACCTTATGTTGTTGAATGTTGTATTATATGTTGTATTTGTCATATTTTGTGTATTGTAATTCTGCATTGTCTAATGTATAAATGTCTAAATGTACTTTGTATTTATTGTATTGTAATGTTAATTGTGTGTTGTCAATTGCCTGTAGTTTGTGGAGAAACATTCAAGTAAGAATTTCATTGTACATTTTAAACTGTACTTTGTACATTTGTCAATAAAACTTTGAAACACACAACACTGTACATTAAAACAAATGTTAGCAGGAACATTTACATTAATAAACAACAATACTTTACAAAAGAGGCTGTCGCACTGGTAGTATTCAAGTGGTTTGTTCACTGAATTTCATACTTTTTAGAAATTATGATAGCATAATGAAGAATGAACATACCAGAGTACTGAATACTGCAGACTTTTTATTATATTATCAAAGTTTCATGAAGACTTTGTATCTCTATTCTAGTCATTTTTGTATGTATTTATTTATTTTTACAGAATTTCAGAAGGTCAGTTATAATGAACCAATGGAATTGTTCCAAAATGACTGTCAATAAATTATTGTTTAAAAGAATGTTTTTTACTTTATCCTGTAGTTACTTTTTGGAGGCATGAGGGCACTGATGGTGTCTTAATAAGTCATAATCTAGTGTAAAAGGAACCTCAGTGACCCACTGATTTGAAAATGACAGTAATACAGATCAAGTAGATACCTATTGTAGGAGTTGGCACTTGCTAGAATTTAATCTTGGTCACATGGCTCCCAGCACTCTCCCCAAAAAACCCTTGCTCCCATGAAGTCATGGGGTCATTAGCTGCATTGTTTATTGATCTGCGCTATGCAGTATCTTCCTCAAACAGTGCTGCGACTCCCAGAGGTAGTTACACTAAGTGCCGTGTTTATGCTGACTAACTAGCCCCATGATGTTCGGCCGCTCACCGTGGCCGTGAACGGGCTGGGCCTGCCAGCACCAAGAAAAGTCCGTGCAGCTTTCATCCAGTTATCGGACTATCCCCATCACACCATGAAAGTGGCGCAGCTCCCAAGAGAGGGCCTCTCCTCACTTATCAAAGCCCCCATTGCCTTGCGCAATTAGCTGGCTAAATATCTGTGAGGCCACTGCGTGCCTGGGTGGTCCCTGCTTCGGCCTGGCTAATGACACTGTGCTGTTCCCAGAACAAGTGGAAGCGGGACGTGTAAATGCTCCATTTAAAAAGAAAGAAGAACAGGGTTAGGTTTGATGGGAGGGATAAAATCCATCAATGGTATATGCTGCATCGTCATCAGAAATGTCGAGGGAAGGGACTCCAAAGGGACGCAATTGCAATTATGGCCTACGCACTCAGTCAAACCCTGAGAGGGAGAGCCTGACTGGAGCAGAAAACTGATTGACATCAGTAAACACTGTCAGAAGTGTCTCTGGAGGACCTTCAGAGAACATCTCCAAACCTCTTGTCATGTACTAGTTGAAGGTATTATCACATGAACCTGACAGATAAACAAAGAACACTTTACAGTGGGTCCCTCCTTCACACTGTCTAAACTTCTCCACTGGAACACATTTTTTTTGCCATTGACAGTGTTCATATAAAGTTTTTCTGACACACATCTACATAAAAGTTTATAAAGACTTACTGCAACAACTATTGCCATAACATTCGCTGAGTTGAAATTACGTGAGTGACTGTTAACGTTTTACTATTTATAACTAGGGTGAATCAAGAATTTGCCAGAGCCCTTGCAGTGCTCTTATTAAAGGAACAGTTTTGTGATTTTAAATGCTCCTAAACAAATATCCACTAACACAACCACCCAAGACATGTTTGGTGTCCAAACTGGTTTTCTTTAGGACCACCAATTTAGAACTGTGAGGCTAACATTGCTAACAAACACATAATAGAACTCAACAATCACCTAAATAGCACAAATCTTTTCTATAAACACACATCACCAAAACATTTCAAACCACATTCAGATCATACTATATCCTAAACCATTTTTGTGACAAAATGCTCATATAGAGTTTTTTGTTCAAACTTTGCTTAAAGGTAGTGTTCATAAGGCTACATGACACCTACATAAGCCTTTTATGAAAACTGACATAAACCTACATAAACGTTTATAAAACCTTGCTCTAACAACTGTTGCCATAACTTGCTGAGCTGAAATGACATCATAATTAACTAAAAGCAACCTTTATGACATCTGACGCTCATTGGAATAAGCCTTTAGAAATGTAGATTTATGTTAAGTGTCATGAAAGACTTAGGAAAGTGTTACATTGCTTTTGAATTATTACCCTTCAATAAAGTGTCAATAGGATTTCCTGGTGTTTCTTGTAGAAGAGCTGATGCTGAAGGTTATCAGCATGTCAGATACACTCTGGTTTTCTATCTAAACACACCAGATCCCCACATTTTCCCCTATAAAATTCCCATCGTCTGCATGACCCTCTGTAACAGGTCGGAAACAAAGACCCTTTTCTTCACAGCATTCTAAATCCCTACGGTCTACAATATCCCTCCTTCTCTCCATAACCTCCTCCTAACATGGCGTGGTAGTGTCCAGCGGTGTGCACCCCCCACCTTCCCCCAACCGCCACCCCAACTGACAGAATGCTGTTTCAGCTGAAAGTGTACGTGTATCACTGTGGCCCTTGTTCTTCTGCTCCGTATTATCTGTTGATGGAGCTCAGGGTTGTAGATCTATTGTAGATCCAGCAAAGAAGTCATTTTTCCTTTCTGTACCCGCACACCCTCTTTTTCTTATTTTCCTCATTGTAACATTACAATATTACAATACCTTTTTAACATCTTTATTAAGCTGGAAGTTAACTTGCTGATTTTACTGCTTTAGTTAGCAATAACTAGGATTTGTCAGAGCACTTGTGATACTCTTATCAAAGCAACAATAATGAGTTCAAACGATTTTACACACATTTACACAGTTAACCACCAACACCACACGTAACCAGCCAAGACGCTTGGTGTCGAATTTGTGCTTTGTTGATACTGCCAGTTTAGAAGTGTGAGGCTATAATTGCTTAAAACACACAATAGAACTCAATAGTCACATAAATAGAGCTATTCCTTTCTATAAAAATACATTACCAAAACATCTCAAACTGCATTCAGGTCATACCATATCCTTAAGCCACATAAGCTAGTCAGTACAACCCTAGCAAACTCTGGATATGACCTGAGCAGGCTGGTGATGTATTTTTACAGAAACAATTTAGGCCATTTGGGTGTTCCAGTGTCTGTTAGCAACGTTAGCCTCAGTTGTAAAGCTTCGGTTCTGAAGCAAAAAAGGAAAATTTGGACAAATATGTCTTTTCTGATCTACAACATCTAGAAAAAAATATTGATTGTTTGTGCTGAACCATTCATTTAAGCCTTATAAAGTCCAAATCTGCTAATTATCTTATTGCTCATTACAAGCTTGCTTAGCACTTACTATGGTTAATTAGGGTAAGAAGCACATAGTTGGTTGCAAGAGGACAATAATGAAAATTTAAAATGTGCTAAAGACTTCAATGCATAACGCACAAAACTGTTCTGCACTTTTATTTGGATTGTTTATTTCAATAAAACTTAAATCTTACGTTTATTCTGTATTCATTTTTAATTGCTTGTATTGCTTTCTTTATTATGAGTTTATGCTTATTTGTCTCCGTAAAGCATGTTAAAGGACTTCTGTGTATGATAATGTGCTAAATACATAAAACTTGCCTTGCTTTAGCTGGAAAATGGTCATTTTATAAACTTTTTGCATAAGAAAATAGTAAAAAGCAACCAAGCAATTTGTGGCCTCTGACATTTACAGAACATTATAAAGTACTCAAAAGAGCTTAATTCACTCAGTATTAGTGAGCAGCCAGTTTAACACCAGCAACTGGCTAGATAAGATCAATAAGAGCATTATAATGTTCCTCTTTAGAGGATTCTTATTTATCTTAAGATAAAAACATTTAAAAAATGCAATATACAAATATATATATATATATACACACACACAACAGTAGGCAGACTAGAAATGCCATCTGCACAGCACTGGTTTCTCAGATTGATCAGGTTCTTAGCATGTTTTTTCTTGTTTTCCCTAATGGAAGTTACCAATAGATTCCATTGATTACATTTGTTGAATCGCTCTTCTGAAGTTATACATAACCTCTGTTGCATCTACAAAACCATAAGCATGACCTGTCTCAAGGAAAGCCAAGTTCTAGAATAGCATCTGGACATCTTGGTCGTGAAGATGAATACACTCTGGTGTTTCACTGAGACACACTGCATGTTTGCCCCACATTGTCAACAATTCTACGATAATAATCAAGGTACCAGCGAGAGTTTATAGTGTCACTCACTCTGCCATCACATTATCCGCCAAGAACCTAAACCACTTCCCATCACACATTAAAATAATCTTGAGCAGCAAGGCAATTAGTAGCCTATGAGATTTACAGAGCATTACAAGAGCTCAAAAAAAGCTTAATTCACTTAATATTAGTGATCAGCCCATTTAACACCAGCTACTGGCTAGATAAGGTCAATATGAGGATTATAATGTTCCTTTAGGCTAATTTGTCACTACAGATTCTTATTCATCTTTAGATAAACATTCAACATACAGCATAATGTATTCATATTTATTACAGCATATATGTAATCAGAACATTCTGCAAAAAATGCTTTAGGCCCACCATTGGTTTCTCAGATCGAGTTCTTTTTGTGAACAAAATAAGGTCTTTCTGGTCTTCCTGCGTGTAACTCACTAATGTTCCACTGATTCTGTCACCAACCTAGATAAAATGATTATACTCTGGTGTTTTACCAAGACACACTGTATGTTTACCGCATTTTTGCCCCACTATTGCTGCCTACTCTAGGATAATAATGCTTAATGTAAATGCAAGAGATGTTTTGCTTTGCGGTGCTGGGATGGATTTGGGAAAGCAGGCCGTCAGAGTTCCCTGCTCCTGGTGCTGATGGCGGTGGTCGTGGTAGTGTTGGTGGTGGTGGTGGTGGTGGTGGTGGAGGGGTTGTTCTCGCTGCTCTATTTCCTGTCCTCTATACTCGCACTAATTAGATATTTGGGTGGCCCTGTTTATTGACTTTGCTGAAAAACGGCGGGTTATATTAACATTTGCACTGCTCGTTCTCAGCAGTGCAGCGTTACAGGGCCCTTCCCCAGAGAGCTGCCCGAGACAAGAGGGGAGGGGGAAGCCCCTTTTCCTGCAGTATTCAGATCCATGGCGGGTGCCGAGCTCACACGTGCATCTGAAGCATTTTGGAAGCGCACCGAAAGCACACTTTGAAAAGTATTTCTGGTGGGTTGAGAGCCTTTACAAAAACGTACAAGGAATTTTCATTTAGTGTGGACTGTTTTCAATCACGCACAGTTCCACCGCTGATTGAAGAGTGTACCTCAAAAATGTCAGGAAAGTGTAAATAATTTCAAATGACCTTACTGTAAGCAAATACAGGAACTTTCCATTTTGCTGGAACCGATGGCAAGCAGAAGGCAACTTTTTTATTTGTGGCCTTAAATGTGCATTAGTTCTGAAAGGTTAATAGGAACGTGCATTTTTTTCCACATTTTGTGTGTAAGTCGTGAAGTATACCAATGGATTAATCATAGGGTTTGACTACACCTTTCACTTTTATATTTTCTGTGCCTATTATCGTTATATAATGCTCTTAATATTGTGATGATTTTATTTAAGATTCTACAGTTTTATCTATAGTACAGTAAGAGTGTTTAAGTAAAAAACAGAAGGCGCTACCTTAAATGTATGAATTACTTCTAATTAACTTCTACTAGTAAGTTAACAGAACAAACACTTTGTTCTTTTACTATTTAAAATACTATGAGCTCCAATTTTTAATCCTGGTTACCTTTTTTTTTTTTTTTTTACATTTTTTACAGTGCATAAATAGACACAGTGCAGTGCAATAAAAGTATACAATTTAGTCTCATTAAACCATGTAAGATAGTTTCCAGCACAATATTTGTAAGGAGCATTAATGGTAGTGTTTTACATTAAAAAAGTTGTTTTTAATTTGCTTATCTTAAAGCTGTTAGTAAATTAAACTTCAAATTATAGTGCAAATAAGTTAAAAGAGCATAAAACACAGATTATTAAGTTTCCATACTTGATGAAAATTTAAAAACCATGTCATTTGTCTTTATTAATTGAAACAAATATTTTTAGAGCATAAAAATTGGTCTAACCTTATAAGAAATAGATATTTGTCCTAATAGTACTTGCTGAAAAATGGAATTAGTAACATCATCTGTAATATTAAGTCAAATAGTACTACTAAGATAAATAATACAAAAAATACTATTACACAAATACCTAAAATAATACAAAATCATTACATACAAGATAATTCACACTTCAAAGGGATCATTTGACAGTGAACAATGAATAAAATAGAAAACTTAGAAGCATATTGTAAATTTAAATTTAATACACTATTTTGTCAATCTGTAGATTTTCTATTTTTAGCTGTTTTCTTCAAATATTCTTATTGCAGCCTTATTTATAACCACAATTGGTTTAGATCCTTTTTGATGCAAAACTACAGTCAATGAGCACAGAGAATGCAATTTTCAGAAATTAAAATATCGAGCATTTCCCCCTGCTCTATAAAAGAGCACAGAGCATTTTACATCATATTCAGTAATTTAAAAAATTAGTTGTTTAAATTTTTAAGCATAAAATTAACAGAATAAATGCTGCTCATGTGAACTGTGTGAACTGATCACTGGTGGATAATGCATGGATGTGCATGCTGTGTGTATGTTGCTCATTATGTGAGAATTAAATGAAGGGTAAATCAGAGGCTTTGTTTATAAACAGGGTTTTTTTGTGAGAAATTGCTGATCTTGCTGATCACTATATTGTAGTTTGCAGCATGGAAAAGACACAGCATGGAAGAAACACTGTTTGTGTGGTGAGTCAGAAGACATGTTTTGATTACGGCGGTTAGGAGAAAAGCTATGTGATAAACTGAAACTGTACATGAGTGCGATGTGAGTGCAGTGTGTGGATGTGTGTATGTTTCTGTATACGCACACATGTGTGGCAGGGTCTTTGAGTGTGTGGGGCTGTTTAGATCTGTGCGAGTGTGTTTTTGTGGGATCTACATGGACGAACATTCCTTGTGTCCCACACTTACCGGCGTACTCATGAAACACACAACAGCTCAGAGGCATCTTATAATCATTTAGACAGGAGTGACGCAACTAAAGAGAACTAATTATAGCCTCAATATATTTCAGCTGTACACCTCAAAATATGATTAGAGCAATCTACACACTGCTGCAAGCTCACCTGCACACCTGCACTCATCTCTATTTTTGGAACTCATCTCAACCCCTGATAGGGCAGACTGGGGGGGTCTCTAGTGACCACCTTAAGTTAAATCAGACCATCTTATCAGATTAGATGTCATGCCTTGCTTTACTGTTTGTAAAAACTGTATGCAAGTATGAATGTACGTATGGATGTATGTATGTATGTATATATCTATTTATCTGTCTATCTATCTGTTTATATATAACAGAAACAAAAACAAAATTGTATTTTGTATACAAAATATATTTTGTTTATAAGTTTATTTAAACTTTATATTTCATATTGTTCTTGTCTCTGTGTATCTGTGCAGTTAAAATATTCCTCTGGGATCAAATAAGTTTTCTGATTCCAAAACAAATTAACAACCAATGTGGGGAAATAGTTTCATTCCATCACCAAACATGGTCTAAACATATTTGCTGTTTTTAATGAATATGCATGTTTTTTTTCTCTTGCAATAACTTCTAAGTTTGCAAATAAAATGTCAAATACTAAACCTACTGAATAAAAGCTTGTTGGACAACACCATGTCTTTCTAGCTGTAAGAATAAAACCAAAGTGTGATACCAGCTCTCAATGTTTAGACCTACAAAACAGCTTCAGTCTGGACTTTAAACAGCAGTTGGAGAAGAAAACATCTGTATTATTCTTTAAAGGCTGCTTTATATCCACAGGTACTTTTCTCAGTTACCTCAGAAATAATAATGAAACTCAAAGCAAAGTGTTGATAAACTCCTGGCTGGCAGTGTTTTAAATGCATGTGCTATTCTAGACTAGGCACTGTGTTAAAAGCGCTTAAAGGAGGGAGAAAGAAAAGAGAATCACTAGATAACAGAATAAATCAACATGTGTTCTATAGTAGTGTGTGTGTGTGTGTGTGTGTGTGTGTGTGTGTGTGTGTGTGTGTGTGTGTGTGTGTGTGTGTGTGTGAACCCCCCTGTCCCCCACCCCCCAGTTCTTTTTACTCTCTGGAGAGGCTTGTAGGATGTCTAGGCCCGGCTTGGTGAAAGTAAACATTCTCTCCCTCCTCTCTCTCTCTCTCTCTCTGTCTCTCTCTCTCTCTCTCACTCGCGCTCTCTCTCTCTCCCTCTCTCGTCCGTCAGCTGGAGACCACACACTCAGACCACACAGAGGCTGAGCCAGCCTTCGGCCTCTCGCACGCAACACAACCCAAGCACTGTCACTCGCACAGCCTGTGTGTGTATGTGTATGTGTGTGTGTGTGTTTGTGAGGGAGAGAGAGAGAAAAAGAGAGTGAGAGAGAGAGAGAGAGAAAAAGACAGAAGGAGAGAGTGGAAAAAAGAAAGCATTTTAGTAAAATTGAGTGTGTTTGGGTATGTATGCACTCTCTCTCTGCTCTCACTCATGAACGCTTGATTATTTATTCTGATCAATGTTTATTTCTTTATTAGGATAATTATTATTCACATCATTTTTTACGAATGAACGGCCGGACACTTTATTAGAAGCCCCTACCCTCACTGGCCATTTTATCAGAAACATCCACCATATACACACACATTCTGTAGTTTACAGTTACTGACTGGAGCCCGTCTGCTGCCTCCTCTACCAGCCCCCTATAACGTGCCTATCAGTGGAGAGGGACCACCAGGACCACTGTACCAGATATTCTTCGGCTGGTGGATCATCGTAAGCACAGGGGTGACACAGAGTGAATTGGGGGCTTCACTGTGAGTGTGTGTGTGTCTGTGTCTGTGTGTGTCTGTGTGTGTGTGTTTGTGTGCGTGTGTGTGTTTATAAAAGGCAGTGTGATCGTCACAGTGATCCATATACATTTTTAACCATTATTTATTTACTTAATTTTTTAAGTTTTTGTATTCAGATGGAGGAGATTTTGTGATGTTCATCTACTCAGAAATTATAAGAAAAAGTTTTGAGGTTTTTTTCTATGGCCCAAAATTATTATTTTGGTCCATATTATTATTATTATTATTATTATTATTATTATTATTATTATTATTATCATTATTATTATTACTGTAACATAAAAACCCCAAAACATATTGGGAAAATATTAATAAAATGTGTTCTGCCCTAAAGTTAATATTTTAAATATGTTTTCTATATGAATAAAATGTTGCAATAAAATTGGCAAACATGTTCCAGGCTGTCCAGACTTTCACAGGGTCGTATATAAATATGTACCATGAAAACTGGTATGATATACTGAATCACTTATGATATACTAAATCAGTTATGCTATTTTGAATGAATAATGATATACTGAATCACTTATGAAATTCTAATCAGAACATGTACTGAAACCACAGAGACAAAACGCTGGCATGACATGACATGAGGTTTTTAGCCTCAGATTTGTTCATGACGTCAGATATGTTCATTTTATTTTTTATTTAAATTTAGACACTCTAAAACAGTTTTAATTGACTTGAAAGCCCATAGTTACTTCTTAAATATCTTTGTGTTAACATTTTTTCTTCAGTTACAAGGAACACCATAGAAGAACCATTTCTGGTTACCAAAAGAAGAAATGTCTCAGTGTAAAGAACCTTAAAGTACTGTTATATAATATAAAGGCTTTTTAGACATTTAAGTGTTCTTACTGAAATCTTTTCACCTTGAAAGTTCTTTAAACTTCTGAAAGCTTTTCACACTCTGTTACAAATATGGTAAAGTGCTGTAATGTTCTGTAAAGAACCATCTATTGGTGTGTGTGTGTGTGTGTGTGTGTGTGTGTGTGTGTGTGTGTGTGTGTGTGTGTGTGTGTGTGTATATGTGTGTGTG
>JBBJLS010000011.1:4589547-4603849 GCA_037577275.1 Bryconaethiops microstoma
TATGATAGATACATATCTATATCTGTCTATAACTACAAACATACACACAATTATTTATGTTATATATAAATATATATTTATATATAACATAAAAAAAGTTCTGCTCCCATTTCTATCATTCTTTCCTTCTCTTTTTCACCCCCTGTCGCTGCAGCGATGGCATGCGTTCTCTGCTGATTGATAGCCCCGCCCTGATATGACCACAGGGTCATATGTGAATGGTTAAATTTGACTCATAACCGTAGAACAAATACACAGTGGAGATGCTGAAGCGGGCCCCATGCAGAACAGGCCCGCACCGAGCAGGACGAGGAGCGAAGGAACGAAGAGGGGGGAACATTCAAACACATTTCATCTGCTGAAAGAGTGTTATGCAATGAAATATTTTGGACCAGAATGATAAACTTACACAGCTCGCAATGGGATGGTTGCAATTATGAGAACGGTGACATGCAGAGATGGCAAAAAGAACTTGGAATGTTTTTTTTTTTTAGTTCTAAAGCCCTATAGTGCCAATCTGAATGTGCACTTTATCATTAAGAATTACTTTTTAGTGCAAAAACTGTCCCATACTTTGTTAAGCATCACTATCTGAGTAAAATTGCACATTTGTTTTCTCTTGTTTGTTGTTTTTTGTGTCCTCTGTTTATTATCTGGCCATTTTTGTCCCCACATGTTTACAGAGCTCAGGAGCATTATTTTTCTGCTTGGCTGTTTGGAGCTGCTTGATTATTGCAAGCAATGGGTTTAAAGTCATGTCCTAATCAAGCCGGCGCCAGGCCGACAGCATTCCTCAGACCAGAATCGATCTTGACTGAGGACTTTCCTCAGAATATATTTATTTAATAATGCACCATATTAATAACCGCTCAGTGTGTGGAGTCGGTGTTGGTGTGGGAACTCAATACTGAGGTTTGAGCAGGCAAAAGTGTAAGATTGTGTAAGCTTTTTTCTTTGACAAAATTAAAGGTCCACAATTCATTGTTTTTGAACTGTGTCGCATTAGGAACAGTCCACAATTAAGCCCTGTCACTCAAAATTAAGTTTCATTTTTGTGAAGTGGTAAAACACAGCCATTACAGTGATATTACAAAGTACGTACAGTACTGTGAACTTCAAACGTATAGAATTCTGTTAGTGCAGGTGTGACCTTACTCTAAATACAAATATGCAAACACAAGTACACAATACAAATCCACAGTTATAGCATAAATGATGACCAGTAAGTAATAAGAATTATAGTACAGTTGTGCAGTTACATTATTGCAAATACTAAAGTCTAAGTCTAAATACTTATCATATACATTGAAGCACTTGTATACATACTTAGAAGACTCTCTTCCACAACAATATCTGACCAGAAGCTGCTAAACACTGTTTGTTTATTTATTTATTTAGCACAGATATGTATTGGTACATGTAGTTAGTTATATTACATTGGTACAAGTACATTAATGATCCTAAATGTAAACATGAGCTAACATGACATGATTTTATTCAACATAATTTTGGATCGTTTCTATTGGTCCTTTAATCATGAAATTCTGACAAAATGTGAAGAGCAGCTGATAAATTTTCAGATTATGTAAAATAATCAACAATGGAAAAAGTGACATTTTATGTATGTTAACACACACACACAGACGCACACACACACACATATTTTACAGATACTGTCACAAGTGTGTCCGTTTGTTCCACTTAAGTCACCAGTAGTGAACTTACCATAAGTTAATGTAAGGAGATTGCACATAAAGTACATTGTAATTAGTGTTATATTGCTTAAGTGCAACTGATCAGAGAACAGTTAAGGTAAGACTGATTGGCAAGATCAGGGCTGACTTAAGATCAGCTGTGATATTATCCCAGAATTAACAGTAAAATGGCTCTGGGTGTGGGGGGCTGGTCTGGGATCAGCACCGGATTAGCCAGAAGCCATGGTGCTGAGAGGTTGAGATGACTGGGGGATGGGCAGGCGTCTTGCTGGAGGTAGGGGTCATTAGCAAAGATCAAAGTGTATGTAAACATGACAGCCACTTCACATAACCACCCACCAGAGAAGGCCAAGGCCCTGCTCTCCCACCCCCCTCCTCCAGCCTATCAGGCTCTCAGCGCCCCCAAGAGGTCACTACTGAAAGCCTTGTTTATATTTCTCAGGTGGCAATTATCAGAGGTGGAGAGTAAATATTTACATTTACACCCTTAAACACAAAGATTTTGAGCTTCTCGTAAAACTATTTTGTTAATGAGATGCCCAAATGCAAAGAACCCTACATAGGTTCTATTTTGGGTAAAGGTTTCAAACTTTAAGTTTATTGTCATGTACAGAAAACAATGGAACATGATTACCAGAAATTAAATTTTGCACAGTAAAGTAACTCAACACTGAACTAGAATAAAATAAAAGTAGCAAAATAAAAGTTGCAAGTAGTAAAATAAGAGAATATGGTCAAAGAATTATTATTTTTAAGAAGGCTGTACTGTTACAAGACAATTAAAAGATTACTAGTGAAAGACAATAATTTCACTGCTATTCAAACGCATTTGTAAGAAATTTACTTTTTCACTATACGTTTTAGGCGGGATAAATTAATTCTATTCTGTTGGTTTAGCTCTTGTACTTCTTTCTCATTAGTCCTTTGTAAGACATGTGCTCCCTTTATTTGATACTTTTTAGGGGAGGTTATTATATTTTGTTGGTTTACCTCCTGTTCTCCTATACTGTTGGGCACACCTCTCACTTCCCAAAATTTATCACTAAAAAGATACTTACAGACTTAATTTCTATGCTAAATGGGCACTGAATGCACATTCAAGAAGTTACACTGTAGTTAGACTGAGAATCTGGACCTGATGCTCTCTTATTCCTACTGAAGATGTTTATTTCGTTTCTGCTCTTCCCTCTATGTGAGTTAAATTGGTAGATGCACCAGAGAATGGTTAAAACCACCATGTGTGTCAGTTTGGTTTATAAAGGGGGGGCTATACAGAGCGTATTTGTCAACTTGAGGGGTGATTGACAGGTTTGGGGGGTTCTTGACGAGCATGACAATTTGTTGACCTGAGGGGATAGCCAGATAACAATAAACAATAAAAAGGATTTACAGTTGTAATTGGCTCTGCTAGACTTAGTCCAAGGCTGCGTTTAATTCATATCTGCAAAACTTTACCATGATGTATGAATGTGGTTTTACTTTTGATATGAAGAAATGATTGGACGGTCTGGATGTGCACTCTGACTCATTTTGATTTCCAGGTACCGATAAAGGTTAATGATAATCAGTTAAATAAGGGAATAAAAAGATAATTTATAAAATAATGTATGCTTATATTTTTAGGCGATAGCGCTGGCTAAGGGAGTCAAAAAAAAAAAATCAGTAGGAAAAAATTTTGTACAAGTATAGTTATGTATGTAGTTACGGTAAAAATGTACATTAGTTTTCATTATTTATACATTTCATTTAAAATGGAAGATGAGGAACAGGGGTTGTTCCTCAGATGAGCTAATAAGCGTACAATATATCTAACAGGTTCAATGCTAGGGCTGATGAGAACTTGTGATCTTCTATGCATGGTCTTTTTTTCCTCAGTGGAAGATGTGCAGTGGAAGATTGTTTGTCAGAGTAATATATCTTCACTCTTTCGCATCTAGCTAATATAAGAGCATAGTCAGGCTAGTTAGCAAAACAACTGTGGTACCTCTGACATTTCTCTCATGTCTTTGATAGTGTACCACTTGGCAACACTTCGCAGTTGAGAAACGTGATGTAATGAAACTTACTTGCTCAGAAAAATAACTGTTATATTGTATGATCCTGTTAAAATATAAAATTGACATCTCTTTGAATCATTAGCCTGTTTATACGTTATAGGAAATGTAACAAATACCAGGCAGATGGCACTTAAATATGAAGTAATATTTATAATCACAAAGTTAACTAGTTTGTTGGTTAAATTCAAATGTTTAAATAAAAAAATAACTGTACAAGCAGGTTCCCACTGACCTATACCCCCAAAGAGTAACTTTAACACTGGCTTTAGTTGTTGAGTTTGAAGGGGGGTCCATTTAGCTGAGTATTGACAGCAGGCTCTGCTAGTTGATTGATTATATTTCTTTTCCTTTTTTTTTTTTTTCCCGTTGTCCATAGGGTCGTATGTGAGTGCTTTCCCTGCGCTGGTAAATGGTAGGAAAATATACAGCCGACAGGCTAAATTGGCTTCTCCTTCAGAGATGTTATCGTTGGTGGGTTTGTTTTGAAGTCGAAAGCCTCTCGGAAAGGTATGTAGAAGTAAAAGACAAAACACACTCTATTCACAGCCAAAAACGTGTGCTTTTCCAACCAGTCAGTTGCTGCGAATTCCATTCGGAGCAGTAACATGTAGGTGTGGATTTGAACGCACAGACCCCAGGATGAAATGGAAATGCAACGTTCAAAGCATGCGAAGGAAAAACACTGTTAATTGGGAAAACATTGAGTAATGGATGAATACTCCAGGATGAAAGAAAAGAGGAAGGACCAAGCTACAAAAAATCCAGTCAACATTTACTCGCATACATTAAAACAATGGGAAAACTGTGAAAATTGGTTTGGAAAAATGAAGGAATCCAATTACTGTGGGCTTTATTTGAGTGTACAGTCATTTGAAGGCTTCCTTCAAACAACAATCTTACAACCAAAAGCTAAAGTAACATATTCATATTGTGTAAATTATAATGCCATTTTATTGCATTATGTTGTCAGATGTATACAAGGTTTACTTGTAGTATTTGTGTGCGTTTACATGTCAAAACCCATACATTAGTGTAGGGCACAATTTTAAAAGTATTCATGTGACAATATGAATACATTTAAACAAGCAACTTACACATTTCTTCTACAAAAGAAATGCTGTGTTTCTGGCACTTAGTATTTGTGAACAATTCTGATGAAAGCAGTACAAGAAAAATGCTGCAAATGCTTTACAGAGATTAGCATGAAAAGCATATAAAGAATGGAAGCAGTAAAAGTAAGGGATAAAGCCAATAGAGAATTAAAGATCAATTAAAATATGTTAAATAAAAGTTAAAAAAGCAATATAAAGAAATAAATTAAATGAATATGATCAGGAATATGATGAAATAAGGCTGTCAAAGATTGGCATCTATAGCATTTTTGATTAATCCATTCCAAAAGTGTCCTTGTTTTAAATTTTATTTGAGAAGGAAATAGACATCCCTCTGTTTATTTGGGGGCCTTAGTTGTAAAACTAACCCCATCATGGGGAGGCTGTGCTTGCTTATATCCTGTGAATCATTTAAATGCTTGCATGAAAAGTCACATTTCTAATGCATGGTAAGGGCACCACTGAACTTGAATCTACTCATCTTTTTTTAGTTTCTATTAGGCAAATCTAGTAAATAATAATATGTACCCGGTACCAATTTTTGTACCTACTGTTTCAAGAGAGCTGAGTAGGCACCAAAACTTGTGAGGAAAGCACTAAAGAGATCTGATTGTCGAGAGTGGCCCCAGAAGGAGGATGAACATTGGGTGCAAACACCACTTTCATTCCAAATCAACAAAAATGTTGTGGTTTAACCGCCATCTACAATTTTTTTGTTGATCACCCATTCCCCCTGCTTGACAAAAACTAGCTTAGAACCACAGAATGGCCAGAAATACTACTGGCTACTAATGTTACAACAGTATCTTGTGGCATCACCAGCTATATCGAAGGGGAAAAAGGCACCAGGTAGAAAGGAGTCGAGTCAAGCCAGTACCATCCAGTGGAAAACCAAAAGCATAGAGAGAGATTCAAACAATATAGATGTGAACTCTGTGACTTTTCCACAAATAAGTGATCAGAACCTATTTTTTTATGAAGAAACTTACTTTAATTGTACAAAAATCTTATGGGTAACTCCACATAATGTAAATGTTCTTGGAAGAATCGTTAAATTGGTAAATACGTGAAGGTTCTTTAAACCGTTAAAAGATACTTGACACATACAAATCTCATTTTCAAAAATTGCTCTTTAGGAAACTTATATGATTTGTCTACAGCATCATTCAAAGAAACACTGGTGGCATGTTTTCTTTAAGATTGTAGAAGAGCCACTATGGGCCTGTCATGGGACATGAACTAGAATAGTCTGGGAAGCTCACCCAGTGTTGGGTGAAGGAAGAGCCCAGTCGCGGATCCAGTGAGTCACACATTTTAATCTGAAAACACTCCGGCTGAGATAAGATTCCCACCAGGAATCTGCATTCTCACACGCACACAGCAGGGTATATAAAGGGTTCCGAAGAACCGAGTACTCACGAAGAGTTGAGTTGGCGATGGAGGCTTGGTTAGAAGCCAGCATGGGACCCAAATATTACCTTCTTCCTGTTACCTTCTAGTTACCTTCTTCCTGTTTATATAGCCTGAGACACGAGTCATTTCCTGTGCCACATCACGTGACTGGTGCATGTGACAGTACCCCTACTTCTAGGACCGTCACCAGACGGACCCGGCTGGGAGGACACCTGACGACGGTAGTCCTGGATGAGAGCAGGGTCCAAGATGAAACAACCGGGGACCCAAGCCTTCCCAGTCCACAAGGTACTGGGTGCCATGATCACCGTGTCGCAAGTCGAGGATCCACCGGACAGTGAAGGCAGGACCACCGTCAATGATCCAAGGTGCAGGGGGAGTAGGTTCTTGGGGAGACAGAGGGGAGAACAGTACAGGTTTTAGCTGGGACATATGGAACACAGGGCAGAGCTGGAAGGTGACCGTGTTGATGCGATGGATTATCTTAAAGGGCCCAAATTGGGTGACTCAGTGCACAGTGGGAGGTAACATGTGGAGAGGTAGACCCTGACACCGACATGGAACAATCATCCCGGAAGGTGCCGGCGGCGATGTTGTCTGGTGTTCGGCGGTGGTTTTTGCCATGGGGAGTCTGGCGAGGGCCATCAGGTGCACAGCCTTGGAGATACGGTCAGTGATGGTGAGGATGGTGTTTTTCTCATTAGACTCTGGCAGGCCGGTGATGAAGTCCAGCACAATGTGCGACCAGGGACGGCGAGGGATGGAAAGAAGAGAGAGCAACGGTGGAAGAATGGGCCCACTGGAGAGTCTCCTGACACAGTCCTGTGGGGATGAAGAGGCATCCAGGTGGGGTGTCTGCCAGAGGTGGTTCCAAGGCCCGATCTGGCAGACCCGATCTTCTAATCCCCTCCGGAGGGGAGCCAGGATATAGTGCAGCAGCAGGACAGGCATGGGATCTGTCCGGGGGCTGTCTGCCTGATGTTGTCTGGAGAGAGTGTCCGCCTAAGTGTTCTTCAACCCTGGAACTGCCCAAAGAAGAGGGCCCACTGTGCCTGCCTGGGGTTGAGCTATTTGGCCTGCTGGATGGTGATAAGGTTCTGATGATCGGTCCAGACCATGAATGGGTCACCGTCGCCCTGGAGCCAGTGAAACCACTCCTCTAGAGCCCACTTGATGGCCAGCAGCTTGCGGTCCCCTACCCGATGTCACTGCTGTGTGGGGTTGAACTTTCTAGAGGAGAAACCGCATGGGTACAAATGGTGGGCCAGCAACCCCTTGAGGACTGCCCTGACATGGTGGGTACATTCCTCCATGGTCTTAGAGAAGATGAGGATGTCATCCAGGTAGGTGAAGCACCATCTACCCAGTGGAGAACGTCATTTATGAAATGTTGGAAGGCCGCCGGACTGTTGCACAATCTGAATGGCATTACAAGGGTCTTGTAGTGGCCAGTGGGGGTTATGAAGGCTATCTTCCACTCGTCACCCTCTCTGATGTGGACCAGATTGTAGGCACTCCGGAGGTCCAACTTGCTGAAGTGATGAGCACAAGAGAGGGCATCCAGGGCTGTGTTGATGAGCGGGAGTGGATAACGGTTCCAGATGGTGATGCAGTTGAGCCCTCCATCGACACAGGGATGGAAACCCACATCTTTCTTCTTAACAAAGAAGAACCCCACAGCCACGGGTGATGTATAGGACCAGATGGTCCCCTAACAAAGCCCCTCCATGATGTACTCCTCCATGGCCCTCTGTTCACTTGTGGAGAGAGAGAACAGACAGCCATGGAGCTGTACTGCACCAGGCTGGAGGTCAATGGCCAGGTCATAGGGGCAGTGAGGTGGCAATTTGACAGCCCATAGACTGCAGAAGACCCCCACCAGGTTGCAGTACGGGACGGGAATGGCCTCCAGGTCGACGTCAGGGGCTTCGGACCCTCGCCTGGATGCAGAGCTCCTGACAGGTCGGGGCCCATTGCAGGATCTTATTCTGGGTCCAAGAGACCATGGGTTTGTGATTCATGAGCCAGAGGTGATCCAGTATGAGTGAAGTGGAGGAGACTTCAGTGACGAGAAAGGGAAGCTCTTCGGTGTGCCCCCCAATCCTGAGAGTGAGGGATTTGATTTGGTGCATAACGGGGCTGAGGTACAGGGGCCAACCATCAACAGAAGGAGGTAAGTGTGAGCAGACCGGGTGAGATCCTCCCCCAATTCACCCGGTCAGACCGTATCCCGGGCAGAGAGGACAAACAGCGTGACGGTGGCTGGAGGAGGCGCAATAGGCACAGAGGCCCTTGCGATAGCATTGCTCCTTCTCTGCGGCAGTCAGGGAGGCGTGTCCCAGCTGCATGGGTTCCTCGGCTGTGGTGGAGTGGGCCTTTGAGGCAGGTGGAAGTCTGGTGGCTGAAGTCGAGGGTACGTGGGTGGTCTTGGTCCGGGGACTCGCGTCTGGGAAGGCGTGCGGGTGGCCTTCCCATTCCACTTCTCTGGTAATGACATTTTTGGAACAACAAGGGGTGGTGGACAGGCTTCCGGGATGACGGCTGTGTGGCAGCCAGGTCTTGATGTGATTTCTGCAGAGCTACAAGCTGCGTGCGCAGACTCGCGACCTCCTGCTGTAGATTCACGATCTCGACCGCCTGCCAGTTCCCTGTGTCCACGAGACAAAATCCACTGGGCTCACTTAGGACTGTCATGCGACATGACCTAGAATAGTCTGGGAAGCTCGCCCAGTGTTGCGTGAAGGAGGAGCCCAGTCGCGGAAGCACATGAAAGAAGCGGTAAGTCACGCGTTTAATCTGAGAACGCTCCAGATAAGGAGTTAAGATTCCCATCAGGTATCTGCATTCTCATACGCACACAGCAGGGTATATAAAGTGTTCCGAAGAACCGAGTACTCACAGAGAGATGAGTTGGGGATGGAGGCTTGGTTAGAAGCCAGCATGGGACCCAAATGTCTGAGTGCGGACAGTTACCTTCTTCCTGTTTATATACCCTGGTGACGTGAGTCATTTCTTGTGCCTGCTAGACGTCACGTGACTGGTGCGTGTGACAGGGTCCCCTTGGACACTTTTTAACGGATGGTTCTTAAAGAGCCATTGTTGTAAATGAATCATGTGAGTGTGAAGAACTTTTTAAAAGAATTTTGTACTGGGAAATATTGAACATATTTTAGGAAGAACCCACACTTTATAATGTACTTCACACCCATTTATCCCCAAAAATGGTTCTTTAAGAAACTGAAATGGTTACTCTATGTCATCACTCTATGACACTTCCCTCAAGTGTGTGATTCATAATCTTACATAGCCATTTCCCTTCCTTTCTTTACTTCAGGTTGTGTGCATACACCTCATTTCCAAAAATTTTTCTTTAGAAAACTTAAATGTTTCTTCTATGGCATCACTCAAAGAAATACTGGTGGCACCCTTTCTTTAAGACTGTAGAAGAACCCCCCTTAAACACTTTTTAATGAATGGTCCTTAAAGAGCCATTGTTGCAAATGAATTGTGTGACTGTGAATAAGAATTTTTAAAGAATTTTGTTGAACCTTGGGAAGTATTAGAAAGATCACCAGAAGAACCCGTTGCAATATGTAAGGTTTTTCATACCCATTTATCCATGAAAAAGGATGTGATTCATAATTTCACATGGCCATTTCTCCTCCCTTTTTTATTCCAGTTTGTGTGTATTCTTTCTGGAGGAATGCTGTATAGAAATGGCCTCTGTTTCATCATGCACACCTTGTAGACACTGCAAAAGCTGTAAATGTGTTTAAAAAACACATGAAAGCACAGCACAGTATAAATGTTGGACCAACAGAGGAAAGAGCTCATGCTGGCGAAACTGAAGTAACAGCTACAGGTTTACTCACATACAGATTATAACAATGTGAAAATTGTAAATGTCTGCGCAACATCAGACGATAAAAGCAAATACCAGGGAAAAAAGGTTCTGATTTAAACAGTCTCTCAGTAAACAGTGCCTATGACTCCTGGCCTGTGTGTGCAGTCGTCCCTTGTGCACCCACGCACCCCATCCCACCCAGTGAGTGTTTGGAGAGAACGCATCCTCTCAGGGGTTCTCACAGATTCTGGACAAGCACAACACACACACACACACACACACACATACTGGGCTGCACCTCTACCAGGTAGCCCAAATAATCACTGGCCTTATCTGGGCCATCTGTTTTTGCAGAACGGCCCGTGCCAGTGGGTCTCTCCAAATCACTCATTCAGACAAATTTTATTACAATCATAGCCCAGTTATTGCTTTCCTGATGCGAACGCAGGCTCATTGTTTTCATTGTTCATTCGGAGGCCTTCGAATAAACACAAGCATCCAAATACTCTTATCGCAGCCGTGTGGGCTTTTTTTTTTATTCCGATTTCTTCGAGAACAATGAGACTCGGCTGCCTGCAGACTCAAGGATGTGCTCCCCATGCCAGATTTGTTTGAGAGTGCTGTTATTGTTGTTGCAAAACGTCATTTCAGTTTGGCGCAACTGAAAAGAACAACAGCGACGCATAAAGCCAAAGTCATTCTAAAAGAAATGGGATGATTTCTGCTTTTTCTGCATCGATAGTCTCTTAGCCCAAACATGCTTGGAGTCTGAAGTTTGTCTCTTCAGTTCTACACCAGAGCTGATGAAGTAATGGAAGCTCATTTTCACCAGTTAGCGTAACTACGTAACTGAAGGCCTGATCTAATTCAGTGACCCTTAATATACCTGTTTATGTGGTCTCCATAAATGTATCTAGAACAAATGTATGTGGCATAGCTCAAAGCAGTTGTCAGACAGAATTTAGTCCATTTTCAGGCCAGTACTTTAGTCCATATTTGTACCAAATGTTGTGTTATACAGCTTAAGAAACCACATAAGCAAGTCTGTTAGAGACATTTGAACATCTACACACTGAGGACATTAACGGCACTTGGGGCAAGGAAGAAAACTGCATGAATTTTGTTTTTTGCATCACTGTAATGTGTGTTTGTTATGCTCTGTAAAATGAGGAAGGCAGAAACAATTTACAAGAGCGGCTTTTCACCGTTCTGCAACACTCCAGACCAGAGAGTAACTAAAAACTGGCAGGAGGTCAGGTAGGGTCAGGCATAGGTCACTGCAGCCCGTATTTCATCATGATTACTTAATGGGAGAGAGAGAGAGAGAGAGAGAGAGAGAGAGAGAGAGAGAGAGAGAGAGAGAGAGAGAGAGAGAGAGAGAGAGAGAGAAATCAACAGAGAGAGAAAGAAAAAAGAAAGAAAGAAAGAAAGAAAGATGGAAAGAAAGAAGAGAGAGAGAGAGAGAGAAAGAGAGAAAGAAATTAACAGAGAGAGAAAGAAAAAAAGACAAAAAGAAAGAAAGAAAGAAGGAAAGAAAGAAAGAAAGAAAGAAATTGACAGTTGGGAAAAGTCACAAACAGCAGCAAACAGGTTTTATTTCATCCTGACAAAATGGTTTGTATGTTTGTATGTGTGAGTGTGTGCGTGTTTGTGTGTGTGAGTGTGTGTGCGTGTTTGTGTGTGTATGTGTGTGCGTGTGTGTGACGCACAAGAGAAGCTGCTGCTAAATTTTCTGTAGCGCTGATTAGCCGCAGGTCAGTGCTGACTGCATGTTGGCCCAGCCACAAATCGTAGAGGCCCGGCTGAGGTCAGATTTATGGCCGGTTAACGCTTATGTTTACTGATGGGTTTAACGGGAAGTTTATATTTGAAATACTCCGCTTATGAGGAATGTGCTCTCTGGTATTAAGCTTTTAAGTATTTAAGAGAGGGACTGAATTTATATGACAGTCTTATTTAATTATTAAATAATTACCAAAACAGTCCTGCTCATCACAGCCTTGTTGTTATGAAACAGGATCACTGTTTACAATCATATACACAGTCTGTCTGTTATTTACGGGTCTGTACAGTAGAGTAAAAATCATGTGGCAGTGCACGGGCCACTTCATGTATTTAAATGCTTGTTAACATATTTGTTATTGTTTTGAATCAGAATACATTTGTTACGTATTCTATATCCAGACTTTCTTGAATTTTTGAATTTGTATAACTCTTGAATTTTTAAACCTCAGCAGTTTCAGAGAAATATTTTTGTTTGTTAAGACAGACAGTGACCTACATATTAATCACTCAAGCAGAACAAAGAGCATCTAACTGAAGTCCTGAACCAGTGAAGAAACAGGAGCAGATGATTCCAGATGATCAGGCGGTGATCAGTATACTGGTGGTGCTGAACGCTGAGTGGTTGGAACTCCTTTATCTAGGCTCCTTGTATTTTTAGGCACTTTGCTGCCTGTCGCAGTAAAACATTGGTTCTCATTTCTTTACTTTAATCTACTCAGTATGACAAATATAAGACTGTTTGACAGGAATAAAATAGTATTTTTGCACCAACAAGGAGATTCAAAGCAAAATATAAAGAAATGAGGGATGGCTCGAGACGTTTGCACAGTACCGTATAATGTACTGCGGTTGTCAGTTATCATACGCAAACAGTTACTATATACTACACTGTTGTTAGTTGTTATTGTCATTGTTATTGTTATTATGACTGCTGTCAGTGGTGCAGTGTTGTGATCAGTGGTTGTCATGCTTACGTGCAGGTGTGGGAATCTAAGAAGGGGAAGCAGGTGGCGTCTCTGATGATTCCCTGTCCTCTGAACTGTGTGACCTTCAACCCTGAGGGTGGGCTGCTGGCGGTGGGCTGCTGGGACGGAGCGGTACGAGTGTGGGACTGGATCAAACAGGAGAGATGGACGGTGAGGGAGGAGATGGAAAGAGATTAATGAGTACTGATGATTTTGATTGATTGATTGTTTAAAAATTGTTTCTGTTTTCTTTCCTTCTTCTTCCCCTCTCTTGTTTTATATCCCTCTCTCTCTCTCTCTCTCTCTCTCACACAGACTCTGTCAGGTCATCACTCGTCCGTACGCTGTGTGTCCTTCTCTCCCTCCTGCTCTCTGCTGTGCTCTGGTGGTCTGGATGGAGAGGTGCTGTTATGGTCATTAACTGGCTCGTCCTATGTGGGGCGCTATCAGGCTCACAGCGGCTCCACTGAGGCCCTGAGCTTCCTACCAGGAGGAGAAACGCTACTGACCGCTGGACACGACAGAGTGGTGAGGAAACATCATAATAATAATAATAAAAATAGTAATAATAATCTGTATACACATGCAATACACCGGATATTAATGAACGTTTTAGCATTGGAATCATGCCAACATTCCACATGGGCCCGGACGAGAAGCGGCACCTAAAACAGGAGGAATAGAGATCATAACACTTAAGACGACCAATAGTGTGACTACTTCTGCAATCACACTAATAATACAAATCAAAATGGAGTAATATTAATAATGATAATGTTTTTGCTTTTAGACAGAAGATACAGAGTCTTACCAGTTTGGTCACTAATGGTGAGAGGTGTGTGTTTTGATCTAGTTTTTCTTTCTCTCTCTCTTTCTCTTTCTCTTTCCGTCTCTCTCTCTCTCCCCACTCTTCTCTTTCTCAGGTTCAGTTATGGTCAGGAGGTCTTGGACGCTCAGTTTCAGTTCTGGGGGAGGAAAAGGTCATTTACATTTTAAACTTATTGCTGATTGACGATGATGATGAAGATGGTGATGATGATGATGATGGTGAAGATGATGATGATGATTGAGATTATTCCTCCGTTACAGAAGGTCTTAAAGCCGGGCGCCTCCAGACGTGCAGACGTAGCCGAGGGCGCTGCTCTCTCTGTGGCTGTTGCTAACGGTTATGCTGCAGTCGGTTACCATGGAGACGGTCTCAAATTGTTCAACCTGGAGTCAGGTACACATCAGTAAACGTGAAGTCGGGTACACGTCACTAAACACGGAGTCGGGTACACGTCACTAAACGCGGAGTCACTAAACGCGGAGTCGGGTACACGTCACCAAACACGGAGTTGGGTACGCATCACTAAACGCGGCGTCGGGTCCACGTCACTAAACGCGGAGTCGTTTCGTCACCAAACACGGA
>JBBJLS010000011.1:4623953-4637064 GCA_037577275.1 Bryconaethiops microstoma
AGAGAGAGAGAGAGAGAGAGAGGGAGAAAGGGAGAGAGGATATGTCTTTCCCCTCCCATCTTCATTGTAACCTTTCAAATCACCACAGTATTGTGGGCAGTTACCTGCATGTGACAGTTCCCATCAACACTCAGTACACCGCAGACACACACACACACACACACACACACACACACACACACACACACACACACACACGCTCGGCACCAGAAAAGATGTCTTTGATTGTCTGATATAGACTAATCTGTAGCCAACAAGTCTCAGAAGCGCTAACTCTTTCTTAGTATTCAGCATAATACGACTTCTTGAGAGGGTTCATTCAGGGAAAACAAAATAGCTTTGATTACATTCAAGATTAGGCACCTTTCAGTTCAGAGACAGAAACCTACAGAAAATATTGCATAATATAAAAATATAAATAGCCTATCAATCATGTCAATGTACACTGGAGGAAAAAAGTTTAGCTTGATTTTAATAGCAAAGTCAAGGAGTAAAAGTTGGTCGGAGAAAGTGTGGGAGAAACCACAGAAAACAGTCCTGAGAGTATTGTGTACAAAGTTGGAAAGGAATAGAAAAATTCTAAAGTACAAAACTATCACACAGTACAGATGCAAAAATATTCACATTTGTTTGCAAAGACAAAAGTGAACGAGATGCAAAGTTTAGTACAACTTAACGTAGTTGTATTTGAGAGCTTCTTTCACCTACTGAACATTCACCTGGAGATACCTGGCCTAGCAGTCCTTCTAGTGCTGGGTTTTGGACTGTCTCCATCAATATCAGAGTCACATGAGAACACTAGCAATATTGATGAATTTAAAAACTATAGTTAACTGCAATGTCTCATTCACTGGGTGCTTTAGATTCATGTATGGTCAGCATGGGTACCATTTGGTGTTATTTTACATTTACGTCGCATTTAGCAAAGCGACTTCCATTTCTTATCTACAGTGGAGCAACTTGTGTTTAAGAGCCCTGCTCAGGAACCCAGTACTGATTTGTTGAAGGTAGGATTCAAACCCATGACCTCTTGGTCCAAAGGCAAGTATCCTACCCACTAGGCCACCACCCCAAGTTTTAAGAGAAGTAAAGCTGCATGAAACAGCTAGAACATGACAGCACTCAGGAGACAACTTCATTAATGCAGATTAAAAAAATCATTAAGTACCATGACACCCAGCACTAGGTCTTTTATTATTATTTCAGAATTGTATGAAAAATGCTGACCATCGTCTTTGCTCTTTGTTGAGTTTTTTTAGGTTTTATTTTGTTTTGTTTTTAAGCATGTTTTCTATTTTAACAGTTTGGCAGTTCATCTCAGTCCTCCTCTCGTTTGCCGAGGGCTTCTGTGGCCCGGCTTTTTGTAGTTTCCATATTGAGAAACGGGGCAGGTCGATGGGAGAGGAGCATCGTTGAGGGAGTCTGGTGTTTGTTTGTTTATTTGGAGTTCATTCCTGCATATGCTGGAGGCTTCTCTGGTAGTCCTCCACAGGCAGGGCCCCCTGAGTGGGAATCTCATAACCTCGTAGGTAATGACCATTGGTCTGGCCCGCAAAGTACAGGAGCTGTCTGGCAAACATGGGCTCCACCTGGGAAACAGGAGAAACATTGGCTGTCAGAACAGGGAAAACCTCCAAATTAGAGGTTAGAACCTCTCATTTTCAGAAGATCATTATCAGCTGGATCCTGACTGGAGTCTCAAACTACGTGAACGTACAATTGGTTCAAAAAAGGTGTTAATGCAAGATTTAGGGAAATACATATTTTTTACAAGAAGACATTCCTGGTTTATGAGGTCTATACCAGTGTGCCCAGCCTAGAGTTGGCACTGAACAGAAGAAGTATTCATACACATGATTTCACTGTATGATCGTACAACCAGCTTTTAAATAAATCAAATCCAAGATCCTGCTTACATCCATCACACCCACAGCTCATTTTGTAAAAAGGTTACATTCAAAGATTTATTGGAAAATATTGAAAATAGGAATAGAACTTGCCAAACTTAGAGTAAAGCTGTCAACAGTGGGGCGCAAACTCTACACAAACGTCTATGAACTGTTCCATGTGGTCTTCTGATGGTCCTTTTAAACTCATAACCTTACAAGTTTTCCATCAGGAAGCTAAACTCGAATGCCACCTAAACCCATAAACACAAGTTCCATGTTGCTGAAGTTTACGAGATGTTACATATGTACAGAGTTGCCAACTTTTCCAAAAACCTCGGGTGTGAGATTTTGGGGTGTGTTGCCAATGTCGGGAGCGGTGAGGGGGGAGGGGGTGGTGTTTGGTGCTTCTTCAGCTGCCGACAGGGACCGGGGGGGGCAGTGGTGCTGTGGTTGTTGCTTCTTCAGCTGCTGACAGTGAGCAGGGAGGTGTTTTTTTTTGGGGGGGGCTTGTTTGCTTCCTTAGCTGGCGACGGTGAGGGGGGGTGATGCTTCTTCAGCACCTAATGATACGACTGCAGTATCATTAGGTGCGCCACCTACCAAAGAGGATTGTGCACACCTCTCTGCCTGTTCAGCCATGCGTAAGGCATTACTTTCAGTGTGAGAAATCGGAGGTAAGGCGTGAGAGCATGAGACGACAGTCAGATGCGTGTGTCTCACGCTCAATGCGTGAAAGTTGGCAACGCTGTACGTATCAGTACATCTCTTACACATAAACACATTCATCAATCTGGCACTGCTCCATCCCAGCAGTTATGCTAAATTCACCAATTGCTGATGATGATCCAAATGTAACTTTACGTTCGTTCTATCCAAACTGATGAGGACCGTCCAAACGCAGATGCGCATATCCAGTCATTTTGCACACATGACTTGCTAACACTGTCCAAAAATTTCTAATAATCTTTGGCACCTGTGGTTCATTTTACCTCTGGTCTTTTTAGGTGGTCCCAGACTAATTTCTACAACACATTAAGCACAAGCTCTGTGGCTAATGCAGTGCACTCTGATGCCAAAGTTCATTAATCAAACCAATTAGACAGAAATATACTACACTGTTTAACTGCACTGTGATGGACTTGCAGCTAGTCCAGGACGTTTCTCCATATTTCACGCTGGGACAGCCTCTGGCACGCTCTGCAACCCAGGTTAGGGTAATCAGCTCAGAAAATGGATGGGTGGGTGGATGGATGGATGGATCAATGGATGTTTATGCGAAGGATCTGTTATGCCAGCATTATATGCAGCAAACTGTAGTGCTAAATTGGACAGCTTGCAAACCATTTTAGGCTCCACAGTACCGTTAAATGACCACATGGAACAGTTCGTAGATGTTTGTGTTACAGTTTGTGCACCACTGATGTCAGTTTTACATTAGGTTTGGCAAGTTCTGCTCCTTTGAAAAGGGATTTCAACATTTCCTAATAAATCTTTAAATCTAGCCTTTTTACAAATCAGACCATGGGTGTGCTGGATGTAAGCTGGCTCTTGGATTTGATTTGTTTTATTTAAAAGCTTGTTGTACAATCATAAAGCAGCATCACGTGTTTGAATGCTTCCGTTTTCAATGCCAACTCTAGGCTAGGCACACATTTAGACATGCAGATGTGATATGAATCAATCAAACTCAAACAGATGACATTTAAAACAACTTCTTTAAGGCCCTCGTAATTTTAATATTCCTCTACTTCCCCTCCTACACATTCCTGTGTATCTCTACTCAGATGACATTCATTCTTATCAACTACATGATAGAGGAAACAGAGAAATTATTTCACGCGCAGGTCAGAATATTGTTAGATACGGTCTTTTTTAATGTGAAGCTGGATATAAATCTAAAAGATCAGGGTTCCTGCTAAGGGGCAAAATGATGAAGCACCCATTGAGCTAGAACATTAGTGTTGGATTAAAATGAAACACAGGCCTTAGGTCTGATGTTTGACAGCAGAACTTCCACTGCACCACAACACAAACATATTTTTTTAGTTTGAACAGTCTCAGTCCAGCTATCAGTATCATGTTTTATCCGTTTGACTCACTTCAGAATCCCATACCCTGAGGACTTTCCCAACAAACTTTTAGGCAAATAATGTAAAGTCACCTTCACTGACCTATGCAGCACTTGCAGATTATACCTGTTATATAATCCCTGATCAACATTATTTTAAGACAAGCCTTTTATACAGCAGAGTCTGTGCTGTATAGTAGGGTTACGGTGGCCTGTTACAATGTGAAGGGCCCATGTCATGGACAAGCATATTGCGTTTTAATAAATAAATACTGTTAAAAAGGTTGAAACTGTACAAGTCTATTAAGAAATTAGTCTGTGTAAACAGCATGTTTGAATGAACGTTTTTTGTGAAGTTACAAAACTGAAAAAAACTAAAGCACATGTTCAGCCTACAGCAGTTTAGCCACAGCCTTTCATGTTGAAGTTATGAGGCAATCAGAACAGAGCTCATTTACATATATCACTCTCAAAGGTATAGAAACAGCTGGTGTTTATTTTAAGGTTGGTAAACGGTCAAAGAGAATGAATTATGTTATATTTGATAAATGTAAACGAGTAAAATAAGTAAGTACATTGTAGGGAAAATATACAGTACTATAAAATTGTTCATTTTCTTTGACAGTATGCTACTACATCACTGCCTCCCTTATAATAAAAATGTAGGCAACAGCGATAATATATAGACTTGCTTTGCATGGTAGCTGCTGACTAGCTGTTAAGCTACTTAGCACACAGCCTAATCGCTTTACGGATTCCAGTAAAAATGTGTAAAGTTTCTTTGACCGCAAGAGCCACTGCCATTTAGTCAGATCATAATTTTGAGCCAGACAATGTCACCTCCACTAATTACAGCTTCATTCATGCAGTAATTAAAAAAAGTGATGCCTACCTGAGCTGTGATCATCTTGCTCTGTCGCTGTGGATCTGGGAACTCATCTCCAAAGCACAGCACCACTTGGTACCTTGGCATGGGGCGTCCATGATGGATGTAACCCTGCAGTTCTGTGGGCAGATGAGACTAATTTAGTCCTCCAGAATTTGACAATGACAACTACAGATAAGACAACAGAATGATTGCATGTATTACATGCCGAACATCAAAGCGTTCCTGAATGTTACACAAAAAAAAAAGATTATATTTATTTATGTGTGATGTGTACATTCTGCTTCAGTATGTCAAAATCATCGTGGACAAAAGCAAATCCTGGAAGGGCCACAACATTTCAGAGTTCTGAAATTTTTCTGTGGTCCATTCAACTGGTTTCTGTGGTCCAAAAACGTAAAAAGAATCCATCACCATTACTGGTACTTGTTGCATGAAATCTACCCAATGGCATCTTTTATAATGACATCAGCTTTTTTTCAATCGAAATATATCATTTCTTTAATAGCAAAGATCTTCACTGTACTCGAGATCTTTGCTATTAAAGTATTTATCTTAAATATTTTAATAAGTATTACAAAAAGTCCTACTAACTCGAGCTGGCTGGCTCCGCTGAGCTAAATAGCTACCCTACTTCTTTTACTGCTTTTTTTTTATACCGGTATTTTAGAATGGTTTATTGCCATTTAAGGCAAGTTAATAGGCTGCCTCAGTAGTAAATCCTGGCACTGGATCTTTTTCTGTATGGCGAATGTTAACTTACAACACTTTTCAATAAACAACTTACTTTTCCTCAGGAATAATACTTATGACTTAACATCATACTTGAAAATACTATTACCTGAGTGGGCATTTTCTTTACTCTTTCCACTTCTGCTAAAGGCTTAAAAATAGAGTTTATTTAAATTGGGCATGGCGTACTGTCTGAAATCACTCAAGATATGCACAGCTGTATCCCTCTGGGACCGAAGGCTAGCACCTCTCATAAGAATCCTCAGAATAGGACTGTGATTTCTGTGAGTTCTGTGAGTACAACAGTCATTATGTTTTTTTCTTCCAGTCCAGCATAAAAGCACCCGATGAGCAATATGGTGAAAATTCGACCCCTTTCCCACTCTGCACAGGGACCCTGATGACTAGTTCAGAGAGATGAGATAGCAGGTGGAGTCTAGGCTTGTATAAGTCTTAATGGGGGTCGACAGTATTCGCCCGAAAGGTCTCTGGAAAGTCCTCCTGCTCTGAAGTTTGAATTTGCAAAGTGACTAAAACATGTGAAGCTGCTGACTGAACTAATAGTGGTCATGCCATGAGGTGAACCACAAATGGGTTAAAGAAAAAAAGTTACACATACATGAAACCAGTAGTTAAGTGGCAGCCTTTTCAAACCAAGTAACCATAGATCTGGCACAGGGGCAAGTTGCTCTAATCACACTCTGGCCAATTAAATTCACCAAGCTGCCTTGATTATAGATCTTAGCCATGTTAACCTAGTCACAAACTGGCATATCTGTGGTATAATAATTTCATTAACACTATTCAGTGCGATTTTAGGACTTAAACAACAAGCTCTTTCTTACTTGGTTTTACACATTGTCCACCAATGATCGTATCTTTCAACAGTAGCTACCATAAGTATCATGTAACTCTCAATAACTCTCTGATCTTATCAACATGACTGGCCTGCTCTCCACCAGCATCCCCATCATCAGTATCACAGCATTATCTTTGCCTGATAGCATGGAAACACTGCACTGAAGGTCGAGAAACCTCAGAAAGCTTGGCAGCAGGCACTGGTGGTTTTGTGCTCTCGCTCATTCTTTCAGTCTCAATCACTTACAATTGCCATTCCTGAGCTGTTTCGGTATGAAAGGGATTTCTTATTCAAGTTTACAGAATAGTTGTAATTTGCTGCACCTGCAGTGGAAATCCTAAATTGTATCTTTCTTGCTGCTATCTATATCTAAAGCCCTGCCAGATGTGTACAGCATCTGGACAGTATGGATTAATACTAGGTGTAAAAGCTTGAAGATCTGTAGATTGTCAGCCCGTCAGTAACCTATATCTTCAGTAAACTACCAAATAATGACTTAATAATACCATTAAATGTCCTTATCATGGAAAACTGAAGGGCATGATCTATCTATGTTCTATTAATACTGTCACATTTGTTTCAAAACCTACCATTCATTCCTTGGTCCAAAAACTAAAATCTATTACCTTTGTGATGCAATGAGAAACAATTAATTTACATATTTCTGCCTATTCAGCTTAGCTTCACCCATTCATGTTGAAAAAGGAGTGTTTCATCCCAGAGTGGTTTCTTATTGAGATCTGGTACTGGGCAGCCAATCCCAGCAAAAGTTATTTACATACAGTCATAGGCTTGTTAACTTCTAAGGGATAAAGAAAGGTTTGAAAATGATCACAAAATAATTAATTCTGACTATTTTGGTACATAAAGCCACCCACATATAATAGTTGGTTCCAAGTTCAGTACAAAGAAGAGAAGATTTGATCCTCACCTGAGAGGAACTGCTGCGTGTCCATCAGTTTGCAGGTCTGCTCCTTCTCCAGTTTGTTGGGTTTGTCTGAGTATGGCGCCAGTGGCCCTTCCCAGTACACCCTGCCCTGGCACAGGCGCTTAGCATAAAGTCCATCCGGGGTCAACCATAGCAGGACGCCCCGCTCCAGCACATTGGGCAGCTTGTCGGCGCCGCGGCGGTGCGACTGTGGGTAGGGGAAGGGGAAAAGCACAGATTCTGCGCCCCCATACAGCCTGTCCTCCGGACACGGGGAGGAGGGGGAGGATGGAGAGCCTGGAGAGGATGAGGAGGAGATGCGGCAGCCCTCCGGACTCGTGGTGGTCACCTCCTTCACCAGAGACTCCCGATAATAGAGCGACACATGCAGGCGAAAGTCTAGAAAGAGAGTGAGATGGGGCAAATTGGAAAGAAAAATGAACAATGACAGGTAGAAAGAAAAATTAACAATGACAGGTGTTAGACCTGGCGGTTAGAGAGATGCCCCTGCGATCGGAAGATTGTGGGTTCAAATCCCAGGACTGCCCACTGCTTCACTCTGGTGAATGTGTTCGGCTACATTCAACTCATAGACAAACTATGGACACCAAATATGTCTTGGCTGACAATAGTTAAGGCAATGGAAAAAAAAACTGATTTGATTTTTCCCTCCTGAACTACGTCACTAACGTATGTTCCTCTTTTTGGAAACACACAGGTCTCATTATTAATGTGAGATAGGAAGCTGGTGTATTAGAAGGGGAAAACCAACAGCACATGAAACTACTGGCAAATTAGGAAAAAGATATAAAACTAAATTTAGAGAGAATGACAATGAGGGCTCAAATAATGGCAGAATTGTTCAGGTGTGTGTGTGTGTGTGTTTGTGTAATTTTACCAGAAATGGCCATAGCCTCTGCTGATCTCATACTGGGGTCCACTGATACTGCATGCGATTCTGTGGGGGTGTAGGTGTAGAAGGATCCAGATATCTGGTACCCTGGAAGAGATTGTTTATTATTAGAAGACATTTCTTTGTCAACACCGATTTCAGTTTCACCAGCATCAGCCCATTTCCAGTTTTTCGCTTTAAATGAATAAACAGTTTACCAGCTGTTTGTAAATGCTAGCGCTCAACTGATATACCATTGAGACATAGGGGGAACCCAATACACTGGACCCCTAATTAAGACGACAGGCTGAACGGGTTAATCTAAACACAACCCAAAGTCATGGTTACAATAACAGTAGCACGTACACTCACATTTACATCATTTGACGGACACTTTTGATCCAAAGCGACTCACAGTTTTTCTGTGTCACAGATGCATGCAAGTGTAGTGTTGGAAGTCTTGCCCAAGGACTTTTTATTGGTGTAGTGTGGTGTGTAAAAGGTATCTAAACCTAAAATTTGCTTGGTCTTATCAGTTTACCTAAAACTTCTAGATCATAAAATTCAAATATTAATATAGAATGATATCAGCTGATTTTATTGGTTATCTGAATTTGTAGCCAATTAAAATCTAGAAATGTTCTAATCAGGCCCTAGTGCACACCACGGGTCATAGGAACCAGACACTGGTAGTACAAATTGATCTGCCATGGTAGTGTAGCACGGTCAAAACATTTTACACTAAATGAAATAAGAAAAAGAAAATAAGTGTATGAAGGAGACAACTGGACACCTTTAGGCAAGCGGTAGTGTGACATATATTTTCGAACCCCCTTAATGCCTGGTAATCTGTCTCGGAAAGGATGCAAGGATGCCGTGCACTATTTGTGGAGTTGCTACGTTACTAAATAAAAGCTGTGAAATGCATAAAGAACAGTGTATCTCATGCAAGGTGTGCAAATGTGCTTTTGAATCAGGGGTTTTAGTGCAGCGTGTATGTTCTGTAATTTGAGAAAGTGACTAAGAAGTGCTGCTCTAGGCAGTGAGAAGATCTGAAAAGGTTCAGAGAAAAAACATTCATAAATAAATTACAAATGTAATTATAAAAGACACATATTCCTACAGAGGAAGGTAGCAGAGGAAGGTGTGACTTTCCTCAAAGCAAGTCGATTTTAAATTTAGCTTGCAGTACCGCATGCTAGCAATACATACCCACATATTAATGAATCATAGTTACGGTCTCGTGGAACATATACTTGAATTAAAAGAAAGATTGAAATAAAACTATTATTTTTACGTTCAGCTGCAAGTGTTACTAAAGACGGGTGAGCTGAGTACACCGATAGGTTGTTTTAGCATGAAATGGAAAAAAAAAAAACATTTCCAGTTATCCAGCGCAATAGAAAAAATATCCAGTGTTGTATTAGTTCTCAAACTTTGAACGGCATTCTAGAATTTGCATTAGCCACCATTACGTCACACACAGAAATTTCAGGTGTGTGACATTTTAATCGTCGAAGTGGGTGTTTACCGTTGTCACAGGGTGGTGGGTGCCACTGTAGCGGCCTTGCAGGTGGGTAAGGGCAGGGCCCATAAGGCAGCTCTGCATGCGGTGACTGGTGGAGCGGCTGTTCCGTGCCGTAATCCCTCCAGTCTCTCCTTTCTGGGGACAGCATGTAGCTTGGCATCTGTGAACAAAGAACGCACAATGGGTCCATATATGTGTGGTGAAATATCAAAATATCAGTCTCACGAGTTCATGATGTAACTTGAAGAGCTCCACTGAAATTACGTGAACTGTATGGTGGTAAAGTCTGTGATTTCATCTAGAAACTGCTCAAAAGTCATTTCCTGGCTGTCATTTACAGACTGAGAAGACGCACTGACACACTGGTAATAACGAACATAGGGTTATCCCACAGTCGAGTTTGAGTAGCCCCTATAGCTCACCTGGGTCTGGAGGGGAGGATAAGGGGAGTGCATGGAGTAACCAAGAGATGTCACATGAGCAGATGTGTCCTCAGTGCTGCTAGATTTGGATCCTGAATAACAGAAAGTGACTGTCATTCTCACTATAAAACCAGTCAGTGTGGAGAAACATTTGCTGAAAGAGTGGAATGCTGCATCATTTTTCTTCGTATTTTTCAAAACACAGCTAACCTTTAGCACCAAGCTCTTCAGATGTTGGGCTAAATTGGCGGGCACTTGCACTTGCAACATTTTAAGTAGGTGGAATAGACATTTTGTTAAGAATTTATGCAGAATTTGTAAACGCTTCGTGAGCACTTGCGCAACCATTTATAGATTTTAAGTAGAATTATGTTAAGAATATTAATATAAAGCCAAAACATCCTGTTCCTATGCATTAATTTGCACTACCTGATCATTCTGTTGCCGGCTAGTTTTGTACTGCACATAATTTAGGTGTCATGTCCAATCAAACCAAAAAGAAACATCCGGCTCATAAGTTGTAGCATCTAGCCTGAAGTAATTGACTATAGCTAGCCGGTGCACCAGCTCCAGGAATAGAAATAGATGCACTGTAAAAAAAAAAATAGCCTCTCTCTCTTATCTGAGGCCGTAATTAGCCGAAGCAATAGGTCCCCGTCCTCTTGACCCTTGATTGCACAGACTCTTGTTCTGCAAGGCCCAAGGGGCAGCAGCGCTGCTTGGTTCTGTGCACTTGGTAACCGAAGCCCTCTATAAAAAGCATTGAGGGAGTTTAGCACATGCAGTGGCTTCCTCTGAGCTTCCTGCTCTACTGAGTGAAAGAGCACGACAAAGTGCTGCGAGTCAGTGCACAGAAAGTCTTCAGTTATTTTGCTCAAGATATGCAGGCTGCTGAAACATGGCTGATGCATTGAGATGATTTTTTTTAATTCTTCCTTTCTGTATTGCCGCGTGGCGACAAAACATGAAGACTTATCAGGCATGGTGGTATTGCAGAAGATCAAAAGTCCTCATCTGAGTGTTGGAACGTGTCGAATGCAGAATGTGGTGGAGTTTTTTAACACGTTGACTGCAGAGGTTACAGACAGTTCAAAACCTGCACCCAAACACATTCAGCTCAGATGATGCAAAGCACGTTTGGCGAAGTCTTTGGCCGTGGTGGATATTTTTAAGTCAACTTAACATTGATTAACTTGACGGTAGTTCCTCGTTTGACATTTTTGGTCGGATGAAACCAACGTCTGGTTTGCTAAAGATCACTTTAGGACATGAATTCACACTTTGTTGACTATTTTTAAATCATTTTAAACTAGTTTTACCGTCTAAGAACATTCTTCCAAGGAGATTTGTATCATGCAGCGGTTCTTCAAAGCTTTGAAAGGTCCTTCATACACATGATGTCTAATTTGCCAAAAACTGTTGTTTGAAGAACCTCATCATCATGAAACCAACCTCTGCTTTGCTAAAGGTCATTTCAGGCCACAAATTCACAATTTGTTGATGCTTTTAAACTGCTTTAACTATTTTGACATTCTTTCAATGACATTTACATCATGCTGAGGTTCTTCAAAGCTTTAAAGCTTCTTCACACACATAAAGTCTAATTTACCAAAACTGTTGTTTGAAGAACCATACATTGGAAGCATGACAGGCTTAAAAAGGTTATAGGAGGTTAAAATTGGTTCTTATATAGCATCATTCAAAGAACCATTTCTGACAATTCAATTTTTAAGAGCTTTCATAGAACCATTTGATAGCTATTGAAATAAATTATAATTATTAGTATGAGGAACCAAAGTGTGGGCCAACCCTCACGCCCTTTTGAGTTCTAGGGGTTAATACTACTGTAGTAAAGGTCACTTCAGGTTGATCTTGCACTTAATTAGCCACAATATATATTTATTGTGTTCAACGTAGGACAAAATTAATTTAAATATCTCAGTCTGAATGCACAAAACCTCCTACTGACAAGAAGGTTGGGAAGGTGGTGGTCTTTTATACTAAATACATGTGGAGAGAGGAATTTTAAGCCCTCTGGAGTAGATTTTACCTCTCTTTGCTCCTTCAGGGATGATCCTGTAGACTTTGTAAGGGTCCGAGATGTCCAGTTGGCTCCTGTCCACAAGCTCATCAAAGTCATTGCTTTTGTTGAGGGCACACCGGAGTCTGGTCTTCCATGTCGGTGGGTCTGGCTTGTCCACCCCCTCTCTGTATTTCCCCTTGAACAGAGCCCAAGCCTGGCCCCCCCCAAAAAAAAATCAAAGTGGATTAGATCTGTTACTTATCACCTGCTAGGCTTCACTTTCTGTTTCTACTATTTATCTAAACTGGTCGAGGAAAAAAAGAAAGAAAATCATGAATGAACAGTGGTCTGAATGAACATTCAGTCTGAGAACGATCTTCAGTCTCAACATCAGCTTCAACACCCAAATCCGCATCATCAGACTGAGCTTAAAGAGAGGCATGGGGCTCTGCACTCATGATGCTTAATTTCAAGCACTTCAAGCTGTTGCATCAGACAGCATTAATAAAACTTTTTTTCCTGCACTTTGTTAGGCTACTGCTGGATGCATGTTGATACTACTGAAGCCCCATTAGCAACTAAATAATAAAAATAATAAAAGTAATAATAATAATACCAACAACAAACACAATAGTTGCAGCCTAATTTAAAAGTGATTGCGATGGTAACGAGGCTGATAGTGTTGAAAACGATGATGATGATGATGATGATGATGATGATGATGGTTATGCTGTAAGTAAGAAGTTAAACTAATTGAACTCAATTAAGTTCTCAGTACTAAAGTAGTTTTCTGAGCCACGAGTACATTCATTTTTGCTAAATGGGTCTTATATATTTGTATATACCAGTGTGACTATCTATCTATCTATCTATGTATCTATACA
>JBBJLS010000011.1:4742034-4753290 GCA_037577275.1 Bryconaethiops microstoma
CTGAATCAGGAGTGAAGCTGCTGGAATACAGAACATAGAAAAGCTGCTCTACACACACACACACACACACACACACTACTGGTCACAACACATATGGAGGCGTTTCTCAATTTTAGACACACACACTGCAATAGTTCAGAAAATAATAGACACCTGTGTGTTTTACACACACACACTGCAGCAAACGTGGTCTCTTATTTTTTCCATGGCTGTATATGTATCTGATATAGATTTCAGTGGAAAGATGTGTGTGTAGACAGCAGACAGTCAGTAGGAGATGTTGTGTGGTGGGTGTTCAGTCAGTCAGGCCAGTTTTGAACAAAATGCAAAATCAAATTAAAAGGAATCACTGCTGTGAACTTTACAATCTAAATATAAAGCAGCACAGTGATGTATCCCACACGTCTTTCAGCAGCTTTCTGTTACGAGCTTCCCAGCCGCAGTGACCTCTGCCTTAACCGCAGACAGTAGGTTTCATGATGAATGTGCTTCGTGAGACAGACCCCTGGAGTGACTGGAACTAGACTGTATTGTTTAAGCCTGTAGGTCAGAAATCTTTGCTCTTTGTCAGTATTTCCTTTATTTTTCAGACAAGTACAGATTCTTTCACCATTTCAAATTTGTTACAGAGCAGTAAGTTCTAATTAAAGTGCCCCCCCCCGTTTTCACCTGAAGAACTTTAGCCTAGTTCGTATCTTTGACATCGTTTTGCTTTACAGTGGGACGCTTATTGTTTTTCTCTGTTGCTTTCTCTAACGACTGTGACTCCAGTGACGTCAGATACGGGACCTGCCTGACACAGTGCATGGTCAAGGCTGGGGGTGTGCAAATCAGGGTCGATTAGGAGAGGTTGAAGGGGACGAGGGCAAAGGGATGATTTGTTGACTCTGAGGGCAACAACCTTGTGGTGTGGGTGTGTGGGCGTGTGGGCGTGTGGATGGTGGAGGGAGTGTTCTTGCACACAAACACACACTGGTATTAACAAAGCTCGCGAAACTTTGCCAAGCACATCTATACTCACTTCTCACCAGAGTCCTGTAGTGCAAACACCAACGTTAGCGCTCGCAGTGAGGGCCACGTACCGCACGGGTGAAGACTCACTCACTTCTCTGTGTGGTTTTCTATGGGAAATCTGTATCCCACAACATTGGAATGATGTTCGCGCTCCAAAGCCAGAAAAGTGACATGGTCTGGGTTGTTCTTTGACACATTTGGATGAAGAACCGAACGCCTCAAGCCTACCCAGCCATGGGTACACGTCGCTTTGTGCAAATTTAGTCGCTATCAGCTTTCATGCAGGGTGACCCACATTAGGATCCCGTTAATTCACAGATGCTAAGTTTACATTTACAGCATTTGACACACACTCTTATCCAAAGTGACTAATCATTTTTGTGCATCAAAGGTGTAGGTGAATGTAGTGTTAGGAGTCTTGCCCAAGGACTCTTATTGGTGTGGTGGGCTTCCCAAGCTAGGAATCAAACCCCACTCTCTTGCTTGGAAGGCAGTGATGTTATCCACTACACTAACCAGCGAGTAAATGTGTACGGGTGTTCACCATTGAAAATCACAAACGTTTTCTTTTTCTTTTCTAGCTTTTTAGCCAAATTAAATGGTTAAGATGTGAACAAAGTCATTCAGAGTAATCCAGTGAAATATGAGTCTGAATTGTTTACACTGGTGGTGGATGAAACCAGACATCTGAGGAGTTTAATGCTTCTAAAAGCTCCCTTATTGCATGAAATGAAATGAGAGTTATGTCCTAAAATGTATTTTTCAAATCCATTCAGAGCACAGAGGTACATGGAAAGCCCCCCAAAGTGATTTTTTTTTTTTTTACACTATTTCACCAATGTCATTGCATATTAAAACTTAGAAGACACCTGTTTGATAGTACTGAATTCATTGCTAGTAAGTAAAAAAAGCTATGTGTACATTTGGTTTACTTTTTACCATTGTACTGTAAAGATAAAGTAGTGTAATTCCTATTTAAAGGTTTCATGTTTATGCTGAAGAAACATTTAGAGTTCATTGCAACAAGAGGATTTGCATAAGAGACTCTGACTGGGCTTGTTCCAACTCTTGCCAAATTCTGGGTTATTTGCTCTATTTACCGACAAGGTTCTTCACTGGTCTCACTGACTGTGCCACGAACCCCTCGACCTCTCCCGGATCTGTCTTTGACTGCAAACATCTACCGTCAACATAAACATGACATGTTTCTTGCCTTATTGTACAAGCTTACAGTGACTGAAATACTTGCCTTTTAGCGAATACTCTTTGATATGCAGATGTTGCGTTTGTACATATGGTGGTGTGTGATATGTCTCCTGTACAGTACAAAGCTGAGCAGTATAAGATTTTGTAATGAACACAGCATTGAAGTAAAACTGTTCTCAATTTAGGCACCTGTGTCATTGTGTGCTTCATGTCAGTGTGACCATCCATTACAGCAGAAATAACCGCTCCTACATGGTTTTAGTTTATTTCTGGTCTGAGATGCGTCTGTCCCATCCCAGAACATTGATGTTCTTTTGGTGGAGCCATTCTTCTGTTTATCTGAATGTATTCTTTCGGCAGTGGTCGTGCTGAAAGGTGAAATTCCTCTCCATATGCACATTGTGCTTGGTTAGAAAATTGGTACGTGTGAATAAAGCCAAAAAATGCAATGTGAACTTTGTCGTCTCAGCCAAATCTACAGAGAGACGAAGTGGCGAAGCTCAGGTTCCACAGTGTACCTATAGAGTCACAGGCATAAGACATTGTAAAACAAACAAAACAGTCCAAAAAAGAAATATAAAATAAGGTAAGGGTGAGATTTAACCTGTCCTGAGAGTGTGGACAGCTCTCCGTGCATTGTATAGATAATATAAGTAAAATAAAACGGTTCGATGGCTGAAAAATGTGCAACACGAACTACCGGATTAGCCAGCGTAAACAGTAAAAAATGTATGCAACATCCAAATCAGTTGTGTAAACCAGTAGCCCAGTTGAGCATTGCATTGCACAGCAGTCATGGCATGTCACAGTGAAATGACATGGAAATGGCTCTATTCGCAAAGAACGACAGCAAAAGTGAGCAAACAAAAAAGCTTGGGTAACATTTTCCTGAAGGACATTCATTGTTCATAAAGCTATATAACCCTGACACAATCATACCTGACCATTTCTACAGACTTTTCCAAACAGTCATCTTTGATTATAACAGCAGGTGGCCCCAATTAAAGAGGGATGTACCATTAGTCAAGCCATGCTAAAAGTGGGCCTGAAACAGAGGAACCACGGCCTGTTTTGCTATTTGCCCCCCTGCACTGAGGTAAGCAACCATGATGTCCTCTGAGCAGCCCACTGCATACGTGCTCCACTGTATGTGAGCATACGCCGTTCATCAGTGAGAGCCTTGTATTTGCACGGGTAAATATTTATATCAACAGGAAGGTCATGAAGGATGTTTTGAAGACCTGTGTGTCTTGTTGAGCAACACTCAAGTTACCCTTCACTATCAGCTGTTGAGTAATCCAAGGACCCACAGACACAGACCCTGTTCACACACTGCAGGGCAAATCGGATTCTTTCTGAAATCCGGTTTTGTACAAATCAAGTTAAATCTGATTTGTATAGACATACTCTAGTCATTTTGCTCATCTGCTTACATGGGTTGGTGCCAGCTCACGTATGAGTGGGCAAAACCGGTCACAATTCTGAGCCTAGACCCTCATATATATCTCAGAGTAGGATAAATGATGACTAAACGATTAATATTCAAAGGCTAACATTGAGAAATCTTTACTGAAATCGCAAACAGTAAATCTGACTGGCTCACATGGTCCAAAATCAGATTTCTACAGACTACAAAAATGGCTTCATGAGATCAGAAATAGCCGTACTGCTCATGTGGCTTTTGGTGTTTAAATATGTATAGTTTTTGCCAACTGCAGTAAATATGACTTAAACACAAGAGACTAGGAAATTAAACAAAGACAAGCAGAAAACAGGGTATTTAACCAGAATATTAAATGAATCCACAAACACAGGGGATGTTTATACTAACTAGGGAAACGAGAACACCTGGGCAGGGGCGGAGACTGGAACAAGACACAGGTGAGCAGGAAAACAGGGGGGCTGGGCTAAGGTGAGGCTTAGACCAAAACAACACTCACGTGAATAAGGTAAACAAAGACACATGGGGAAGATAAACAACAACTACAGAGACAAGAAAATAGGAAAAGACACAAGGAACATTCAAAACCTAGAAACGGGGAAAAAACACAAGGACAACTTTAAAATATAATGCAATGTCCACAACATTGCTTTGACCTCGTTTAACACTGGCTGCAGTTCCACCGCAGGCCGGGTAATCGAATAACTGAGCCAGCGGAAGACAGTACAGGGCACAGTGCTGCGAGAGTAGCTCATGTGAAGCACGTCTTAAACCTAATGCACGTGGATCCAGTCATTCACAGCCGTCTGCAGGACCCCCCACCCCCCCACCCCCCAGCACCAGTACTGTGATGATTTCTGCTCCTTAGCAGAGCTCTAGTGGTAGAACTGAGGTTACATTGTTTCTACAGGTGATGTTTTGTCATTGGTTGTTTTACAGGGAGGTAAAACAAGTGTTTATACTGTAATTTAATATGCAATGTCTATATCTTTAAATATGCATGAATAATGTATTTTAACTTTGCACAAAAGTATGTATCAATTTGCTTTAAACTATGTTTAAAAGCAAAGGGAAAACGTTTCACAAGACACAAGAGGCCTTTATTGCCACTGCACAATAAGATGTTGTTTGGTGCAAGCCCATAGATGCCTGGAAAGATTCAAACTAGGTTAAAGCTATAAAAGTGAGTCAAAACTGTAGGTAATAACATATAACACAACATACATTAACCTGTACGTATAATTTAGGACTAGTTGCTGAAATCAGATTATTGCATTTGTGGTTTTAAGTATTAAGGCACTATGTTTGGCACTAGAAAACAGGTAAAAAATACAAATAAATCAAGTTCTACATGTTAATGCTAGTGTCATTTATAAAAGTTGTTGCAATATGTTGGGAAGACATCAATCAAGAAGTAGCGATTATGATGCTACTTCCAGAAGATCTCAGGGGCAACATTAGAAAACAACACTTGAATGGAAAAAGCTACAGAGCGCTAGGAAAGGCCTTTACCATCGCAGCCTGTAAAGTTTAGTTGGAAATATTATGAAAAGTTAATGGAACCCCAGACAGGTGCATCACATAAGAGTTCTTTCAGAGTAATGAAGCCAGCAATCACTTGACAGCAGTGGCAAGACGATCTAAAAGCAGCGAGAACAGCAGTTACACATGTAACAATTAGTTCTGAACTGCACTGCAATAATTTCTGTTCTTAAACCTCATGAAACTCCTCTGCTAAAATTTGTACACAGTATTTTGACAAACCCGAAGTGTTTGGAACCCTGTACTCTGGTCACATAAATAAGAAGGACTGCATCTACAATCCCAAGAACGCCATACACTCAGTGAAGTACGAAGGTGGGAGCATCAAGGCATGGGGTTGCTTCTCTGAAAAATGGTGAAAGTAGAACCTCTTCAAATCTTTAAAAAGGCCACCAATCTAATTCACACAACGTTAACTATGCGCTGAAAGTCTCTATAGGGAACAAGAAGAGAAACACTTTTTTGTCACTTTTTCCACAATTTTCTCCCAAATTTAGTGTAGAGTTACAACTGCTTTTTAGTACGCTCCCAGTTGCAAAATACCACCAGTGCTGGATGGGTGGCGAATTAAATTTATTGTAGGTTAATAGCTCCTGCCAGTGGTCACCACTGTCCACCTTTCCCTTTTAGCATCATGTACTACCTCCACACCATCACAGAAGAGAATGAAGCCGAGTCATTCCTGCAGAGGTCTTCGCTTCGACAAGAAGAACCGGCTCAGTCTTCACCACAGGGTTGAGTTACCAGTTTCAGTTTAGTTTCTTTACGCCACATTTAGGTCATGCAATTCAGTTAGTGAGCTGAAGTTCATAACTGATGTTCAGGGAAGCACATTCAAAATATCTTACAGTGATTGAACTAATTTACGATCCTTTACAATGATTCGGCTCATTTACAATGTGATGCATCAAGAGATCTCAACATTACACCACAGTGTGATGTAGTCACATTATTATTAGCATGATTCAGGGTTTACGATTGAAAATATACTCATTTCGCTCTTGTGACTGGAGGGAGCATTTACATGGTAGTGCAGTCTTAACAATAAATTCGAAACATCACTTTTTTTTCAGTTTGGATGTTTGACGATAGCGTTTCAGCTTCAGTACAGTTGGACCATTACTTTCAGACTGATATACAATGCATCAATTCACTTCTGCTCTGAATAATCTCATGAGCTGAATTTCTGAAAGCTGAATTGACTTGAACCTGAGCTATCTCCCCTTTCCCAGAGGTCAGAAGCTCCAAACAGTTGGATATCTCAGTGGATCATGACCCTGGTTCAGTGGAACTAGAGAGCACATGTAAGCCCCAGAGCCGAGACAGCCGTACCTCCATCACACGTTTGAGTGCGGTGGCCAAGAAGGCCCAAATGGATCTGAAAAAGCAGTACGATGAACTGGCCTGGAGACAGAGCTCCTCAACCCCCGGAGCATCCAGAAGCTCTTTGGGAATGGCTTCTCCACCAACCACACAAAGAGCTTCCAGGAGTCGCTCTGTGGGACGAGTATCTGTTCCTGGAGGAATAGCGAGTGGTGGACGAAAGGTAAATACAGATTCTGTTTGGGTTTACTGTTTTAGATTGAAAAGTGACTAAATTCATACTGGACCTAAAAAGGAGCCACAAAATTAGAGTTCAAGGACTAATTAAGCTACAGTTAAAAATGTATTCAAAGCCATTTTTATCTGTTTACGTTTTCATTATTCTATCGTTGTTTTTTGATTGTATACATTTATACAACAATAATGCATGTTGGGTATCAATCATTTTTCAAGTAAATGAATGTATTCATGTACATACTACAGAAAACAGTAAGTGTCAACTCTAAAAATCCTCCTGTACTTTGGAGCATTTTTGAATGAAATGCAGGATCGGGGAGGAGCTAGCTGAGGAATTTGGAGAGCTCAGGCAGGTAGAAGAAGAATTTTAAATCAATTGGCTTAGTAATTAATTCAGAATCAGAAAACTTAATTGATCCTGAAGGACGTTGCTTACATTATGACTGCACAGACACACAGAGATACAGAGACAAGAAAAATGCAAAATATAAAGTCCAAATAAATCCAATAAAAACTTAATATGAAACACACTATACCATAAACACAAATACTGGGTATAAATACTATAGATGAATAACTTACAGTTAACTGAATTACTAGTAACACTAATAATGGATAGGAGTATGTTACTGTACGTATTAGAGATAAGTAATATATAATTCCACTTATCTAAAGAAGCTAAGAAAATGATTTTCTCACTATTTATAAAGTATTTCTATTCATTCTGGAATATTTCCTGTTGAAGTCAAGCTCAGCTTGGAGGACTGAGAGAAAACGCCCACCCAAAGTAGTCAGTCATCCCTCCAGGACTTTTGAAGATAAAGGAACGGCCCCTAAACCCCAAAAGAGACAAAAACTAAGAAAATTCCGAACTCATGCACAGGTATGAAACCACACTGGATAAACAGATTATGGTTTTTGTTACTTTTACCTTAAGTGGTATGCATTTTATCTTGGAACTTGTATATGACAATTTGTATATGAACTTGTATATGTCTTAGGTCTTCTGTTTTGGATTCTCCTCTTCAGCTTCGACCTCGTCCGAGGGGTCTGAGATGGTCTTGTCAAACCTTGATTCTGTGGCCATTAACCCTGTTTGTGTATTTGGACATATATTTTAGATCATTGTACTGCTTGAAGATTGAGCCATCACCCAAGTTTAGTTTATTTGTCAGATTTATAATCTTCTGAAAATTGAATTCAGTGATGTCATGTATCCTAAAAAGACATGCAAGGCCTTAGAAGAAAAACAGCTACAAAACATCACAGGTCATTCATTAAATGTAACAGTGGCATGAGGGTCTTTTTTGTATGATCATTCTTCTTTAAATGTCAGTGTTTTTGGTGTTCATGTTAGCGGTGAGTTGACAGTTCTTTTGATTTCCAAATAGTTTGCTGATGCAGAAGTATTTAGTATTTAGTATCTAATTAAGATCCCAAAATTTCGCATCTTTTACAAATCTTAGATTGTAATCCTTGGAGAAACTTCTGCCTCTCTAACCATCCTGTCAACGTACGTCCTCTTTCAGGCGGGTTCACAACAGCTCTGGCTGTCTTCAAGGTTTTAATGATCGTCCTAAGAGAAGTTGTGGGTATATTCAGGAATGTATTGTTATAAGTATTACCTGATTCATAAGGCTTGACACACTTTTGTGTAATTTTATCAGTGTATTCTTTAATCTCCATGCTGATAAATGGGAATTTGGCCTCTGTGTCACCTCATGTTCATACCCCAGGCAAACAGAAAGTCATGGATAACCATTTAAGAGTTCCTGAACATTAAGGTGCACCTAAAAAAGTATTAATGGGAACAGGGGCCAGTAACTGTGATATATGAATATGCATGATGTTTTAGGTTACAGCAGTCAACATGCATGTATGAAATGTACTCAAGTTTCATCAGTTGAAAAAAGGAAATTCCTAGCATGTTTACAGTTATGCAGCAATATTGATCTGCATGTTGTGTCACGGCTGGCGTGCTTCCACCTGTGTTGGGTAAGTGGGCCAACAGTATCAAGGACCAATAGGACATTTGAAAAGCAAGCCTCTTAAATTATATCCACTGAAAGTTTTTTCTTCTTCTATTCAGTTTCTGTTTTGAATCATTTTGTCCTGGAATTTGCACTTTCTATGAACATTTGAACACACAAACAAATGAAGAAAACAACTGCTGTAGTTGCTGGATCCCAAGATCTAACACTAAACATACATTGCAAATCCAAATATTTAAGTGAAACACGTCCCACCAACTCCCACCTGTTAGCTAGGACAGCTAACCACCTTGGCTAGCACCTCACCTATTGTCACATGCACCAGACGTCTAGCAGGCACAGGAAATGACTCACGTCTCAGGGTATATAAACAGGAAGAAGGTAGCTATTAGCACTCAGACATTTGGGTCCCATGCTGGCTTCTAACCAAGCCTCCATCGCCAACTCATCTCTCCGTGAGTACTCGGTTCTTCGGAACCCTTTATATACCCTGCTGTGGGCGTGTGAGAATGCAGATTCCTAGTGGGAATCTTATCTCGTTAGCTGGCGTGTTCTCCGATTTAAAACGTGCGACTGGGCTCTTCCTTCATGCAACAATGGGCAAGCTTCCCAGACTATTCTAGTTCGTGTCTCATTACAGAATGTCTGAGTCCCAAGTGAGCCCAGTGGATTTCGCGGGTCTTGTGGACACGGTGAACCAGCAGGCGATCAAGATCGTGACTCTTCAGCAGGAGGTCGCAAATCTGCGCTCACAGCTCGTCCTGAGCAGCTGTCCAGCCCACAGCTCCCCTGTTGTCCCAAAGATGTCATTACCAGAGAAGTGGAATGGGATGGATGGGAAGTGCAACGTCTTTCTGACTAACTCAAATCTGATTTTTGAGTTTCAGCATGCCCTTCAGACAGAAGCCGCATCGCACTTCTCATCTCCCTTCTCACTGGGCAGGCAGCGGACCACCCATGAACCTTCCACTTCAGCCACCAGACCTCCGCCTGCCTCAGAGGCCCACTCCACCGGAGCCGGGAACCCATACAGCTGGGACGCACCTCCCTGACCGCTGCGGAGAAGGAGCAACGCTATCGCGTGTTCCTCCCCCGGCCACCATCATGCTGTTTGTCCTCTCCACCCAGGAAACGGTCTGACTGGGTGAATAGGGGGAGGAACTCACCCTGTCTGCTGGTACTTACCTCCTGCCAAACCGACCATCTCTCGGACCATCTTCCAGGTACACCTCTAACCGGGCCACCAACAGATCGCAGCCACCGCTTTCGTGGACTCAGGCGTGGCTAGTAACTTTGTCGATCAGGCCTATGCTGCCCAGTTTGGGGTGGAACTCGAGGTGCTATCTCGGCCCATCATCACCACCGCCGTTGACGGTCGACCCATGTCCCTCAGCCCTCACTCTCAGGATTGGGAAACACACTGAGGAGCTTCCTTTTCCTGTCACCCAAGTCTCCTCCTCTTCACTCATACTGGGTCACCCCTGGCTCATGAAGGACGACCCCATGGTCTCTTGGATCCAGAATAAGATCCTGCAATGGGGCCTGACCTGTCAGGAGCTCTGCCTCCAGGCGAGGGCCGAGACTTGCTCAGGGGAGTCCGAGGCCCCCGATGTCGACCTGGAGGCCATTCCCATCCCATACCGTGACCCGGCGGGAGTCTTCTGCAGCCAATGGGCTGCCAAATTGCCACCTCACCGCCTCTGTGACCTGGCCATCGACCTCCAGCCTGGCGCAGTAACATCCCGCGGCTGTCTGTTCTCTTTTTCCATGAGTGAGCAGAGGGCCATGGAGGGGCTTTGTCAGGGGACCATCCAGCCCTCTACACCAGCTGCGGCTGTGGGGTTCTTCTTTGTTAAGGGTCTCCGTCCCTGTGTCAGAGGGCTCAACCGCATCACCATCCAGAACCGTCATCCACTCCCACTCATCAACACCGCCCTGACTGCCCTCTCTGGTGCTCATCACTTCAGCAAGCTAGACCTCTGGAGCACCTACAATCTGGTCAGCATCAGAGAGGATGACGAGTGGAAGACTGATTTCATAACCCCCACCGGCCACTAAGAGACCATTGTAATGCTGTTTGGATTGTGCAACAGTCCGGTGGCCTTCCAACAGTTCATAAATGATGTTCTCCATGACATGCTGGGTAGATGCTGCTTCACCTACCTGGACAACATTCTCATCTTCTCTAAGACCATGGAGGAACATACCCAGCATCATGTCAGGGCCGTCCTCAAGAGGTTGCTGGCCCACCAGTTGAAGAAATGCACTTTCCACCAGTGCACCACCACATTCCTTGGCTTTGTCATCAGGGTGTGGCCATGGATCCTCAGAAGATGGAGGCTGTGCATTCCTGGCCCCTACCCAGAATGCTTAAACAGCTGCAACATTTTCTGGGGTTCACCAATTTCTATTGCCGATTTATTCGGGGCTTCAGTTCAACTGCGGCACCTCTCACTGCCCTCACCAAGCCATCTTCTAAACCCTTCCACCTCGACCCACCAG
>JBBJLS010000011.1:4783893-4795707 GCA_037577275.1 Bryconaethiops microstoma
TCTCTCTGTCTCTCTGTCTCTGTCTCTCTCTCTCTCGCTATCAGCCTTCTTTCACTCACTCATCCTCTTTTACACTCTCTCTTCAATCAATTTCTCTCTCCCTATTACTATCATTACTTTTTCTCTATCTCTCTCTCTCTTGCTCTCCCTCTGTCTCTCTCTCTCTGTCTCTCTCTCTCTCTCACTAGCTCACTATCAACCTCACACTCACTCATCCTCTTTTACATTCACTCTTAAATCATTTTCTCACTCTCTCTCTCTCTCTCTCTCTCTGTCTGTCTCTCACTCTCAGCCTCCTCCCACTCACTCATCCTCGATTACACTCTCTTAATTGCTCGTTCATTATCATAACTTTTTCTCTCTCTCTCTTTCTCTCTCTCTATCAACAGTCTCTCACTTTCTCCTCCCTCTCTCTCACTATCATTACTTTTCTCTCACTCTATCTTATGCTCTATTCACTCACTCTCTCTATCTCTCCTTCTATCTCTCTCTCGCTCGCTCGCTCTGGTGCCTCTCATGCTGTCAGGGACTCTGTGCTTGGTCTGCAATTTTTTCTTCTTTTTTTTTTCAAGACTGAAAACCACCAAAACAGTTTGTAATTTTTCCATTTCTCTCTGCCAGCATTTTTCAGGAGGCTCAGACAGAGAGATCCATCTTGGTTTAGTTACTGGACTTGACTTGCGCTAATTGCATAAAAAGGTGTTGTTTTGCCCACAGAGCTGTGAGCGAGTCTGTCTGTCTGGAATGAACCAGAAGGCGCAGAGGACACACCAGCACTCATAAAGGAGGGCTAGTGAGTAAATACTTTTACACCCCCAGCATTAACATAGACATTTATTTGGCGTAGGCAGAGTGAGTTCCACTGAACACTGGACGACGTTGTCCAGCCTTTAATTCACTACATTTGAGTCCATCTTTGGAACAGACTTGGCTCAGATAGGATCTGTGACACATCTGTTGAAGGTGATGTGAATACGTTGAGACGCGACTCCTGTGTGTTCCTCTGAAGTACAAGGCACAGACACGCCTGAAACACTTCACAGTTACCACCAATAAAACATGGACAATAAACAGAGAGTATTTTCTGGCATAAGCTACCACTGAACCGAAGCTTTAGTGCAAACCTGACACAGTTTGAGTCCATTATTTATTTTTTCACTCACTTTCGTTCAGCTTCCCCACTCACCGCCGCCAGGGAACCGGGGAGTCGATTTTATGACGTCTCTTTGGCTTTCTGGGTCAAAATAATTTTTCATAGATGCTACAAACAGATGTTTTCTTTTCCTTCTCGTGTCTGGATCTGACAAACGAGCAGTCAGCAAATCCATGACATTTTAACAGCTCCCTCCAGTACAGTGCGAGTAAATGGACATTTAAGTAGATTGTTTAAAGGAACACTTCAGCTAAAAATCTACCGGCACCAGATGTTGTCCATCAGTTAAGACGTGTTTGGAGATCAAATTTTGCTGCTTTAGTTTAAAACTAGAACTCCGTTGCTGACACTAGAAGTTCTCTCATCCAGCTCTAACCACACCGAACTCTTCATTAAGAAGAATGTGGATGTGGCTTCAGACACAATATGACTTACTGCAAGTCGTAAAAATTAACTTTAGTGCTTGAAGTTTTTGTTTAAGGCAACACCAGGGCTGGTCATCACAAAGTAGTCATAAAAAGGACTGACCCTGGACAAGATTCTTCTGTATTTATGATGGTCTTTGTTATAAAAACTGATTCTAAACCAGTTTGTGGAAATACATTTACGGCCTTTAGCAGAAGCTTTTCTCCGAAGTGACTTCCATTCTCTAACTACAGGGGGCAGTCTCTCCCTGGAGCAACTGGGGGTTAAGGGTCTTGCTCAGGAACCCAGTGGTGGTGCTGAAGGTAGGATTCAAACCCAAGACCTTTTGGTCCAGAGGCAAGGATCCTACCCTCTAGACCACCAACAGTTGTTTAAAAATGTTAGTTGATTTTTGAGGCTCACCGAAAGTCATACTGTGTCCTAAACCACATCCACGAGTCTGCAACACCTTAATGAAGAGCTGGATGTGAATTGAGTGGTTTGTGAGATGGTACTGAGGGCGTGTTTAAAGAAAAGAGTTGGACGTTGTTAGCTGCATTAGCCTTGTAGCTCAAGTTCTAAACTAAAGAAGCAAAAATTGAATGAGACACAAAGGACACGTAGAACACAGGGCAGCCAAACAGGACAGAACTCATTAACACATATCAGTCTTAAAGGCGTAGTGAAAAATGTAGGAAGAAATACATTTGTTAATTAGGGCAGATCTACTGCAGCTGGCCAGCTATTATGAAACCAAGATGATGGAAAGAAAACTATAGTGTGGATGAATTAGTAAATATATTGATAATCCAAAGCAGGTTACACAACTGAAATACAGACCAGTGACACACATTTGCATAGACACACTTTATTCATGTCTGTGGTTATACTGGTACCAAAATCATTTAATAATTTCTGAGAACTAAAATACAGTCAAATAAATACATGATGTAATCTTCATGACTGCATTTAAATTCTGCAAATATTGCAGTAAGCAATTATTTCATTATTTTGTTTTGCTTGTTACAAAAATGGTTAAAAAATACTGAAAACTATTTTTTTCTTAAATGATGTACAACAAGATACTGCAAAGCAAATTCTGGGTTAGCATGTTTGATTAACTACCAACATTAATAGTAACCGAGGAATCAACCGATAATGGTTTGATTTCTAATGGGTGGAACTAATTTCATGAGGGAAAGCATCACTCAACGTCTTCAGGAGGTTCTTGAAATGTAGACTGTAGAGTCGTAGTCTAACCACTAGCATTAGCTTCGTGCTAACAGAATAATGAAACCCCCAAAAGTGGGCTAGCAGAAATTAGCATTAGAGTATTTCTGTATTTTGAAATTTGGCCTTAAATCAAAGGCATAATTCTGATAGACACAGTCCATCACTGAATTAGACTGCCTCTCTAGATTAGCATATTGACCATATTCCCATTCAGGGTTCCCCTTTTCTCCTTTGAGCTCCTGCACCGAAAAATGTCTGTGCACAACCTGATGGCGAGGATGAAGAGGCAAAAAATTCCAAATTCTGCTCTTCTGCTGTAACCAAAAATACAGTTTTGGTGCTGAATGTAGCGACATACACTGAGAAACCTCCAAGAGCTCATCCAAACGTCTCCTGCTTGAGAGGTCTGATATTTGAGCTATAATGTACATTTAAAATCAGAACTGGACACGCCTCTCCCCTCTCCAATATGCCAGTTTAATCAATGTATATGCATGGAGATGCGTGGCTATGTTCGGTCTTCAGACGCAGCCTTGAATCAGTCAATGGGCCTGATCATCATGCGCACGGCCTTCATTGAGTAAAAACCTCCACCATAGTCAGCCCAGAAAATTCCATCCTGGAACTTGCTCCGGTAGACTCCTCCGGAATACCACACCCCATTCAGGTTGGTCTGTCCACACGCGTTGTACCACCAGCCACCTTTATGGAAGTGGGCACAGTTACCTGATGAAGGGAGAAGGAAGACAAAAAATTTGTATGTATAGTTTACATTATAGTCATGACTCTACTGAAGAAAGAATTAAACATCCCTAAAGGAATTTATGGGCTTTAGCCGAAGCTTTTGTCCGAAGTGACTTCCATTCTCTAACTACAGGGGGCAGTCTCTCCCTGGAGCAACTGGGGGTTAAGGGTCTTGCTCAGGAACCCAGTGGTGGTGCTGAAGGTAGGATTCAAACCCAAGACCTTTTGGTCCAGAGGCAAGGATCCTACCCTCTAGACCACCAACAGTTGTTTAAAAATGTTAGTTGATTTTTGAGGCTCACCGAAAGTCATACTGTGTCCTAAACCACATCCACGAGTCTGCAACACCTTAATGAAGAGCTGGATGTGAATTGAGTGGTTTGTGAGATGGTACTGAGGGCGTGTTTAAAGAAAAGAGTTGGACGTTGTTAGCTGCATTAGCCTTGTAGCTCAAGTTCTAAACTAAAGAAGCAAAAATTGAATGAGACACAAAGGACACGTAGAACACAGGGCAGCCAAACAGGACAGAACTCATTAACACATATCAGTCTTAAAGGCGTAGTGAAAAATGTAGGAAGAAATACATTTGTTAATTAGGGCAGATCTACTGCAGCTGGCCAGCTATTATGAAACCAAGATGATGGAAAGAAAACTATAGTGTGGATGAATTAGTAAATATATTGATAATCCAAAGCAGGTTACACAACTGAAATACAGACCAGTGACACACATTTGCATAGACACACTTTATTCATGTCTGTGGTTATACTGGTACCAAAATCATTTAATAATTTCTGAGAACTAAAATACAGTCAAATAAATACATGATGTAATCTTCATGACTGCATTTAAATTCTGCAAATATTGCAGTAAGCAATTATTTCATTATTTTGTTTTGCTTGTTACAAAAATGGTTAAAAAATACTGAAAACTATTTTTTTCTTAAATGATGTACAACAAGATACTGCAAAGCAAATTCTGGGTTAGCATGTTTGATTAACTACCAACATTAATAGTAACCGAGGAATCAACCGATAATGGTTTGATTTCTAATGGGTGGAACTAATTTCATGAGGGAAAGCATCACTCAACGTCTTCAGGAGGTTCTTGAAATGTAGACTGTAGAGTCGCAGTCTAACCAGGTTTCAGTCAGTCATTAGAAATGAAGAACAGTAGCAACAGTTCTATGCAAGGACTCTTTACTGAAAGAGTCCATGTGAAACTGCCACTTACAAGCTCTAATACACATCACTGCCAAAGCTTTGAGAAGAAAACAAAATTATGTTTACAAGCTTCAAAATGATGATTTGCACTAGCATTAGCTTCGTGCTAACAGTATAAAGGAATAATTCAGCAAAAAATCTAAATTACACAATTTTTTCACTTACCACTCTCTCATGTTGCATTTCATTGCTGTTGTGTTGTAAGCCTTGCATGATATGTATGATTTAAGACCCAAGAGGTCACATGTCACTCCACTGCTATCTGCCTACACTGGATACCCACAGCTGCCCGAATTAAATTCAAGTCACTAACTTTTGCTTACATAGTGACATCTGGGTCTGATTCCAGCTACCTTAATCCCATCATTCAGCCTTATGATCCTACTCGCTCCTCTAAGGAACATCGTCTGGTTTTGCCCTCCCTACACACAAGGTAAACCCAGTCCGGACTGCTCACACTCTGGTTCACAAAGTAAACCCAGTCCAGACTGGTCTCATTCTGGCTCTCCGCTGGTGGAATGAGCTGCCTAAGCCGACAAGTGCAGCAGAATCCCTCTCTACCTTCAAAAACCTCCTGAAGACTCAGAGAGCAAATCCTGATGATGTTATTGCACTACTCCTACATAAAGATTTTAGCACATAGAACTCTCCTCTTGTTCTCACACCCTCCTGAAACTTAAAGGTCAAATTGTAAGTCGCTTTGAATAAAAGCATCTGCCAAATGAATGTATTGTGATGTAAGTTTGTTATGACACTGAGGAGATTAACTGTGTGTGTGTGTGTGTGTGTGTGTGTTTGTGTGTGTGTGTTACATGTGTTGTAACCTGAAAAGGCGTCCTTGTCTCGGTCCAAGGTGGTGAACTGTTTGCCATTGTGGCTGGTTAACGAGTCTCCAGCGTTGCCCTGGTAGGTGCCCAGGCGTAGACGATACGACTCGCTCTCGGGCTCTAGGTGGAAGCTGCTGTAGGCTGCGTAGACCTTCTTCTCCATCCAGTCCTGCATCTCCACCAGCAGCTTGTAGTCTCCCTGTTTGCCCAGACTGTAAATATTCTCCAGCCCCAGCCAGTGCTCACTGTCAATGTTGCCAAAGCCTTTCTGGAATTGGATGAAAAAGAAGAAAGATTTGTTTTGAGTGGTGCCGTGTTACACCGCTTTAACAAAAAAAACAAAAAACAAAACGGAAACAGAGGCTCGTTACAGTTTAGTAGGGCTTGCGGACTGTTTATTAACCTCCTTTTGATGCCTGCTGAATTCGAACAGCACCATTGGCATGTGAACAATGGCTGTGGTGAAAGCTTGAGTTACTCGCATAATCAGACAGCAGGAGCTCTTTGATTAACTGCTCAGTAGCTGGTTCAAAACGTCCCGTCTTTAAAGCAGAAGCTCGGTTTGAAAATTGCTAATGTCTCAGGCTGCCCAAAATTTCGGACGCCACTCGCGTCCGCTCTCGTGTAAGTGAACTCAATTTGTGGCCTGAAAACGCAGAAGTAACTTAGATCTATTGATTCAGGATGAGGTTTTCCATTAGCAGTTGGTACGATGACGAATGACTTGAGGTTTCCAGAGGCCTCTCTTTCACCGGTGGGCCTTCAGTGGGGGAGCTAGACGAGCTGGGAGTGCGTTGAGAGTCAGGGTTTGGTAGAATAATGGGGCGCCAGTTTTCTGGCAGAGCTGAATGGAACACTCAGTCATCCATGCAGGCTTAGATAATGTCCATCTTTTCCTCACTGTTCGATGTACCCGGTAAATGAGCCCAGAGTCTGGGAAGACAACCCAGACATTTAAGCACTGAGTGAGCCTTCCTCCTTCAGTTCAGTGTGGCTGGATCTCTGCCACATAGCTTTAGGATACAAGCCTGAGGTGATTTATGGGATTGAAAACAATAAGCCATTACATGAGAACATTTTTATGATTTCTTCCATGATTTAAGTTCTTTCAGTGTTGATAAATCTGTGAACTGTTGAAAAGCAAAGTTTGGTCCCTCCGACAAACAATCTCAAATCTTTTAGCAAACAGACCATCAAATCAGATCTATGTAATGCCCTAATTCTCAAGCAATTTCAGTTTTTTTCCCCAAATAAGTAACATTACAGGGGGCTTTAAAAAACTGGCAAATGTTTGGATGCTGTCAGTGATGTTAGGTTATGTTTGCATTACCCTTTTTTGCCTCAATGTGATGTTTTCAGAACCACATGGACACAAAACTGAGGCCTGATTTACAGATCACACTTGACTTTCATTCTAAATTGATTCTTTAGGTACATTATCAACATTCTCAACAATTGATTTATAACCCACAATGTCCACAAACTGACTCCACAATGCCTGGATCACACTGGCACTGCTGTCGGGTGTTTTCACATTAGCTTGCATGTACAATAATCTATGTATGTATCAGTATTTGATAAATTAGTCCCTGACCAAGAGTGGCAGCCCTAACATCAGGAGACCACATGTTTGATTCCTGGTGATGCCACAGCCATCCATTGCTGGCAGTTGAAGACAGCATCATTGTCCTCACTCTCTCTCGGGGGAAGCAATGATCCTCCCTCTTTCATCACTCATTGTGTGATGCAAGCCAGCATGGGCATCTGTTAGTCTTCTCCAAGTGTGCTGAGCTGTCCAATGACATTGTGTTGGCAGTTTAGAAAGACGTGGTTGCACTTCACAAGTGTCAGATGGAGATTGAGTTCGCTTTCAACCTCCCAGCTAGGTTGCATCATGTAATATTACAATGGGATAGTGGATAGAACTAGACATGACTTAAGAAACTAAGACAGAAAATGAAATTTTTTTAAGTATATCTTAAAACTATGAAGGTTTGTGCTGCTACTTTGTTCTTTCAGTGTCACCGTAACGCACCTGGATCATTCATGTGCCATTACTAACTAGGATGTTTGGATGAAGGGGAACATGTGCCATCTAGACAGAAACGAATTTAATCGGAACTGAACAAAAAGTCAGAACTGAGGAATAGAGAGCAAGGCTTGTAATGTGAATGTATCTTAAGTGTCAAGCACTAAGCCATAGGAAGATCAGTCTTAAGTTGTTTTTCCACTACATAGTATTGGCTCTACTTGCCAAATCCAGAACCTAGTATGCTGTACCCAGTGATTTTTCATGCCTGGTTCCAAGCAAGCTGAGTATGTAGTGCAATCTGGTGACTACTGATTGGCCAGAGAGATTTGTTACTGTGAGGCTTGGCCCTGGACCGGAGTTAGAGTCACGGACAAACAGACAACCGTCTCCAGAGATCCATTTCGAAGTTTTGCCCAAGCCCTTAATTAGAAGATCAGGATCACCTGAGTTTTAGGCCATGGAGTATATATAGACTGAAGAGACAATCCTTCTGTGCGAAGTATACTAAGCCCTGCCATGTTACCGAGCGGTCTCTCCTCAAACTTTACTGTGTTTCTCTGTTGTGTTTTCTATGACCCTGTTCTGGACTTTGGATTTCTCTTTAGTCTTTCGGACTTGTTCTTGTTGCCTGTGATTGGATTTTCTGGAATGAGTTCATATCTGTGAACGTTACAGTCACAAGACACAGAATATCCTTCGGTGTTCACCACTGCAAACTGTTGCAATCTGCTCTGGAAAACAAACAAGGTACCAGGTTTCAAAAAGGGATTAGAGTAGAGGTGAGTCGTTCAGTTTCACCTTGTAACTGTCCCAGTTCCTGAAGAAGTTGACAGATCCATCTTTTCTCATCTGGATGATGGTCCAGCCTCCATTGTCCAGATCGTGTTCACACCACGCCTGGAACGGCCTCTCAGTCCCATCTGGTTTCAGAAGGTACATTCCGCTGGTGGCATGGCCAGCCTGCATCGCATGGAGGCAGTCACGGAAAGGACCTCAAAAAACAGAATAATGAGAAAAGGCACAGTTTAATACGGATGTAAAAGTTGAAAAGAGCCGTTTATTTAACAGGACGATGTAATTAAACGTATCAGCCCTCACATCTCTTCCATTATGTGTGTTAAAGTTTAGCCTTTCATCCGACCTAGAGGGGGAACAGCAGGCGACCGGGCTGTAAAAGCAAACATGCACGTGCTGTACTTGTGGTTACTATGTTTTAAAAGCTGCTCTGACTGGTTGGCAAAATATCCTGCGAGGTGAAGCAGCATGGATATCGGATTCTTTGTGGTCAGTTGGAATGAGAAAGCCAAGACCTTGAAAAAATGTGCAAGCTTTATTTTCCTTCAGGCCGAGATGTTGAAAGGCGTGTGGACTTTGGTTTCATAAGTGTTTTTTTTCTGCTAGATTTAGCTGCTTATGTGCGAATATTCTTAGAATTAGTGACATTTTTCCATTTTGGAACAAGCCAAATTTTTTCTGGGAACTATAAAATGCATGTTTGTCATTTTTAGTTAGTTTTTATTTAATAGAGCCATCATGTTTGTTGGATTTCAACTTCACATGTGTTGGAGTGCTACTATTATTGCACTGTTAAGTTTTCATTGGAAACAAGAGAATCATAATCTTGAAATGCTCAACGGAAAATGATAGGGGCCCACCTTCGGCAGGGTGATTTCTGTGTGCAATATTGATTTAGAGCCATGGTCCAACCGTGTTTCAGTCACTTAATAGTCACTGCTACATGTAAGCTCAAGCACATGTTAATGTTTGTTGCACATATATAATGTCTTTTAAATGCACACAATCAAATTTCTAATCTGGAAAGGCCATAAAATGTTTTATGTGCACTTGCCTACTGCTACTCCTTTTTTTTTTGAAGGTTATTCATGGTTGCCAACACACTGCTGCAGACAATATGAGAACATCCTGTTTAGTATGAGCAGTGTCGCCTGCTGTTGGAGTGATTATTAAGACACACATGTTTAACTCATCATTCTGCCAATGGTTATATCTCAGCTACCTTCTGAGCTGAAGTTGCCGTCTGGAGGCCGTTTGGATTCCAGGGTACTCCCAGTGGGCTCTGGGCCTGCTCTGGAACCCCTGTCTCTAGGGAAAGTCCGTCCATGGTCCCTCTGGATCTCATTGGAGAAACGGGGCACGTGCACCGGAATGTTCTCAGGAACAACCTGCACCAGAGGTGGGGCGAGTGGTTCCTGCCTGCGGCTCCCGTACACCTGCAGACATCTCTCTTCAAGAGCACTAATCAGGACGGACTGGTTGTTAACCACGGCGGCAAGGGCAGAGAAGCGCACCTCAAGCTCCCTGTAGCGGGCGGAGAGGCGCAACGCCTCGGCCGTGGCGTTGAGGATGCGGCCCTCCAGCTGTGCCAGCTCCAGCGAGTTGTCCCTCTTGCGGATGATCTCGTGCAGCAGTTGCATGTAGAGCTGAGTGACTCGTGAGTTCATGTTGCGCGACTCCTTTCTCAGCAGCTTCATCTCACTCACCATGTTGCCATCCACATCCACCACCATGCGTAGGGTGTCCATTTCACGCCTCTGCTTGGACAGCAGCTCGCGGACGTCCCCTATGTCCATGCGCGTCACACGATCTTTGTCTGGAAGCGCAGGTCCGCGGCTTGCACAGATGGGTCCAGTGATCTTCTGCTCAGGGACCAGGAAGGTGTACGAGCACTTTTTAGGCAGACCATCACCCCCGTCGTCCTCTGAGGCCCTTCGTCTGCGGTACAGGCCCACACTTTGTCCCCAAGTCCAGGCGCAGAAAAGTGCGCACAGGCTCCAGGTGCCGGGACCCATGGCGACTTGTCCGACTCTTACAGGCGAAAGTCGTTGGCACTGTCACCTTAAAATGACAAATGAGACGCATGAGTCATGACAGATTGTCCCTCTTCATATTTTCATGCAGTGCAAACATTTTTTTCCCACAGGATTCGAGAGTTTTCTGTATCAGGAAACATCTGTACGGAGACTGTGGTCAGTTACAGCATACCAGAAATCTGCAATCACATCCTGGAGTTACCCGCTCCCAGATGGAGAACCCCGACCTCAGGGTATCACATCTCAGCGTAAGGCAACTGTGGTTTAGTCCACCTCTTCTGTGGTACCATTGTTTTCGCATACCACCCACCATTCTCTCACGCAAGGCGTGGACCTTTCAGAAGCTTCATGCAGCCGACTCTGGAGGTGCAACTATTAGAATGGGAACCTAATTTACACAATCTTAGTCAAACAGTCAAGGCATGTTTAGTGTTTACTGACAGATTGTGTCTATAAATAGAACAGTGTAACGTCACCATTGCTAGTAATTGTCGTGACAGGTATTACAGTAGGGACAGATGGTGGTCTGGTGGTTAGGAAGTTGCCCCTGTGATCAGAAGGTTGTGGGTTTGAATCCCAGAACTACTAGTGGCACCTCTGAGGTACCCTTGAGCAAAGTACCGCCCCCAAACACTGCTCCTATTTAAACAAATATAATCTGTCATAACTCAGTAAACAGTAAAGTGTTACTAATTAGTCTAAAATGTGGATGAATGTATGTTATATATATATCATAGTGTATATATAATATATAAATAATAGTCACAACCATTTTGAGGCCTTTAACCTAAGCAGGTCTATTTGAGGTTACTGAGCAATGTGATGGGAATCATTATTATAATTTGTCTAGTTTTATGTGCCAGCATATAAAAGAATGGTTGGGTTGAGGTTCAAATATGTTTGTACAGTGCAAGAGTTACAGGCTATAAGACTGAATTATTGATTTAGAACAAATATTAATGCTTTGATCCACTTTATTTGATTTAAGAGGGAAATGAGAAAAACAGAGACAGGCTTTTATTTGAGAGGGAGTTCTTTCACCCCTCTGTTTACTCGTTTTACCACAGCAGACAAAGAAACAGACTAAACATTAAAGGGAAACTCCCCCAATTTATAAGTCTTTGAAATATAAACAAAACCAGTCGGAGTGAGTTTGATGTGAAATGATTCGTCATAGAGGAACTTTATGACTCGGGCTTCTTTTATAGTGGTGGTGAGTGGAACCTGGGGCTGCGATGTCTACTGTTACAAAGTATGCAAGGATGCTGGATGCAAATGCAACGGTGCTTAATTCAATTCAATTCAATTTTATTTATATAGCGCTTTTTACAACCAGGTTGTCACAAAGCAGCTTTACAGAGTCCAG
>JBBJLS010000011.1:4822120-4833985 GCA_037577275.1 Bryconaethiops microstoma
TCTCTCTCTCTCTCTCTCTCTCTCTCTCTCTCTCTCTCTCTCTCTCTCTCTCTCTCTCTCTCTCTCTCACTTTCTCACTTTCTCACCTTCTCATTTTAGGGTTTTTGGGACAAGTATGATGGAAGAGTATGAGCTGAATTCTGAGCCCTCTGAAAGACTCAGCTTTGAAGATGAGGACTATGGTGAGACCTGCCACTGAGCGTTCAGTAGTTCAGTAATGACAACCACAGAATAACAGTGAAAATTGCAAACAAATATTCCAAATAAACAATGTTTCTACATTTAATTTTCTTCTGAAATGTTACTCTGTGTACCTTGGTTAGGATAGTCATTTCATAGACTTTCTGTATATGATGTGGACACAGAACACATTTATTGCTTACAGGAAACTACTCTCATCATGCAATTTCTTTTTTTTATTCTGTAGATTATCCTCCTGGTTATATGCCATCAGATGACAAATCTTCAAAGAATCTGATTGGGTCTGCCAAAGGTAAGTTTTTCATGGTCGTTTAATGATTTTATCATCCTTAGCCATTAATGTGCAGAGGATCTGATCAAAGTTGGTTGATGGTATTTGACAAGAGCAATTGGGAATTATGAATCAGGATAAGGTAATAAAGTAAAAATAACCCCTTTTATTTGACTACTAATACCAAATTTGTACTGTTTTGCATTTATTTATAGATGTTATCCTTAATATGGTGAACAACATTGCTGCCAATGTGTTGGGGGGAAACCCAGAAGACGCAGCTAGGAGTGGAGGTACATAACACACACACACACACACACACACACACACATACACACACGCACACACACACTCATACATATGCAAGCAGGTTCTAATGATGCATATTTTGCTTAAATATGCAGCATAGAATTTGTTAAATTAGATTTCCAAAAGATAACTTAAAAGACATGAAACCAATTGTGGGGGGTTTTTTGTTTGTTTTTTTAACATTGTGTACGAAAGGCAACTATTCCTCACTGGATTTAAATGTGACTGAAACTCCAGAAGCTCCTCAGACGATACCCCCAACTGCCTCCTACATTGTGTAAGTACTTTTAAACTGTATTACATGTATGTATGTAGGTATGTAGGTAGGTATGTAGGTATGTATGTAGGTATGTATGTAAGCAAACCCATTGCTGTCCTTATTATACTCCTTACAGTTCATCCACATTACCTCTTAAATTCTTTTCCATTGTTTTCAATAATAACTCCCAGTTGTTATATAGAAGAACTAAGCTATATATTCTATTTTGCAAGAGGCTGTGATAATGGGTTTTTGCTAGATTTTATTCATTGTTAGTCATGTCGGTCTTTTGATTGGACTTTTCCATCATTACCTTTGTTCAGGTTGGAGAGTGTTAAACAGGATCAGCATGACTTGAATGCCATCACAGAGACCGCTTCCATTACAGAGACCGCTTCCATTACAGAGACCGCTGCCATCACACAAGACACAGTAGATGTGGAACAGACAGTACCTTTACCCGTGGCCACACTCTCTGAGACTCCCTCAGCTACACTCAAGGCTCCAGAGTCCCTCACCCCAACTCCCACTGAGGAAGAGCAGATCGTCACTCTGTTGCCCAAAGAAGAGGAGGATGAGTCGAATGAGCTGGACCAATCAGAACAGGCCTCCAGCACCATACCACAGGAAGAGGAGCAGAAAGTGAAGACAGAAAAGAATCAGCAGCTCTCAGGACTGCGGGAGTGTGAGAATTGCTGTAAGCAGGCTCCTGATTCCTGCTCCTGTGTTGTTTCTCTTGAAGAGTACCTCCTACAGAACTGCGTTCCACTGCCATCTTTCCAAAAGAAGAAAAAGAAAACGACAAGTAAGGTGTCACAATCTCAGCTCAACACTCATTCACAGGAAATGCACACCTCAGTTTCCGTCGCGATCACATCCTCGCAGGCACTCCACACCTGGACGGTGGAGACATCTTTTACTCCAGAAGTTTCCACCTCACAGGTCTTTGTTCCTCCTTTACTTGAGAGTGAAAAGCAGCCTCAAGCTGGATCTCTGGATCTTGAACCAAGTCTGACCTCGGCCCTGCCCAAACCTACTTCCACAGATAACCTTGCTTCTAAGGCCACACATGCTGTGGACTTTCTGGCCTCTTCAGTCATGGAGCCTCCTGAGCTCACATTCCCTCAACATGAGAAAACCAAAGAGAAACCAGCAGAGGTCAAGGAGACTCCTCTCCTTACCTCACATTCAGAATCAGCATCTGCTCCAGTTTTAAAAACCAAGAGTGATGAGATGGATCGTGACCAGAAGCCAACATCTGCAGCAGAGAAGACCACTGAAAGGGAAAACTTGACTCCTAGCGTGACGTCCAGCATTGTGGACCAGACACCACTTACTCCTCTATCCTCTCCCACGGACCAGTTCATTCTTCACCCGGCCAAGACCAAGACTGGAACTCCTGCTGGGACACTGACAGCTGCCCCCGTAACAGAACCCCTAGAGGGCACGGGTGCTGCAACGGAATCCAAAACTGAGGAGCTTCTTGAGGAAGTTGCTCTAGGAAGCCAAGGTGGTAACGGACAAGCAGGGCAACAGTCGTCCTCAGACTTCTATGCCGAACTGCCCAGTTCCACTGATGCTCCAGTCCATGGTTCGAACCAGAAGGAGTCAGTCTTCATGAGGCTCAACAACCGGATCAAAGCCCTGGAGGTGAACATGTCCCTCAGCGGGCGCTACCTGGAGCAGCTCAGCCAGAGGTACCTATTGCTCTCATTGACCATTAATGCACTGATGAACTGACTATTATAAGAATTACAGAGACTTTTGGGTTTTCAGAAAGGTCTTAATACACCCTAGAAGTGGATGATGTGGCAGAAATATATCGCAATACTTTCATGATACAGTTTTCACAATACACAATACGTTCCATTATTTTTATGACCTCTGATAAAAAAATGGCTAAAAAAGAAACAGTGGCATCATATTTTTTAAAATTACTGTGCACGTGCTGCACTGCAAGAGAAAAAAATAAATGTGAAGAAAGTAAATGAAAATAAATACATGTAAATCCTTCTTGCTGATTTTTATTATTTTTTTGCAGGTATCGAAAACAGATGGAAGAGATGCAGAAGGCTTTCAACAAAACCATCATCAAACTCCAGAACACATCGAGGATTGCTGAGGAACAGGTCAGCAAAAATGAATGTATATTGTGATTCATATTGTACTGTTGTGTGGCAGATTTTCTTACGACTAAGTGGACTGGCAACGAAAGCCTTTTTTTTTTTTTTTTAATTTATTTATTTTTCATTTTGCTCCCTGTAGGACCAGAAGCAAACTGAGTCTATTCAGGCACTGCAGGGGCAGCTGGAGAACATGACTCAGCTTGTTCTTAACCTGTCTGTCAGAGTGAGCCAGCTACAGAAAGAGGTAAAGACTGTCACTTTTAAATGATTTTTATTGTTTATCTTGGAATACTATCTAAATGGATTTTACTTGGGATATTCTCCAAATATATATTTTAATTAATTTAGTTAGTTAAAATCAATTTAGGTTGAAAAGTATAGGCTATTTCCAAATTAACAAATGTGAGTTTTTATATTGCATATGTCTGGTTACTTCTCAAATAGCCGGTTTCTGAGAAAATTGAGAGTAAACAATAAGATCTCTGTATAGTGTTTTAAGGAGATGTATCTCAGCAGTGGTGTGTTGCACAGGTCTCCGACAGGCACAGCTACCTGCTGTTGTCGGTGGTCCTCTGTTTTCTCCTTTGCCTGGCGGTCTGCATCAATTTCTTCCGTATGTCTGCTGAGACCTCCTCAACAGAGCCAGACGCGTCTATACCCCAGACTTACACGTACTGCTGCCCTGACAGGTGAGTCTCCCCTGTGCACACACACACCGTTATTGTATTTTATTCAAAATGATATTGATTCCAAATGCACACATTCTGCACATTTCAGTGCTTCGTTTGGTTACGAGGACGTGAGCCTAAAGCGGAGAGCGTCGTATCCCTTCACACAGTCTTCGCTGCAGATTCCGGCTGCTGAAGGTATAACTGCAGTGTTTTCAAGCAAGTTGGCAACACAGATGACAAGGTTGCGTTTCCACTGCGTAAGAACACTGATTGGAACCGTCTAGGCATTACAAATAGTGTTGGGAGATGGAGAGTGTGATCTGTGGCTGGGAGTCCAAGAGAGTGTAGATAGTCTTCCCTCCCTTATCAGTGCCACCAAGCCTGGACACCAAACAGAATTAGTGTTCTCCTCCAAGTATGCTGAGCTGTTCACATAGATTGAGTTAATCGTGATTTCTTCAGGTGGCACTTTACCCTCCTACCTTTGTCACAGTTTCTTAACATCACATGATGGTAGAAGATCAAGCTAACGAGTGAAATTGGACACAAATAAATTGGGAGAACAATTATGAAGTATCTCACTTATACCATACATTTCTTATCTGATTTATTCATGTTCTCCAGTACAGAAAAAAACAAAATAAAACGCATTCCCTTTTTTTTTTTTTACATTTTCTTACCACTAGATTCTTTGTCTTTTAATATGTCAGTCTGTCTGTTTTTCTGTTTTATCTATCTGTATAATTTGTTATTGTGCTCAATACTTTCACAGGTCCAAATGAAGCATACAATGTGGAAACTCAAAGGAGTACAACTGGGCATAAAAAGGTAGGACGATCTTTTCTTTTTTCTGGGAGTTTTGCTTTGGCGTGTTTTACACAGACTCGGTGTCCTCCTAGATTGTATTGCCATTTTGCTACTTAAATTAACATTTTAAAGACAAACTTCAAAAAGAGCTGTTTTTCTCTCTTTCTCTGTCGTCTCTTCCACAACAGAAAAAGCGATGTAAAATGAAATCCACCACCAAACCAGAGACGATAACTCCAGCTGTACTCTCTGTCACTTCCATTCCTAATGGGAAGCTGCACTCTAACAGCCTCCCTCCTCAGGGTTTGGACTTAAAATTGTCATCCTGTGGCCCTGGTCCCTCGCCCTTCGGCTTCAATCACCCTCAGTCTGAGGGCAGCTCCGAGGCCTCTTCTCAGTCAGACGAGCCGTCGTTTTGTGGGCTCCCCGCCTGCAGTCGCATCTGTGAGGGTCTGCCTCCCCCAAAGAGCCGCTCAGAGAAGAGAGCCTTCAAGCGCCGGCGTTCAAAGACTGCCTGCACGGTGGTCCAGCAGCTCCTTCAGCCCCCACAGGGCAGCGTCCCACTGGTACGGCCTGGACCCACCATGCAGGGTTTAATAAAGACCACCACAGAACTCAGTACAGGCAGGGTGGGAGTCACCACCATCTCTGGCCTGACATGAAAGAATATAAACACACATCGGAAACACAATAATGCTGTTGAAATCTGTAGGTACTGCTGATTGGTGGGGCTACAAGCTTTCTGTCCTTAGCAATGTAAAAAAAAAATATTTTTTTTTGTCAGTTTCATGTTGTTACTTTAACTCCATCAACATATAATATGAATCCTGTGGATGTATTAAAACTGCCCGCGATTGTGGGAACCCTGAAAAGGGCTGTGGACTCTTGACAATTGTCCACTCTTGTGCCAAGCACAGAGGGATCAGTCGAAGATGAAGACATGACATATACCACTGCACTGCTGCTTTGAGGAAAAATAATTTGCACAGTTCCTAATCTGATAAAGACCAGAGTAACACTTAGGCTTTACTGAGTGATTTTTAGACCTTTTGAAATACAGTGAACGACTTTTTGAAGCAGTCGGAAGCGAAAGCAAGTTGTTAATGGATAGCAAAGTATTTTGTGATAAAACTGATTGAAAAACTCTTTCACAGTGGTGTTATTTGTCTTTGTTCTGGTTGAAAGATTGTCATAGATCTCTTGTCTTTGTTAGACTGGCTTTTTTTTTTGTTTTGTTTGAAGCTTCATAGGAAATCTGAAGCTGTGGTTCTCAAATATTTTTGTTTTAATTTCCAGCTGAGTGTAGCTCCTATTCCTCAGGTTTCCTATTCCTATTCCACAATGTTGCCTATCAACACCATGCTCAGCAGTTTTCACCTCGACACATGTTCCTTGATTGGGTGGCATGGGAGCCTCACAGTGAGGAGGTCATGAGTTTGATTCCTGCCTGGGTGCCCGAGTGTCCTTTCTGTGTGAAGTTTGCATGGGTTTCCTTCAGGTACTCCGGTTTCCTCCCACAGTCCAAAGGCAAATGAGGTGGAAATGACCAATTTACCACTCTCTCCTTGAATTATGCATTGTAACCAAATGCAAAAGATTTTATCAGTGTGGTTGACCGATTTTCTTCATTTTAAATGCATGGTACATAAAATACATAATCGTGTCCTATTTCTCACTGAACACACTGGTACAGATAGCTCTGAACTAACAGATACTTTTGCTCTGCAGTACAAAGCTGCCCTGATCACTAAAAGCTATTCAGTTTTGTATGAATTGTTAAATAAACCATATAAAGGTAAATGAAACAGGACGCATTTATATTTATATATACTTCACTCACCAAAAGGTTGCTATGAAAAGTCAGAGAGTGAAAAACAAATGGTTAATAGCAATGGATGTTACTCTTAAGGGTTTTTTTCTTCACAAATCTCTTAATTAGCAAATGTTTAATGATCTGAATCTTTAAACAGCAACATCCTGATAATAGTCACCAGTGCTGAAATGCTTCCAACCCAAAGCACTAATCAGGCATTCAGTGACTGCTCCTCTGCCGACCTCAGCTGATTTTTGGTTTGGCCGTAGACTAGATGCTTAGCTCTGCTTGAGATGATTTTAATTTCGTGAGATGTACAAGTAATACAGCTCCCATAACTTGGTGCCTCCACACAGACCAGCACAGGTTTGCATTCAGAGCATCAGAGATTACATAGGTTTTATTGAACTTTTTCAGAAATTGCTCAAATAAACAAGTTTTCTGAGCAATTTGTGTTTAGACCGTTTCTTTGCCTGTTTAATTTTATGACGTTTACCACTGAGTTTTAGACTTAAAGTAAAAGGAACTAAACAGGATTACTAAGTAAAATCTCTTACTTTAGCTTTTAGAGGAGCGTGTTTGTTATGACTGTCACTGCAGACATTTTCTTAACAATTTGGCATTAAATTGGTCCTTAATGTCTCATGTCGAACAGTGAAAATGCTGCATGGTACAGAGACATTGCTGTAGTATTTGGAAATGCTAATTGTATGTTTTGTTCATTTACAGTTTTCAAGGTTTAACTGTAACTTGTGCTACAATTTAAGTGTCTCTTGTGTGGGAAAGTGTATGAATTCTAAGAAGTCATGTGCTGTTTCCAATGAGACCAAAGGAAGTGGTTTGTTTAGCGTCTTCTGTGCTGTTTCTTTAACCTCTAGCAGTGGGTGCATTTATTATTGCAACTTGCAACTTGTTCTGCAAAAATTTGCTCATTGTTTTAGTAATTTATCAAAGAAATTTGTCAACATAATGTTTTTCCTCACTGAATTCTCCAGTGAAACCCATTCACAGCTGTCAGGTCTCGTGGTTTAGCTGTGAGACACCGAGTCTTTGCTGCGGTCTCACGGTTGCGAAAGTAAATCTCACAGTTTATCACATGCTCAAAAAAAGTTTGTTTATTTATGCACAGTGTCTTTACAGTAACAGCAAATACTGGAGTCTGTGGCTTGTTTGGAATGTACCTCCTAGGTTTATTGTTCAATACAGCCTTCTCAAATGAGTTTTGCAGTGTTTTGTTGATTGTCTGCTGACTTACATGAATGAATCTCTGAAAAATCTGATTTTCCACTTACAAAGAATGTGGTCAAACATCCAGGATGAAGACGTTCACTTCATCAGTTCAGAACTGGAGCTATAAGACTAACTTTACGAACAAACACGGTCAATAGTTATAAATGCATATAAATATAAATGCATATAAATGCAGTTCTCTCAACCTGTTATACCACATTCAGTTCTTCAGTAACCTGGAGCAGAGTAGTGGATGTGGTTTAGGACTTTTCACAAACTGCATTAGAAGTAGGGGAGTTTATTTAGAAGGTCACCTGTGGCTGTTTGCCATTAAAATGCTGATCTGGGTGTAAAATGTAATGTTTACAAAAGTGTAAAAATCATGAAACTCCACAGCACAAAAGTAAACTTCTACAAGATTTGTGATCCCATGACATCATAACCAGGCTTGGCTTCAGTGATTCAGAATTTTTTCATCACTCATCTCCTTATTGTTTTTAGAGCTGACAGGTTTGCATGTGCTATTTCATGCCCATGACCTTGTTTATAACCTTATATGGGTTTATACCTAGCTCCAGAGTACCTGGCAAATTTCATTGGCTGGTCTACTGACTGTGCCCACTTCCCCCATATAACTTGTGTGACAGCCCTATGGGTTGTCATTTAACAAAGAAACCTTTCTGGTTGGGAATAAAGCCATCAGTGTGTTTAAATCATTTCATTATGAACAAACAAGAATAACTGATATCGACATTTTTCTCCTGACAAAAACTTCTGCCACGCAGGTATGTCAAATTCATTTACACATTTATTGACAATCTGGCAGTTTGGTCAAGTAAGACTATCTTTCTTAAAAAACTGCTAAGATGAGTGTAAAAGTTGTTCGGTCAGCTTCCTATAAATTTGAGTCATTTGTTTTTGGCTGCAATTTTATTGAAGGCATTTGTTTTATTCATAGAAAACATTTAATTATTTGTCTAATTTATTTATCTTAATCTGTTAACAGGTCGTTAGGTGATGAGAGATTTCTGATACATTTGTATTAGGCTTCCTCATATCATTATGGCTGAAAGGTAAGAAAAAACATTTGTTGGGGCTTAAGAAAGAACATATTGATCTAATACATATTTTGCAGTTGCATTGCAGTAATTGTTGCCCATGTAGATCATCTGTTATATTTGGGAAATGCACAAAGTAAATGAAAGATGCCTCTTTACATACTCTATGATGACTTTAAATAACAATAGAGGAACAATACATGCACAGTTCTAATCATTAAATGTATCTGTTTATTAGGTCACAAGGGCCATGTTGGACTTTCAGTGATTTAATGAAGAAGACTCAATTAATCTGTGAGGGTCAACCAGCCCGGTATCGTCTACTCACAACCAAAAGTAATCTAGATAAAAAGGGCAAGGTCAGAAAATGGACTTTTGGGGAGCACGACACCAAAACGCAAAACAAAATCATATTGATGGTGGGACAAACTGGAACAGGGAAAACCACCCTGATCAACACCATGGTAAATTATCTACTTCGAGTAAAGGTGGCTGATGATGTGTGGTTTGAGATCACCGAAGGTGAGGGAGGAAATCAAATTGAACCTGAAACCGCAGATCAGACGAAATCTCAAACAAATGAAATCACAGTTTATGAGGTCTTTGTCCAGGGCTGCCCAATCTCTGTTACCATGATTGACACTCCAGGTTATGGAGATACCAAAGGACCAGAATTTGATAAAAAGATTGCTAAAAAGTTGTGGAAGCTGTTCAAAAGTGACACTGGAGTGAAAGAAATTGATGCAGTGTGTCTCGTAGTGAAGGCATCTGAAAATCGTCTTTCTGACAAGGAGCGTTACATTTTTGATGCAATCCTGTCTCTGTTTGGTAAAGACATAGAGGAGAACATTGTGGCTTTTGTTACACACTCAGACGGAGGACCCCCAGTGAACCTCCTCAACGCCATCAAGAAAGCAAAAATTCCTTGCAAGAAAGACCCTGGAAACAAACCTGTTCATTTCTTATTCAACAATCGCCAAGCTCAGCAACGGGACACGGCAGGACACGAACTGTATCAGTATGCCTGGGGGCTCACAGAGAACAGTTTAAAGAATTTCTTCACATCCCTGAAAGAACAGAACAGGAAAAGCTTAGAGAACACTGAAAGGGTTCTCACTGAGAACATTCGACTCAAAGCCTGTGTTTCCAATCTGCAGGCACGCATTCAGTTCAAAGAGCTCAAATGTAAAAAACTGACTCAGATACAGGAGGCCCTTCAGGAAAATGAAGAAAAGATTAAGAGAAAGGAAAACTTTACTTTTACAGTCACAAGGATTCGCAAGGAAAGAGTTAGCACTGAAAATGCTTCGTGGTCTGACAGAAAGGTGACCTCTTGCTCTGTCTGTCAGGAGAACTGTCATGAGAAGAGCTGCTGGTGTGCTCTCCGTCCATCCTTGTGTGAAGTCATTAAAAATGAGCACTGCACCGTTTGTGAGGAAAGGTGCCATTACAGTAAGCATGTCAGAGAGAACAAGAAATACATTACAAAGACTGAAAATATCAACATGACATATACTGACCTGATCAAGCAATATGAGAACCCTGAGAAGTCTGCTCAGGTGACAGGCTCACTGTCACCTGAGGATGTCAAAACGTATCATGAAATGAACAAGAAACAAAGAGAGAACATGAGCTTGGAGAACAGACTGAAAGAAGAACTAACTGAGATAGAAATAGAAAAGACCCTTCTGGTTGAAGAGGCTTGCAGCACCATCGTGGATCTGTCTGAGATTGCCTTAAAACCAGACTCTGCTTTCATTATTGAGTCTCTGGACTTCTTGATCCCCCGAGCAGAGGAAGCAGGAGATCGTGACTGTGTTCTGAAACTGAAGGAGCTGAGGGAAATTGAACCTGAAGCACTGGTGCAAGCTGAATCTGCACTGAGACATTTAAAACTTGGTTTAGAAAAAATGACCAGTTTCTTACCTTCCAAATGAATGGATTGGATTGAAGTGATATCTTGATTTTGCACTAATTCAGAGCAAAAATACAGGCTTATTTCTATTAGTAAAATGAAAATATAGTTCTTTCATTGTTCAGGCTGTACATTCATTTACATTGGATGCAAACATTTTGGCGTCCCTGAAATCATCATGTTCTGTGAGTGGAAAGAAGTTAATGCAACACCTGCATTTCTACATATTTTAATAATTGCCATTAATTTCAGTTTTATGTATGGGGCAAAATGTGGCATGCTCCGTTTGGTTGAGCCACTAATTGGTTGTTGTCTTGTAAGGTCTTTGGAGGTTGTTTAATTTGCTAAGCCTTAATCCAGGTCAGGGGTAGACCATGCCAAAGCGTAATGAATGATGTGATGCTTCAAACCTCCTGTAACTTTGTGCTTATTTTCAACAGCTTTAAAGTAAAAATAAAGTGGTTATAATCACACCAAAGCGCACAGTGTGGAATTCTTTCTCTGTATTCAATCCATTCACCAAGTGAGGCAGGGGGCTGCCACCAAGGAGGGGCGCCTGGGGAGCAGTTTGTGGGGACGGTACCTTACTCAAGGGAACCTCAGTGTTGACTCTAGCAGTGCTGGGATTCAGACTCACAACCTTCTGATTGCAGGGGCAGATCCCTAACCACTAGGTCACCAGCTACCCCCAGATGAGGTAATTTAAGTAACTGATCAAGGATAAGGTAAATATAACTAACTCTTACAAAGCAAGAGTATACAGTAAACCTCTGACAGTCGCGGGTTTACAGTAAACCCCTGACAGTCGGGGGTTATGTTCCAAGAGCACCTGCAAATTGTGAAAAACCGTGAATATGTGATGTGGTAAAAAAATAATTAATTTTAAACTCGGCTTAAAATACATTACCCTTCAAAAAATGTAAAGGTAAACCTGTACTATCCAGTTTACACTGAACTGCTGTCTCCCGCAGTGCTAGAATGTAAATACCGATGTTACCCTAGACCAGGGGTCACCAACATGGTGCCCCCAAGGCCAACATGAGTAGCCTGCGGACTTGTTCTAAAAATACACAACTCACCAGTGAGCAGCGTCTAATATTTATTTTCATTCTGTTGCTATTCTTCTTTAATTCAATTCAATTCAATTGTATTTATATAGCGCTTTTTACAACCAGGTTGTCACAAAGCAGCTTTACAAAGTCCAG
>JBBJLS010000011.1:4834085-4862307 GCA_037577275.1 Bryconaethiops microstoma
CTAGTGTTAGTCTTCAGGCTTCTTTGCCCAGTGGCCCATTTTCATAATTTCATAAACCCCCGGTCTTGGAAGTGGAAGGGAGAAATGATTCTACACGAATAACACTGGAACAGCTCCCTTTTTTTAGCAGTCGTCTCTCTGATGGTGGCTCACGGATAATTTCGGCTTTAAGATGCCGGGCTACACCCGGGTGTGAGGTAAACTTATCCCTCCGGATAGCGATGATCCATTTACGAAGGAAAAGTAAAGGAACTACACTGTTGTGCTTACTAGAAGCTTAACATAAAGGCACACAGCAATGCTCAGCTGTGGTACCTCACGTTCTCTGGTATTTAATTCTTCTCATTGTCCACTAGCTTAGACGCCTAGGCTACCGGAAGTTAAAAAACAAAACAAAAAATTGATGTCAATTCATGACCTATTTATGTTTTTCTCATATAATAATGAACATAATCACAATATAGCAATGTTTAATGTAGAAATATGAAGTCGTTTTTCATATTATAACTGTGATAAGAACACAGACACTAAACCTGTAGTTTTGTTCTATATCTCAAATACGCAAAACGCTGACTTCAGCTCCCAGACAGAGAATAACATGTTTAACAAAATGACATTCGGAAATTAGCCACTTTAGTACAATTCATACCGGAAAAATAATGCAGGACTTTAAAGTAGAATCCAGTTTCACTACTCAGAGTAATGTACAGAGAACAGAGAGGCATACTCAACACCACTCAGTCCTGCCCTCTAGCGGACAATGTTTTAATACACAAAGAAAAAAGAAAAAAACATAAACAAGGCAATGATGTTTATGTCGCACGTTTACTAGTCCATTAATGTGAACCTGCTAAATAAAATGATAATATAATACCCCATTATTAAATAATACAATAATAAAATACCCCATTTCTATGAATAATTGAAGTTATTGTTAAATGTAACGATTCGCAATTCTTCCGCCATTAAAAATATTGCGTTTAGAGTAGACCATTGCTGAAACATGAAATGGTCATTATTGTATATTCCACTCATTTAACGAAAAGTTTAACCTTTTTGTCATTAACACATTTGAAGCTTGTGGAACAGTTAAATTGTTATTTACTTTTAATACTACAGTTTTACCATGAATCTTATAGTGAGGACATTATTATGAATTATTTCTCTGTGTGGTTCCTGAGGGCAGTAGAACAGTCTGAAATTATTTTATTCACACTACAGTGAGTAAATTGAATGTTTATTCCTCCATCAGTTCTCTGTGTGGCTCCTGAGAGCAGTAGAACAGTCACAGATTACTTCATTCACACTACAGTGAGTAAATTGAGTGTTTTATTCCTCTATCAGTTCTCTGTGTGGCTCCTGAGAGCAGTAGAACAGTCACAGATTATTTCTTTCACACCATAGAGGCTTTACAGACTCGCGCATTAATACAGAGTGCGATGGTTTCGAACGCGGCTCAGCCAATCAGATTGTAGTAGCGGAACTATCTGGCTGTTCGAGCTCGAGGTGGCGCGAGCTGGGCTGCCCGGTAACTCTGAGGTAATTCATTAAGTTAACTGACCTGAATAAAACCATCAATTTAAAGTGTTTTCGGGAGGGGTGAGGGATATAAAATGGCCACTGATAATTTCGCTTTGATATTCCAGAGACAGCAGTTCGGGACAGGCCTCAGAAAAATGTATAATTTGAGAGGGAATACGATGAGTGCTCTAAGGGGAGGGAAGCAATAAAAGCCCTCAAAACTGCTTGAGCACATCGTATTCAGGTACCCAGCGATATTCTGAGATATTTGAGGGGAAAATGTGAAGAGGAAAGTCTTGTTTGCATCAACAGGTAATGCTAAAAACCACTCATCTGAGGAGAGTCTGTAGCTGTAACACTCAGGACTCCCTCTGAAGTTTTATAACTGAGATTTTTTTTCATAAGGTCAAAATCCCATTTGACTGCCGTCACTTCACAGACTGGATGTTCTGGTCGTCGATTAATAATGTTTTAGTGGTTCGGGTCATAACACTCAAACAAAAAAAGATATATATTTAAAATACATGTATGTAACAGTAAAATTAAAACCTTTTTAAAGTACAATAAAAAAACCAACTGGTAGGGTTAAAATGTGTTTTTATAAAATAAAAATATTACAGAAGAGAAGAAAGATAAATGTTTTCAGCCACTTCTAAAGAATACTAATAGAAGTAGCCTAGCAAATAGATTGATCTTTGGTGCATAAGAGCAGAGGCTGCTTCTTCATATTAATTTATTCCTTCTTTCATTCTTTTTCTCTTGCTCGCTCTCTTTTTCTTCTTTCTTTTTTTAACTTTTGGTATATATAAAGATGTGGTTGGAACGTATTCTGGAAAGGCTGTATATATTAAATTTATGAAGTGTATCTGTCAGTTTAAAGCTCTAAATACTAATAAAAGTATTTTCAAATACATTTTAAAAGGAACAGGTACTAGGTGTAGTCTTGCTAGAATAGGGATAATATGCTCAGAGTGTGTAAATGCTCCTGCTGCTACAGTTTGGAAAAGTCTGTTTATTGTCTTTTTAGGGAGCCCATCATAATAGTTAAGGTGTGAGGAAACTTCATGTGTCGAATCTTGGCGACCATTTTGGGGAGTATCTGGATGAACAAAATTTTTTAATGATCAGAATCGTTCAGTTGGTTATTATTAGTGTCAATTTTTTTTCCCTTCTGATTTAAAAATGTTTAAAATGTTTTTCAGAAACACCAAGGGCTCCAGGTGGCTACAACAGGCCTGTATTTCCAGTGCCCATTTCCCGTAAGTGATTAACTTGTGTCCAAATATATTTGTACTAATATAGATATCCAACAGTTTTGCCTACAATTTGTGTATTTATCTTCATGTAGTGAGACAGTAGAGTAAGGCAGGTGTGAACAAAAGTCTGAGTAAACTCTGCTTCATATGGATATTACCAATGTCAGACTTTGGCCAGAATACAGAAAGTGGATAACTTGGAGGATCTTTAAAACAATTAAGAGACATTCTCTTTTAAATTAATGTATTTAGCAGTTTGGTTACTATTATTGATAGTTAGTCACTATTAGTTGTCACTATAATAGAATTTTTCCAAACCAGTTGAACAAGTCTGGTGTTCTGTAACAAAAACATCAGTGACTGCTCAACAAAGATCCTGGACATGAGGGATGTGCAAGTCAGGTTTTTTTAATACACATACATTAAGACAGGTTAAGAGAGCCAACCCACACCGCCTGATTGGCAAGTTTTGTTTTAATTTGCTTATTAGAAAGCATGGGATTGACTGAGTTATTTTTTCGTCATTGCAATTTTTTTTAACTCTGCGGGTATTTGACCCAACATGCACGAACCTTATATGATCATTTTATATTGTGTAATTGTCTGACATTTTTATTTCTGCAAGCGTAGCTTTCATCTTAATGCTTTTAATATATTGTGTCTGTTTCAGGGAAGAGACGTTTAATGCAATTATCCATCATGTGAATCAGCTGAGAATTATATCAGAATGGTATTGTCAAGAAAAACTTTCATTACATTTTTTCTTTGTTCACATTCCTCAGGCTTTAGCATTTTATTTGTTTTTTGTGAAGGTTGCAGTTTTTACTATTTTATCTTTTTTCACGCAGATCAAATACAAGAACTGCATCTCCAGTTCCATCATGCACTTAATTCAAATCCGACCGGTCAATGGACCGACCAATTGTGTTTAAAGATGGGAGTGTTATCTCTCTGTGAACAAGCAATTTTTATTTCTGCATGTACAAGTAAATGAAGTAGTTAGATTCATGTATTCTGTGTATTCATGTGTTCAAATTGTGTAATTGTCTCACATTTTTCTCCTCACAAGGCTAGATTTCATCTCAATGCTTTTAATGTATTGTAGTTGTTTCATGAGAGACATAATCAGGATTTACCCTCTCAGTCAATCCTCGACAAGCGATTAGTCTGAGGCCTCTCGAAATATTAGGTAAGTGTATTTAAAGAAAATGATTTCAACGTTTAAAGCTCCAGTCTGGTTTCATTAAATGAATCTATTCAGTGGACAGACCAATTGTGTTCAAACATGGGTGTGTTATCTTTCATTGAACAAGTTATTTTTTCAATATGTCTGTATTTGACATTACGTTTTGTCTTTGTGCACATTTCTCAGGTTTTAGCATTTTATTTCTTTCGTATGAAGGTTGCATTTTTTACTAATTTGCCTTTTTCACGCAGATCAAATACAAGAACTGCATCTCCAGCTCCATCATGCACTTCATTAAAATCCGACCAGTCAATGGACCGAACTATTGTGTTTAAAGATGGGAGTGTTATCTCTCTGTGAACAAGCAATTTTTATTTCTGCCTGTACAAGTAAATGAAGTAGTTAGATTAGTGTATTCTGTGTTTTTATGCGTTCAAATTATTGTCTCTCATTTTTATCATAATAGTATTGTCACATTATAGTAATAGTTAGTATTGTCTTATTTAAATTATTCTATATTTTGCTGTTGCTTTTCAAACTCGGTCAACTAGAGGGCAGTAACAGGGTAAACTTTAACACTGCTCTTACAGTGAATTCTGAATGTGCTGAGTGAAGAAAGTTTAAAGAAGAGTCTGACACACTTTTTATGTCACTTAACAGCATGGTTCGAATTACGGGGGGTACTGGGACCCCCTCGATCAAAACCCAGAGCCCCCCAAAGAGACAAAAATAGCAGTTTGGGGGGCGGGGGGTCTTATCATTTTCTTTGTTGTTAAAAAATAAATAAATAAATAAAATAACCTCACCTTGTAGAAAAAGGAGATCTCGCGGTGATTTGGGCGAATTTGTATGAAGAAAAAAAACCATCACTTCATTCCGGGTTAAAAATGCTTTGTAACGCGCGTTACTGACATTTGTACCGAGTAAAATATTACCTTTTTTTTCTGTAATGCCTGACATTTCCGCGTCACAGCAAAAAGCAATGCATTACAGTAATTCGTTACCTTTGTAACGCGCTACTCCCAACACTGATGGTAATATAGTGGTTCCTTGATTTACGAGTTTGTGGTTAATCGCGATTAAAAAATGTAATCATTGCCCATGCATTAGAATGAATACGTGTAACTAATGGTGGGAAAAAAATCACCACACTAAGAGAATGTGCGGCCAGTTCGTAGCAAATAAACACTGTTGTCACAGATACGACACAAAAATGTTTTGCAATAGTGACACGCCTATTAAATGTATTACATTTATTTATTCTTGTGTTTTATAAAATGTTTATAAAAGGCTTCGAGATCACGTGACTGAACTGCACACGGTTGGAGGCGCTGCGACTCTGTGATTCGGTTCTCCAGCCGAGATCCAGTAAAGAAGAAGATCATCCAGTCCACACCTCCTCAGGGCTGGAGGGGCGGAGGACATCCATTTCTGACAGAGAGGAGCTTCTCCGAACCTCCTCCGCTCCTCCTCGGGGCTGAAGGAGAACAGGACCTCCATTTCAGGAACAGCTGGACAGAGGTGAGCTGTTTCAGACTCAGGAAGAAACTGTGGAGGAGGGACTCAGGATAGCCCTCCTGTCTGGCTGACTGTTCATTTGTCTCTTTTCTTGTTTGTTTTACAGTGATGCTGCTCTGGTTAGTGAACTGCTGTTTGTTGTTCTCTCACTGCTGGAGAATCAAAACACTGTGCTTCTAAACATGTACTATATGTATATGTATTGACAAAAGTATTGGGACACACCTGTTTTTATGGGTTTGTGCTTAGGCTCCTTACATCCAGTGATGGACAATCTTAATATTTCAGAGACATTTTAGACAACGTCATGCTTCCAACTTCGTGGACCCAGTTTGTGGAAGAACCTTTTCTATTCCAGCATGACTGTGTCCCACAAAGCATCTCCATAAAGACGTGGCTGGAGGAGTTCAGTATGGAAGACCTTGACTGGCCGCACAGAGTCCTGACCTCAACCCCATACAGGACCTTTAAGATGAACTGGAACGGAGATTGTGAGCCAGACCTTCTCGTCCAACATCAGTGCCTGATCTCATAAATGTTCCGCAGAAACCTCAAAATCTTGTGGAAGGCTACGTATTAAAGTCTATCTATTTGAATGCATTGTCATTAAAGTTCCTGTTGGTGTAATAATCAGGTGTCCCAATACTTTTGTCCATATAGTGTACTTTGCCAAGTTGATGCTGAGTTTTTGTTTCTTCTGCTGTTTTACCTGCATGATCGCCTTCATCCTTCATCTCAGATCTGTTTGCAACCTTGTTCTCCTATCAGTTTGTGAGATCGGCTTTATGTTCATGGAGGAGCAGAGTGAGAGAGAAGAGTTTTTCTCTGAGACGTGAGAAGAAGGACCTAATCTGACCATGCAGGCAAAACAACAGTAGGAACACAGGCTTCTAGGACCAATTTAGCAAGGACTGTACCAGGATTACATTGAATTTGGTTGAACTAGCGGTTGACCAAGATACACACACCAATTTGCCATAATATTAAACCCACCTGCATGGACTCACAAGACCTCTGAAGGTGCACCAAGACTTTAGCAGCAGATTCTGTAAGTTGTGAGGTGGGGCCTTTTATGGATCGAGCTGATTTTTCCAACACATCACACAGATGCTTGACAAGAATGAGATCTGGGAATTCTGCAGGCCAGGTAAACACCTCATACACTTTGTCATGTTCCTCAAACTGTTCCTGAACAATGTTTGCAGTGTGGGAGGAGGAGGGGGGGATAATCTGCAACGTTCAGGTAGGTGGAACATGTCAAAGAAATGTAGAAGAAAACATGATTTATCAGACCAGACCACCTTCTTCCATTGTTCCATGGTCCAGTTCTGAAGCTCACATGTCCATTATAGGTGCTTTCAGTGGTGGACAGGGGTCAGCATGGGCATTCTGATGGGTCTGCAGCTACAGAGTTCCATACAAAGCAGGCTGTGATGCACTGTGTTCTTAAGCCTTTCAATCAGACCTTTTCATTATTTTGTGCTACAGCAGCTCTTCTGAGGGCTCAGCTTTCGCTCCCTGCAGTGAGCCTATCATTGGTTTGCTGGTTGCGTTTTCTTGGACCACTTTTGGCAAGTACTGACCACTGCATACCAGCAACTCCCCTCAAGACCTGCTGTTTTGGAGATGTTCTGAACTAGTTGTCTAGACATCACAGTTTGGTCCTTATCAGAGTGTCTCAGATCAGTTTTATGAAATAACTGTAATATCTCCCACCCTTCAAGAGGTGATACTAGCAAGATCAATGTTATTCCCTTCACCTGGCAGTGGTTTTAATGCTGTGACTGATCAGTGAGTGTGTAATAGGTCCAGTTCAATGCAAATAATAATAAGTGCAATAACATACTCCGAACTACCATTTGTGTCTGTAGTTTTTCACTCAGCTGTGTTACTTATATGTAGTATTTATGCCAAGCAATTCTGTATGTAACATAGAGTATTCAAATTGAGCTTTTCTCTTTCTACAGATTTTTATTTAGATTTTATTAAGACTTTATATTTTATTGTTACTGTCTCTGTGTCTTGGTGTAATGTAGCAGTTATTACATAAGCAATTTCCTCTGGGATCAATAAAGGATTCTGATTCTGAAATACTGTATTTGTAATTTGCTAAAACCCATGTACAATTCATTATAGGGTATTTTTTACATTTTACATAAAATTTTGAACTTTCTTCCATTTTTTTTCTCCAGATGTAAACACCTCTGGAAAGCAACCACCTGTTGTAAGCTTTCTACTCGTAGATTTGGGGATGGCCACAAGAGGAATGTGTCACACTGCTGAAACCAGGAGAGATTAAAGATCAGAGTATGGTGTCCAGCGCCCAGCTGACATCTTTGGTACCTCTCAATTTCGACAGACTAGCAGACACAGGTAAGGAGAAAACCTACCAATGCTTGGAGTGTGGGAGAGTTTTAAGATGTTTTAAAGAGTTTTCTGATGCTCACATGCCCATTGTAGGTGGTGGAAAGGGATCAGCATGGGCACTCTGACTGGTCTGCAGCTATGCAGCCACATACACAGCAAGCTATGATGCAAGCTGTGCTCTGACACCTTTCAATCAGAGCCAGAATAAACTTTGTCAGCAGTTTGTGCTACAGTAGTTTTTCTGTTGGACTAGGCAGGTTTGCCATTTTTTTCCTTGGCGCACTTCTGGTAGATGGTGACCACTGCATATCGGGAACCCCCCTTCAAGACTTGCCGTTTTGGAGATGCTCCAGCCATCACAGTTTGGTTCTTGTCAAAGTGTCTCAGATCATTAATGTTTTTTACTTCCTCTCAGGCGTTTTAGTGTTGTGGCTGATCTGTGTGTGTGTGTGTGTGTGTCTGTGTGTGTAATAGCCCTAGTTCAATTCAAATAATGTAATTGTATCAGTTACATCTCTGGTACAATTCATTATGGTGCTTTCTTTACATTTTACATGAAATTTTAAACTGTTTTCTTCCTTCAGATGTAAATACCACTGGAAAGTAACCACCTGTTGCAAGTCTACTTCTCATAAAGGAATGTGTTGCCCTGCTGAAACCAGGAGAGATTAAAGATCAGAGTATGGCATCCAGTGCCCAGCTGACCTCTTTGCTAGCTCTTCATAACGACAGGCAAGCGAAAAACGCAGGTAAGGAGAGAACCTACCACTGCTTGGAGTGTGGGAAGAGTTTTAACCAACATGGCCACCTGCGGCTGCACCTGCGCATTCACACTGGAGAGAAGCCGTATTCCTGCTCTGTGTGTGGCAAGAGTTTCAGCGACAAATGTAACCTGAAGGCACACGAGCGGATCCACACGGGTGAGAAGCCGTTTCTCTGCTCTGAGTGCGGGAGGAGCTTCAACCAGCCGAGTCACGTCCGACTGCACCGCCGCACCCACACGGGCGAGAAGCCATATCAATGTGGAGAGTGTGGCAGGAGCTTCAATCGGCAGAATCATCTCCAGCGGCACCAGCGCATCCACACGGGCGAGAAGCCGTACAGCTGCTCCGAGTGCGGGAAGAGGTTCGCCCGACAGAGCAACCTCCTGCTGCACCAGCGTGTTCACAAAGGAGACAAGCCATACGAGTGCCCCGAGTGTGGCAAGAGCTTTAACCGGCAGAGTCACCTCCAGCTCCACCAGCGCATCCATACAGGGGAGAAGCCGTATCACTGTTCTGAATGCGGTAAAGGCTTCAATCAGAAGTGCAACCTCCTGCTACACCAGCGCATCCACACCGGAGAGAAACCGTATTACTGCTCAGAGTGTGGGAAGAACTTCAGACATTCAAATACCTTAAAGACTCATAAGTGCATCAAGAGAGAGACGGAAGCCCATGATGGATGAGGATAATGATTGTCATTGTCAGTTTTAGGTTAAAGATAATGATGCCTGTAGCACTGGGTGGGCAGGAAAGGGTTTTCAAGTATTTTGGGATGCTTAGAAATCCAGAAGGTAGGAATTACAATACCTTCTTTCTGCTGGAGTGGTACTTAGATGCTGTACTGGGGCAATGTAGTACACAGCACTACCTGAGGTCAGAAAGGTGGCGAATGTGCGTAATCGAGCAAAGGAGTAGAGTGGTGTTGAAATAAACAAGGGTTTGTTGAATCAGCTTCAACCACAGTGACCTTGTTTCTCGGATGATCCCAGATTATGAAGTCCATGATGTTAACACAGTTTTGTTCAGGTTATTTCTGCTTGGTAGGTCTCCTAGTTGATTGATTTCAGCATGACTAGATGTTGAATCAGGAAAATACTAGCACATATTTCAGTCCGGTATAAAGGCAGTTTATTACCTGCTTGACTATTCAGCTGCTGGCCGGCAACTACCCGTCAAATGTCTGAAGATCTCCGTTCAGCTCCTGTGGCAGTGTCATCAGGTCCACCAGCATACAATGCTAGTGTAGTTGGCCTTTCTTTGGCGAGGACATGCAGGGCTGTGCAACCCCCCCAAAGAAATGCCACCGCACACCATTACTGACCCACTTCCTACAATGCCTGGGCATGCTCCTGATGAGGTGGCGGATGGTTTCCCTAGGGATCTCCTCCCAGACCTGGACTAAAGCGTCCGCCAACTCCTGGACAAGTCTGTGGTGTGTTGGTGTATGGAGCAAGACATGATGTCACAGATGTGCTCAATTGGATTCAGGTCTGGGGAACCTGACAGGTCTGCCTTCGTCTTGCAGGAACTGCTGACACACTCCAGCCACATGAGGTCTAGCATTGTCTTGCATTAGTAGGAACCCAAGGCCAACCGCACCAGCATATGGTCTCACAAGGGGTCTGAGGATCTCATCTAGGTACCTAATGGCAGGCTAGCTCTGGCGAGGACATGCAGGGCTGTGCAACCCCCCCAAAAAAATGCCACCGCACACCATTACTGACCCACTTCCAAACCGGTTATGCTGGAGGATGTTGCAAGCAGCAGAACGTTCTCCATGGCGTCTCCAGACTCTGTCACGTCTGTCACATGTGCTTCAAAGAAATCGACTGGGGAAATAACAGTTTGTACAAAAATAGCTTCATAAAACACCAGACTTAGTCTTTGCAATAATAAATTGGAACTATATCATGTTATTGTTTATTGCACAAAATTCTGTTCATCACAAAACCTCTTTTACAACATTTTTCCTCTTATTTTTTGTTCTTTTAATGTATTTTTTCAGTAATTTCAATCATTTTGTTCAATTATTGAGTGGCTTTGAATAAATCTTACAAGGAGATATATTCTGTATATGCTGAATCTTGTATCATTATAATTTACAGTTTTAGCTCATATGTCATATAATGTAACAGACAGTTTTAGAGACTGCATTGTTCTACATTTCTAAGGAAAAGAGAAACGGATATGTTCAAAAAACATCCCTTTTTATGTCCCAATTTTCATCTTGGAAATATTTAGTCAGTTAAAAATTGTGCTTGCTGGAGTATTCCCATTTCTAAGACTTCCAGCACTGGGATGATCCTATTCTCCATGCAGCTATATAATGAAGCTATATAATGAATTCAGAGTGTTTAAAGTTTAAACAAATACTTTTGGGAGGCCTCCTTTTTTTCAAAAGGGACTGGTTGTTGCTTTATTTTTTTGCTGTTTGGTTTTTCTTTTTGTTTTTTTTGCTGTCCTAGTAACCACCGATTTGAGCTTCTTTGAAAGAATTTATCTCCAAGAAAATCCACATTTGAGACACATTTGAAATCCACATTTTGTTCAGTTATCCACTAGGGGGTAGCACTGTCTGTCCCACTGACAGGGCCAGGATATAGCAGCCTGTTGGTAGTTTTGTGACTCTTCTGCACAATTCTCAGAGCAGACAGCAAAGAAATCACAATAAAACTCAATTATGAAAGTTGAAATTGGCTAATTTTTACAACTGCGTTTACATTTGCGATGTGACTCGGGGGGAATAACAGGGGAAAAGTGTGTTTTGGACACAGGAACCCAAGAAGCCCATAACTGACCTCTGAAGTGTGGAGGAGTGCAGAAGAGCTTCTAACTGAGGTCACGTCTCCACACACACCTCACCACAGGCCTCATCCAAATAAGGTTCCTTTACAAAACGCTTCCTCTTTGTTTTCTCTTGGTTTCCCTTTAACGGTGTAACATTTCATTGGACGTTCCACGTCTTTGTCAGTACTTAGATTTTCACCCAGATCTCTTTCATTTCACTGTTTCTGAACTACAACCTCCACATCTTCAAAGTCAAAGTAAACTTTTGTCATCTCAGTTACATAAATGTATACAGTGAGATGAGATGGATTTTACAGAGCACAAAAAGACACATAGAATACTAATATAAAAATGAACTATAAATATGAACTTGAAGTGAAAATTTGCAGTTTAGTATGAGTCATTTTTAACATCCAAAAATAGTGGAGAATACTGGAATGTTGTTATTGTTATTATTATTATATTGCTATTTTACTATTTATTATCGTTGAAGTATTAGTATTATAATTATTAGTATTATTATCTGTTTTGGTGGCTTTGTATGTGGTTTTGGTACTCCTACAGAATCAAACCACCTTTAACTTTTGACCTTCTCTCACGTTTGCGTCTGTGATAAATTCCACCTTCTACAGTGTTCAGAGTCTCTGTAGACCCATAAACTCTGCTAACACATTCCCACCCTTAAATGTCTGTTTCTCTGCCCGGTACAATGTAATAAACCCCCCTCCCTGCTGAGACCCCCATTTCCTCACACAAGGGGAGCGTAAAACGCCAATATCCGAAAGCGAAGTGACTGCAGGGTCAGTTCTGGGCTGTTCAGGAGGGGTCATAATAAATGCACACTACTTTAACCAGTTTTCATTTTTGTGACACCTTTGGGGGGTTTGGCATTAGCTAGAGGAGCATTAAGCAAGTTTTTAATGTGAAATTATCATAAAATATTACTTGTGTCCTTTTATGCTTCTGACTGACACTGTTAGGAAGTGATAAACTGAAAAGAAACACTTAAATGTCTTCAGCATGAGCTCAGCCAGTCTACACGTGCGAGCGGGTTTCAGGGTTTTCGATTTATGACTCATAAATTTGATTTATTTGTAGTAAGTCACCAATGAGTGAGTGTAGTCATTGCTTAGGAATTTAGTTTATCTTTAGTGAAGCTGTGATGTGGTATTTGTATGGCTAAACAGAAGCTGAATTATGAAATCTCTGCATCTCTTCTAATGAATATCAATCAATACAGTCTTATGTTAATTAGCCATTTTAGCTTTTTTGGAGCTCAATTCATTTTACGTTTTTAACCAGTATGTATCTGCAGTGTGATTTTACAGTAATAACTGGTGCGATTTTAATCCAGTATGAATCTGCATTGTGTATATTTTACAGTCTGACAGTAATAAATATAGAATAATTGTGATGCAGTATGAATCTGTAGCATGTCTAGTTTTAGTCTGATGAAGATAATTGTTCAGTGATTACAATCCAGTATGAATCTGTAGTGTGTGTTTGTGTAGATTTTTATAGTCTGACAGTTATAAATATAGAATAATTTTAATGCAGTATCAAACTGTAGTTTATATAGTGTTTTAGTCTGATGGTGATAACTGTCGAGTAATTTCAATCCAGTATGTATTTATTGTTGTGTATTGTTAACGTTTTTTGTCTTTATTAATCTGGAGTGTGTATAGTTTTTGCAGTATTGTTAATCCAGTATGAATCTGCATTGTGTGTAGTTCTTGTAGTCTGTAAAGTGATTTTAATCTGGTATGAATCAGCAGTGTGTATTTTTTTACCGTCTGACCGTAGTAATAGTGCGGTAATTTTAATCCAGTATGAATCTTCAGCATGTGTACTTTTTTGTGCCAAGCATTTGTAGTGTGAAATTTTAACAGGCGGACAGTAATAATTGTGGAGTGATTGGAGTGAATCTTCAGTGAGTACTTGAACGTGATTTCAGTCCAGTATGAATCTGCTGTGTGTATTTTGTGGTTTTAATGTAGTATGATTTTGCAGTGTGTGTAATTTACACAGTATGACAATAACTGTAGTGAAATCAGTCCAGTATGAATCTGCAGTGTGTGTGGTTTTTATGCTCATGCTGCTTGTTGCACATCAGAAACATTAACAATGTAGAAAGTGATAAGCCCTAAATGGGCATAAGGTACTTACATTTATGTATGTATGTTAGTTTAACACAGTTATATTGACTTAAATGAGTTATTGGCAAATTTAAATGTAAGACAGCGTAAATAAAAAATGAGTTATGGACAATATTAAATGTAAGACATCATAAATTGATCCAGGTGTGTCTGAGTGAAATCACAATGCAGCGCAAGTGTCCCAAAGGGGTCGCAGTGGAAAACACTGGTGTAAAGTTTCTCGGAATAGGAAGGGAGATCTGATTGCATATGAAATGCAAAGACTGACCGATGCCCTCACCCTGTTGCCCTGCGCCCTTAACCCATGGAGGCTGGAGATTAAGTGGAACTGAGTCAGGGCACATTAACCCTCCTAAATAAATAACCACCGGCAGCGTTGCTGCGCTCTTATTAAACAGGATTTTCCTCTCCCTGCCCCGTGGAGGTGAGGTCATATTCACCCAACTGCTCAGAGCAGGAGTGTTGATATGGCAGCAGTTGTTAGCTTCTTTAACTTTATAACAAGTTTAAACCCCAGATTATTGAGTCCAACACAATTTAGTGATTAGATCCAAAAAGGCCAGTGAAATTAGTTTAACTAACATGCTGTAAAGAGCTGAATCATGTTAGAGCATGGAAAACACCAAAAAGAGCAATGCAAGAACCTTTTTCCCAAGTAATGTTTGATATTTGATGTTAAAGATGTCTTGATTCTACAGAGCTTTAATTATATACTACACAGACTGGTTTGGCTCAGATAAATACCATTTCTGTACCAGAATCGGTAGCATAAATGAAAGAAACCTCAAAAACCACAACCCCTAGAATGTATAAGCATTTCAGAAAGAAGCCTAGTCATTCGAGCATGGGTGGCATAAGCCCCGTTCTGTTTTCTGGCCACCTTAAAATGACTGGACACATCCAGATGCCAAGTTTGGAGTCCGTAGGTCACAAACCTCAAAATACGCAGACACGAATGAGCAATACTTTGCAAATGCACAGGTCTTCTGTACAAACTCAACGTCAGGTATCACCAGTCTTTCCCGCAAAAGACTGGTGAGGCAGGCAGGCATCGATGTCAGTGTTAAAAATGCAAATACAAAGTGCATCACATAGCCATTGGTTGGGAGGATAACAACTTTGTAGTGAGCATTGTAAAGTTCCAGAGAACGACATTCGAACGGAAAAGGCTGCTAAACCCCAGCAAAGACCTTAAACAAAGTGTCAGTATAACTAATTCAGTAATTTTCAAGAGGAAATTTCTTGTAGCCACAACTAACTATTCGCTGTACAATCATAAAAACACAACTAAGCCACAGAAAAAGGAAAATTCCCTCACTCATACGCCGCGTTACTGCGTATTCTTCCACCACGCACAACCAAACTAGTTCACCCACATAGACCGTATGTATGAGACAAGCGGTGTAAAGTGAGTGGGAGTGAGTGTCGTAAACTCGAAACATCGTATGTCAAGACTGTTGTAACTTGAGGACGCCCTGTACATACTAAACATGCTCCTAGAAGTACGTCTGAGGCGAGAGGCCATATGGTACTGCACATGGAGCTCCACAGCGGAGTCAGCTGGATACTTTAGCCTGACTGACTCACAAGAGTAATCGCTGGAAGAGTGCCGTAATCAGCGGTTTGGGATTATTAATAGACAACATGGCACGCATGGCTGTTGTCTGTTTACTATCAGGTTTCAGGCACGAGGCAGAGAGTGGCTGTACATTTGCATCATGATAATAGCTTGATGTCTATTAGAAGTAGTTCAGGATTATAACCCCCTTTCTCAAACAGTTAGACGGCTTCTACACAACTGTAATGTTAGCCATGGAACCATGTTTTCTGAATTGATGCTTGTGGGTGATAAAATCTTAAAGAGCCCATGTAATGAAAAGGCAAATGTTCCTCACTTTTTAAAATGAGTTTTAGTATATAAACATTAATCCCCAGTCCATACCTCCCATATATGGCACTAAGCTTCAAATACATCCTATTTTGAATTCATTTGTTTCTGTGATGGTACGGAAACCAATTTGTTACGGAAAACCAACATATATCCACCAATTCTCTGCCTGTTCACACTGAAGTTATATGAGGTCTAAAATTTCAGGTCAATTTGGGAGAGGCTGATAGATTGACGTGCAAAAATTAATTAATAATTTAAGTTAATGACCATTTGGGGCAGTTAAACCGCACACAAATGTCCTAAATGGACCTCAGGAAAGTCAATAAAATGCAAGGCAAATGTATCCAAAGTGTACGACTGACCTAACTGACATAGTTATTTTTACAGAAGCAGCCTCTATGACGAGTGATGGTTGTTGGAATAAACCTTTATAAATGTTAATGATGGTCTATGTCAGCTGTCATAAAACACTCATGTAGGTGTCATGCTTACTAAACTGTTATTCGTTTCTCTGTGATTTGTGGTGTTTGTGTGTGATTATATAATGAATGAATATTCTTGGGGCTACACTGGTTATTGTGTTTTAATTTTGAATCAGGCTGGTAAAATCTTCTGGTGGCCCAGGGAAGTGTTTGTTGTCAGTTGTGTGAACAACAAAAGATTGGAAGCTCCTGCTCCAGATAAAATATGATCTCTCTCCCTTGTGCTAGTTTTTTTTATGCTGTCAGTGGTGGTCAGGTTGTGGAGGCCCACCACAACACTGTGGAGGTTGATGTTCTCTCTGATTACCAAGCCCTTCATGAGTAGAGTTAGTTTTAGTGGTTAGAGTTAGCTGGAGAAGAACAGTCTCTGATCTTGCTTTAGCATTCTGGAAATCTGGAAGTCTTCAGTTTGTACTCTGGCCGCAGCTCATTCATAACATCGAGTGCCTCACACATTCCTGGCCACCACCAAGGGTCAAAACTACGAAGGGAGTCTCCTGACTCCAGAAAAGTGCTTTGAATGATTCATGATACTGGAGTTTTGGTGAGGATGGAGTGGTTGCAGCTGGCAGAGGAGGGTTTATCCGCCCAGTCCACTGGGACAGAGTTGGAATGTGAGTTCTGGAGGAAGCAATGACTATGTATGATCGACAAACTGCAGTGAAAACCATTCTGTCTGATATTTTTTATTCAATGTGACCCAGATGTAGTTAATCATCAAAGATCATTTTTGTTGATTTTGGAGCTATGAGGCAAACATTAGTAACAAACACTAGAAGTCCACAGTCACCCAAACCATTTCTGAAAACACATCGCTAAGACTTCTCTGAACCTGCTCCAACCACATCCAGTTCTTCATTAAGGTGGAGGGCTAGGAATGTGAGGAAGCAATGGCTGTGTATGATCGACAAACTGCAGTGAAAACCATTCAATCTGATATTTTTGTTCATTTTTGTTCATTTTACCCCAGATGTAGCTGGTCATCAAAGATTGAGTTTGGAGTTACAAGGCTAAAACTACTAACAAACTCTAGAAGTCAATAGTCACCCAAATCCTCGCCAGAACGTCTCTCAACCTGCTCAAACCCCATCCAGCTCTTCACTAAAGTGGAGGGCTAGGTTTGTGAGTGCTAGAGGAAGCAATGACTGTGTATGGTGGACAAAATGCAGTGAAAACCATGTATCTACAAATATATGAATCTAAGGAGTTATGAGGCTAATATTACTAGAAGTCAATAGTCACCCAAATCTTTTCTGTAAAGATCCCAAAGACTTCTCCCAACATGTGCTCATTTCATTAAGGTGGATCAGACTTGTGGATGTTGTTTAGGACACAGTATGACTTACTCTTGACTTGGCCTCCAGATTCCCCAGATCGAGCATCTGTGGGACATGCTGGATAAATGGATGGAGGCCGAATATCATAACTTACAGGAATTAAAGGATCTGCTGATAAAGTCTGTTTTGGCAGCACAAGGGGGACCTGAACAATATTACAGGTATATCTGTGTATCTGTACCAACAGAAATGGTCCTCAGTCACTTAGAGATACTTGTTCAGGCTGATGGGACAAAGTTTTTTGAAAGCTCATAAAGTCTTTCAAAAGGAGCTGTTTTAAAAAAAAAGAGTAAATTATTAAATACATCATTAAACCAAAAATAAAAACACAAAAATAGGACAGACCTGCAGATCTTTCTGAAACGAGCAAATTGAAGAACTAAGTAAATCAAGTTACAGTATCTTTAATATCTGGAATTCTTATAATTAACTCTTAAATTACAGTATATTAACAGTATATTAATGATAGTTTATAGAGTGAGAGAGAGGGGCCGAGCAGGAAATCAAAGTATTTCAATCTAAGTTGTTTTTGTAAAAAGAAAATTGTAAAAAAGTTTTTAATAATGTGTACTTCATAAAAACTCTTTCACTCAATCTTTATTTAAAGTTATTTTTTCAATTTTCCATTTGATGTGCTGTCTGTCACTGTTAAAATAAACCTACCATTAAAATGATGCTGTTCTGAGACTTTCCATTACTTTGTCATTGGACAAAATTACAAAATCAGCGAGGGGTCAAATAATTATTTCCTCCACTGTACATATAAAAGTGTGATTTGTGATTTATTTCTAATACACTTTATTTATAGTGTATTTTCTATCATTTTGTATGGATTGTTTATAATAGTATTTTAATTGCATACAAGTACATTTATCTATTCTACTTATATTACTATTTATTGTTTTTACATTGATTGATTTTCAGTATCGATATTGTGATTTTACTTTGTAATGCACAGTCTCGGGGGCTGGCTGCCCTGGGAGTCCTGCAGGGGCTTTTTGTTTGTGATGATAAATGAGAATGTTGTTGTTTGGTAGTGTGTGCATAAGTCTGTCTCCCCTTTGTTTCAGACCACAGATCCTGTCTAACAGTTTGAATGTGCCCAGTGGTCGTGGAGAGACCGAGGCCGACGGAACTCCTGTCTCCTGGTGGAGTTCGTGTTTGTGTTCAGTCAGCAGGATCGCATTCCCCCTGCTTCCCACGGGGGCTCCCAACATGTGGAGGTAATTTGGGAAAATTCCTAAAAGGCAGGAAAAAAGCACAGAAGGAAAACAGAAAGTGAAGAGTGACGCTTTCGGATTGAGTGTTGTGCAAGAGCGAGACCGTGTGAGTGAGAGAGAGAGAGTGAGTGGTGGAGTGAGAGAGTGAGTGGTGGAGTGAGAGAGAGGGTGGTGGAGTGAGTGTGAGAGAGTGAGAATGAGTGGTGGAGTGAGTGAGAGAGAGAGAAAGAGATACGGAGAGGTAGAGTGAGCGAGAGAGACAGAAGTAGAGTGAGAGAAAGCGTGAGTGGTGGAGTGAGTGAGAGAGAGTGATTGGTGGAGAGAGAGAGGTAGAGTGAGTGAAAGAGAGAGAGGTAGAGTGAGTGAGAGAGAGAGGTGGAGTGAGTGAGAGGTTGAGTAAGAAAGAGAGAGTGAGTGAGAGAGACAGAGAGGTAGAGTGAGTGAAAGAGACATAGGTAGAGTGAGAGAGTGACAGAGAGGTGGAGTGAGTGAGAGAGACAGAGAGGTAGAGTGAGTGAGAGGGACAGAGAGGTAGAGTGAGTGAGAGAGGTAGAGTGAGTGAGAGAGTGACAGAGAGGTAGAGTGAGTGAGAGAGACAGAGAGGTAGAGTGAGTGAAAGAGACAGAGGTGGAGTGAGTGAGAGAGGTGGAGTGAGTGAGAGAGGTGGAGTGAGTGAGAGAGGTGGAGTGAATGAGAGGTTGAGTGAGAGAGAGTGAGTGAGAGAGACAGAGAGGTAGAGTGAGTGAGAGAGTGACAGAGAGGTAGAGTGAGTGAGAGAGACAGAGGTAGAGTGAGTGAGAGAGACAGAGAGGTAGAGTGAGTGAGAGAGAGAGTGAATGGTGGAGTGAGAGAGAGAGAATGAGTGGGAGAGAGAGTGTGGTAGAGAGAGCGAGAGAATGGTGGAGTGGTGGTCAGCTGAATGGTTTCCAAAAGACTGGGCCGCTTTTAGTGGTGATCTGTCTTGACTTCTGGGGAAAGTTTTGCAATACCTTCAAATGAATTTTCCAGTAATTTGGAGGGGTTCTCTCCCTTCTTACATAGTTCTTGCACAGTCTCTCTGTATGAACTGTCTGAAGACTAAGAAATCAGACAGTAAAGTCATGTATTAGAGCTAAGAACAAGCAAACAACACAAACAACGAATGAGCAAAAACAAAACAAAACATGACGTTTGACGGGTTAATAGAATAGATTAGTTGTGGCAGTATGTGGTCATTAGATAAAAAACTAATCAAAATCTTTGCTGAATTTTCCTTTGTGCTTCCTTTAAGGTGGCCTAGTCTGATGAATCACATTTTTCTGTTAAATCATGTGGATGAGCAGTAGTGTTTTGGTTCCAGCTTTGGCTCCAGTAGTGATGACGTACTGACAGGACAAAGTTTCTTTGAGCTTTCTTTCAGGTGCATCACTTACCTGGGGAAGAAGGTGAAGTGGTGGAGGTAGTGTGATGTTCTGGGTGATGTTCTGCTGGAGAACCTGCCTCACCAGGTCAGAGCTGTTTTGGTGGTACAAGGGGGATCTACTCAGTATTAGACAGGTGGTGTTAATGTTTCATGTTGGATCGGTGTATATATTTTGAAGAAATCTGTAGTTGTACAAAAGCACACAAGCAATGTGGAAAAAATCAGGAGCAGTATTTTCATGATAAACCTCGTTATTTAGCAAAATGTGTCAACTAAATATGATTTAAATGGCTATAAAAACTTAATGTAATTATGAATACACAATTGAATATTTCCATACAGTTAATTGAAATTGGAGGAAATAATCAAACTAATGGTAAAAATAAACACAATAAGACAATGTCATAAAGGGCTGACATCCAGATAACTACTTGAAATGCACTTTATGCAGGTATTGTATACTGGTTGTTGCTATTAAAGAAACGGTTTAGCAAAAATTGAGTTTGCAGAATTTTACATTTATCCCAGATATCAATCAGTCAAGGCATGTTTGGAGTCCAGATTGTATATCTTTAGTTTAATGCTGGATCTACAAGGCTAACGTGGCTAGAAGTCAATAGTCATCCAAGTCTTTTCCAAAATACATCCTCAAAACAGCTGTCAACCCACTTGTGTATTATGATTTCATTTGTCATTGCTGAAGCTTAAACCCAGGTACCATTTTTGGTAAAAGTTGTCATTTCCCCCAAGTGCTTTGTGTGGGAGCTCTTTCTCCAAACCCAGCTTCTGCATCTGTAGTGAATTTAAAAAGATCTTACCGATCAAGCAGGAGATTGCGAGACACCGGCGAGGGTGACTGAAGTGCCGGAATTACAAAAATAAACATTTCTTACAGGCCAGACAGAAGATGGATTCGTGGACATGCAAGATAATGTTTCATTGCCTCTTTGATCTTCAGGAAATCTGTCTGAACTAAACAAGCTGAGTGCGGGAAGAGTGTGGCTGGTCATGTTTTATCTAAAGCCCTCGAGTCAGGGGAATAAATTAGCAATGGCGAGTTTGTGAGAAAGTGGGATGCAAGTTTGCCACATGAAGGGAGTTCCAGGGTATGGGTCCAGTTAAAATACCACCGCAATAAAAGCCCCCCTCCAAATTGCCCAGCTATTTTTCTGAGGAACCCGCTTCCTCTGAGAATTCCTTCCTGCTACATTATGTTAGAATGGAAATCTCAAGAAGAAAAATCTTTTTCTTCAGTGTGAAATTTAGTGGTAAACTGTGACAATTAGAGTTGAGCTGTCAGTTTGGGCCATAAGTATCAAAACATGGTTAAAAAAAGGCTAAATTAAGGCGCCTGGAGTATTCTTGTGGGATTTTAATGTTAAGCTAACTGCATTCCACATGAACGTTTTTGTCTGTTTCAGATTGAAAGCAGACACTTAAAGCTTGTAAAAGATGTTCCATGTTTTGAAGCTTGTAAACAGACATGAAAACATATGAGCCTATTTACAGCTTTTTTGCAGTCACTCCTTCAGTAAAGAGTCCTGGTACAGAGCAGCTGCTATTTACCACCTGACACACACCCACCGGTTAGACCATGTGAGACAAACAGCGGTAAGACCACCTGACACACACCCACTGGTTAGACCATGTGAGACAAACAGCGGTAAGACCACCTGACACATACACACCGGTTAGACCATGTGAGACAAACAGCGGTAAGACCACCTGACACACACACACCAGTTAGACCATGTGAGACAAACAGCGGTAAGACCACCTGACACACACACACCAGTTAGACCATGTGAGACAAACACCGGTAAGACCGCCTGACACACACCCACCAGTTAGACCATTTGTGACAAACAGCGGTAAGACTACCTGACACACACACACCGGTTAGACCATTTAAGAAAAACACCGGTAAGACCACCTGACAGACACTTCTTGGTTACACCATTTGAGACGAGCACCGGTAAGACCACCTGACACACACAGTGGTTAGACCATTTGAGACGAGTAAGACCACCTGACACACACCCACCGGTTAGACCATTTGAGACGAGCACCGGGAAGACCACCTGACACACACACACACACACACACCGGTTAGAACATTTGAGACAAGCACCGGTAAGACCACCTGACACACACACACACACACACACACACCGGTTAGACCATTTGAGACAAGCACCGGTAAGACCACTCGACAGACACTTCTTGGTTAGACCATTTGAGACAAGCACCGGTAAGACCACCCAACAGACACTTCTTGGTTACATCATTTGAGACAAGCACCAGTAAGACCACCTGACACACAAACACACACCGTTTAGACCATTTGAGACAAGCACTGGTAAGACCACCTGACAGACACTTCTTGGTTACACAATCTGACACACCATTGGTTAGACCATTTGACACACACATTGGTTTGACTGCAGATTGTATTCAGTCAATGATGTATCTAGAAATTCCAGAAGCCCTGGAGTGACCTTTTCCCTTCTTGAAACTGGCCTACCCACCGTAGATCAGAACGTGATGAGTAGATTCTTCCTCCTATTTATGGTGGTAGTTAATTTGATGTGGTAGGCCTCGGAGCTGGTCGCCCTGTACACTCACTAGGTCATGCAAGGGCTTTGCTGTCCCCTCATGTCAAAGTGGGTTCAAGTGGTTGGATGAGATGATGAGCTGCAAGTAATCAACAAATGTAAACCTCAAAATGAAAAACTACCCCACCCCCACCACTGTGGTTTGCATAGGAACCCCAGTGTGGTAAGGCCTGGCTCTGGTAGACCCTGATAGAAGTTCCTGAGAGTTACTCTCTAATATTATGATGTACGAACAGGCTTTGTCGCTTTTTATTTGCTGTGCAGACTTCAGATATGTATGCACACAATGTTTTTATATAAAAAAAAATCCATATAAAGTCATCTCAGTAACCACAACTTGTTAGCTGGTACAAAAACGTGTTGCTTATAACACACCTTTATTCATCAAGTGGTATCAGAGTACAGTTTAAGATCCACAGTCTTTTTTCGTTACACAATACAACACAACAAAATGTAGGTTCCCAGCCCTGAAATACACACATTTCCACGGAGACACGTTTATAGTGGTCTCTCGTACATTTACAGGTTTACTGTCAGTATCACAGATACACTCACAAACCCCCCAACCCCCACACACAGGGATACACTCACATATCCAAAACTGATCTAGATTTTAAAAAATTAAATCAGGGACTTGTCTCAGTCCAGCAGATAGAAGCCCCTCTCCATTCACTATGAGTCTGTATAGCAGATTAACAACATTAAAAGAATATTTCCCCCCAAAACCCTGGCACTGCTGACAGCATAAAACCAGTAGGGGAAAAAACTGGCCTCTACAAGCCTTCTTCACTGCTTCCATTCATAATACTTAGCATTTTCGGCTTTGTCCTTTAACATTAACAAACTACCACCCAATTTTTTATAAAGGGTACCGTACCATCCTATAAATTTATACCACTAATATTCTTAGGTCTGTATATTGTGCTATACTCTCAAAAATATTTAGAATCAAATGTTTAAAATCCTTCCTCTGGGCTAGGAATTTGTTGCGATTCTTAAGGAAAAGTTACAGGCATACGATACAAGACGATGGCTTCCAAGAGCTCATCTGGTTCCCAGAAATAGCTTTGTTGTCCATTTGAGGTGGTGAATTTAAGATCCTGTGAAAGAGACTCTGGTTTGGGAGAAAGACTTCTCCATCTGGTAGTGGTGGAGCTCTTCACTCTTCAGTTAAAATGTAAGCGACATTGCTTTGCTGCAGGCCTGAAATCCCAGATGCAGGCCTGGGTTTGGCACAATAAGCCTTGCGTGTGGTTTAGATCTGTCCGGTACAGGCTAGTCTGCTGATGGGAAAACCCACCAAGTCTTAACTAGCCCACCAGCTGGTGAGCTGCCTCAGTCCATGTCAGCTGGACCCTTCAAGAGTTTGTGCCAGACTACTGGCATTAGGATCATGCTAGAGTGAGATGATTGTTCCGTTCTACGGTCTGTAAAAGGTCTTTCTTTATGGGAGTCGATGTGATGGAAGAACCTCTGTCCTTCGATTTGAAGAGGTCTGAGACGAAGAATACCTGAGGAAAGAAAATGTGAAGGTTATTTTTGTAGGGAATAGAAACAGTAAGTGCTGCGACCAACAGCATCCATCAGCAAGTGAAAGAGTTTTCATGATGGTAAGGACTGCAATAATTATTGGCTAAAGTGTGATTGCACAGGCGCTTCAAAACCAGTGTTTGGTTTCATGGGCAAAAAATAAGTTTGCGATAAAAATCTGCATCTATTTGAACCGATGATCATCTCCTTACCCAGCCATTTGTAATTAAATTATGGCTGAGTATGGTTAACAGTAACGCACATCTTTTTTTTAATAACTGGCCTGAGCTTTAGTGGTTCGAAATCTATGTATAAGTCTGCTGTTTGTTTAGCTCCGCAAGACTGATTTGTTTCTCCACATTTTGTCCCTTTCCGGCCGCCTTAGCCGTGATGTCACAGACTCACTCTCTCTCTGACACACATTTATAAGGAGACTCGACCATCCTCTCCCCGTGTATTACAGATGCCACTCGACCACAAAATCGTTTTTTTTTTAAATGATCAATAGTGACCAACAGACAGGGATATTAACGTTTTTTACGCTGGAACCATGCCAGTATTTCAAAAACTGTAAGAGGAGAAGAGGCAGCCAATTACAGCTAAAGAAAGAATAATAAAAAATTGAACTTAATAGTGTGATTGTTGATGCAATCACATTAAAAACTGACGTGTTTAAGACATTCCATTATTTAACAGGGTTCCCTAAACTTTGCCTAAGCCTGGGGTGTGTGGTGAGCTGAGGGTCAAACAAAAGTCTGTACTAATTAATAAACAGACTCAACAGCACAGTACATTATTTTCTGTTATATGAAAGATAACCCCAACAAAATGCAGTAACAAAACACATGTTTCAGAGTATATAGACAAACTCAAAATAATCATCTACAGGTGTTTCAAAACCATGCAAACTAAACATATACAACCATACATACACACCAAGCACCCACAACATTAGAACCACTGAGAGGTGAAGTGAATACCATTGATGATCTGGTTCTAGTGTTTTCTATCGAAGAGTGAACAGTGTACAGACAGTTCTTGAAGATGATTTCGGAAGCACAAAAAATGGGCAAGTTTAAGGATCTGAGTGACGTTGACGATAATAATAATATTTGATATAATTTGTATTTATATAGTGCCTTTCTCAAACGTAAGGTCACTTTACAAATAGTTCAGACATTAAACACATCAAATTACAACAAAACAGTACAGTAGCAGCAAAGAACAAACTGACAAGAAAAGAGGCAGAAAAGATATGTTTTTAATCAGGTTTTGAAAGCAGCACGAGAGGGAGCACTGTCGATTTTGTGGGAGAGAACTTTATAGTGTGGGAGTCGCAACACTAAAAGATCTTCAACCCATTGAAGATGTCAAAACTTGAGGACTTGAAGCAAACCAGAACCAGATGAACATAAAGAAAGAGCCGAAGTAAATGAGTGAAGTAATTCAGTGAGGGGGGATGGAGCTTTAATGAGAAGTTGCTGTATACTGTAAAATATGGCTAACCAGTGAAGTTTGTGGAAAATTTTGCTGAAGCCTAGCAGCGTTTTGTTGGGAGACAATGAAAAGAACATTACAGTAATCAAGACGAGAGGTTATGAAAGCATTAATAAGTGTTTCAGCATCATTCATGGACAAGAACTACACTGTCATGGCTGGACGGCTGGTTCTGAACATCCCCAAAAAAAGCTACTGCTGCACAAAATGCCCAGATATTTTTATGGCTGATTGATATACACTCGCACACACGACTGGTACAATATTTCAAACCACAGTAATAAGACTTTAGACTGTTGGTTATTATAAAATAGGAATATTATTTCATAAAATGCGAGTTAGATGTAGAACATACATTTAAACATACTTTTTAATAATGTTTTGTTGGTAAGATACAAATTTTAAAAGGAAAATGACAGTTTAATAAGCTCTGCCTAGTAGTAAATTTGAAGGGGTTAGGCTGTGCATGTGATACCGTTACTCTGGCAGATTACAATACACTGCAGGGAGTGTAGGGGGCAATATGGCTTCTATTGTTTTGCTGACTCATTAAACAGTTTCGTAAGTGGAACTTTGAATGACGGCAGTGCTGTCTGTGATGGGCAAAGTGATTACATGCCTAGCAGGGATAATTAGTCAATTATATAATAGCAGTCAGGTTGATTGATTGCAGGAATGACTGGCAGCTGCTGCCCTAATTCTGAGCATGTAAGTGAATTTGGGAATGTGAGTATTGGTTAAATATGTACAAGGTACTTACTATACAGTAGGCCACCAGGGCGCCCTGTGCGAAGCCTGCCAGTACGTCAGTGGGGTGGTGCTTGTGATCGGAGACGCGTGACAGGCCGGTGTAGAAGGCCATCATGAGGAGAGTAAACTGTACCAGCGGCCGCAGGAGCCGCGCCCCCTCCCAGGTGAACCTCGACTGCAGGTACAACTACGGAACCACAGACAAGACTGGGGTTAACAATGACTAGGAACAGCTCACTGATCTGAGAACAGTCCATACGACTCCAGAGCTCAGGGCCTTGAGCCCAGCTGACAAAACACTCAGTATGAAAGTTCCATTTTACTTTACTCAAATACACCACAGGCCAGAAGTTTGGGCCCACCCTCGGATTTAGAAAACAAAATCCTTTTTCAGAAATGTATTTCAAGAAAACATTAAAAATACTTAGACATTTTTTCAACTTTTTTTTTGTCTGTAGTTACACATCATTTATACAGCTGGAGCTGCATGATATGGAGAAAATATCAGTATTGCAATTTTAGTGATACATATTGCAATTGTGATGTTTCAAAATATTAAAGATCACATATAAAAAAGGTGTAAGTCTATAAAGATTGATTTTATGAAATAACTTTTTTAAAATCATAGTTTTTATTCTGGCTGCAGCAGCTTAGCTCCGCCCATTCATGCACAGGTTTGCAGGCTTTTGTTGGATTACATGAGGACCTTGATTCATCAGAATACCCAGTAACTCACCTGAAGCTGTGATTGGTCACCCAATCAGAAACACTAACTGTGATTGGTTAGAGGATCATTTGCATATTGCAGCCTATTGTGATTTCAGTATTTGCAAGATCACAATTATGATTAGCAGTGCTGCCCTGATCTTAACTTTTGCAGAAAAGTTTGATTATTCGTCATAATGTGAAAACAGCATCAGTGTTTTTGACAAAATAAAATGTATAAAGGTGAGAGCGGTGATTATTGTTCACATTTTTAAGGATGTGGGATACTTACAGCCAAATAGAGCATGGTGTACATGGAGAAAGAGGCATGGCCTGAGAAAAAGGACTTCCTGTAGAGAGAGCAGACGAAGGACTTTATCAATACCTAGTTATGATTTTGAAGTCAGTTAGTGGAGAATGTATATCTAAGAAATACACTGCTATAATGGCCAAAGAGCAGAAAAATGTTGCTTCTCTTTATCTACAGTAGTAGTTGACTCCACTGTCCCACTTTGAGAAAGTGCCAGACTTTAGCATGGCTTAGTGTAATGAATGGAGACTGCAGATAATCCCAACAGGTGCAACGATGCACATCCACCAGTTTCCTCACAGGCATTGGCCTATATAGTACAGCTGTCATCAGCTTATGGGGCACATCTTAATATCCTTACATAACCAAACTCGCAGTTTGGCTTGAGACAGTTACTGAGCAGTGGTTCCAATGGTTTCATTGAGTTACTTCAGCCTGATGATTAGTGTAACCCTTGGAAATTGACGTCATACGGCCGTACAGCTCCTTATATGGAAGTTCTCCAGGGAAGTTTTGATGCTCCAGGTGTCAGACGTCATGCTGAGCTTTGTTTGGTACTCATTTGTCACGTAGAACCAAAGTTACTGTGATTTAAAAACGTTATAAAAACCACTACTAGGGTTTTAAAACGGCATCACATACAAATGAACATAAACAACAAAAATGAACAAATTTCTTCTATTTTAGGTCTAAAAAACAAATGGAAAAAAAACAGAAGATATTTGAACCCGGGAGAACTTTTAGGATAGTCTCCGCCTACAAGTAAGTGGGGAAAACCCGCAGAGGGAGGGGCTCTGGAGAGCGGCGGAGAGAAAGAACAACAAACAGCAAGAGTGTAGGAGAACAAACACCGGTTCTAGACTGTTTTACACCAGTTATATTTACTGACACCAGAGTTTACTGATACACTCTGAGTTCTGAGGGTAAA
>JBBJLS010000011.1:4869077-4884529 GCA_037577275.1 Bryconaethiops microstoma
GTAACTAATGACTGTAAGACTGTCTCTGTAACTAATGACTGTAAGACTGTCTCTGTAACTAATGACTGTAAGACTGTGCCTGTAACTAATGAGTGTAAGACTGTCTCTGTAACTAATGACTGTAAGACTGTCCCTGTAACTAATGATTGTAAGTCATTCTCGATAAGAGCGCTAGCCAAATGCCTCCTTTACCCTTTTAAAGAATAATAATAATTATAATTTTAAAAATTAAACTTAAGAAGAACAATAGTTACTAAATTAAATTACAGAGACAGAACAGAGACGAACCAGAGCTGGAGGCCCCTAATCCTCTGCCTGGGAGGGAGCTGGAGTGGGTGCCGCCGCCTCACAGCTACTTGAGGTTTGGGAGCTGCAGCCCTGTGAGAGAGGGAGGGGGGCACTGATTAGAGCGAGTGCTTAATCTCAGCCACACATTTATCAATTAAAGATCACACCGAAAAATTTAACACAACAGTTTACCAACATAATTATATTACAATTAACACTTTGAACTCCAAAGGTTCCCATTACCTCACCTCAATCTTAAAAATACCTCATTTACAGATTAGTACTTACTGCATAATTCACAATCCATTTATTGTAGCAATTAAATAATTTATAATAGTCAATGAATAATGCATAGCAGTTACTGAGTAATTTATAATGTATAGAAAATGTAATATGACGTGTTATGGTTCTGATAATTAAGAGCAATAACTGAATGATTCATAGTTGTTCCTGCAAAATGTGTAGCTGTTCCTGAATAATCTGTAGTAGTTACTGAATAATTTAAAGCAGTCTGTCAATAATTGATATTAATTACTGAATAATAATTGCTGAATTAGTCATAGTCATTCCTGAATAAGATATTGAGTCATTTACAGTAGGTCATCATTATATTCATTACTGAATACTTTATAGTAGTTACTGAATTATAAGAATAAAAAGGTACCATAAGGATAATGATAATAAACCCAATGATCAAAGAGTTAAAGCAGGATTTCTGGGCCCTTGGGTCAGAGCAATAGATAATATTACAAATACATATAATAATATTGTGCAATTAATAGAGCACTAATACAGTGCATGTTTTTAAACTAATTATTTTAATTAACCAATTGGGCTGCCTCTACCACACCCTCATCACAGATACAACCAATATCAAAACATCTGCTGAATCAGTTTCACCATTAAAAAAAAAACGCACAATAGAGCCAAATTCTGTAACATTAGGAAAGGTAAGTGTTGTTCACTGAACAAAACCAAAGTCTGGTCCACCAGTGGTTCTCTGGACAGTGGTTTTCTGGTTTCTTCAAATTGAGTGACCACCGCAGATTGATTTATAGCTTGGGCAAAAATAGTCTAAAATCAATTAAAAACACATTTCACGTACAAAAACTCAATCGTTCTACCAAAACTATGTTATGATAAAGAAGATAAAGCGTGTTGACCATGAGAAGACCATTTGCGTGACCATTTCAGAGACAACAGCAAGATCAACCTAATCCACACACTGGCCACTGAGGATGAGTATCAAACAACTGAGGCTGAACAACAAAGCCATCAAATTCAAACCAAAACGTCTCAAACTAAAGATCTGCCCAGTACCGGTTCCTCTGGCACATCGTGGCTGCTGCTCTCTGCTGCTCCTGTGGGTGAGGCCTCTTTAAGAAGGTCGTCACTGGCCTCTGGCTCTGCAGAAGTAGGCTCTTTTGGGGAGTCAGAGGGGAGGGTGGGGATACCTTGCTGGGGCGCTGGTGTAGCAGCTACAGGAGGAAATGAAAACAGATTTCCAGCACGGTAACTCTTCAGCAATAACCACAGCATCCCGTTTTGGGCCTTATACATTAATACAACTGCTTTGACTTTGAGCGAGTATAAAAACATTCTCACATTCTTTAGGTTAACCTGAAATCAGAACCTGGTTTTACCTTGTTAATATGTGTGATTGCTCATATTAAGCACAGCGCATTACTGAAATGTGTAGTGACTTTTGCCCACTTCTAAACACCTTTTAATATTTACGTCACCTCATACAAGGAGCCATGAAAAATGATGTGAACCAATAATATCAACACTGGTCTCCACCTCCATTCCTGGCTGCACACACACATATGTCAGCAAAGCCTACGGGTTAGCCTGCTTCAGATGACCCTCCATTGAGCTGTCTCTCTCTTCACTGGATTTTCACCTTCACTGTAGTTTATGGAACGGTTATAAAAAATCACTTACAAGTTATTTTAGTAAGACATGTCAGCTGTTTAAAGGAGAAGAACTTACACACTGGCCGCTGTCCCTCATGCACATATAGCAAGTAGCATTTGCACATGGATTTACCTTGATGGCCTGTTTTTCTTAAGCTTTGACAGCGAAAGTGTGAAAATGCTATTATGCTCGCCTCATAACTGGTGTTTTCCTGGCCTATGTCCTTATGAAAAATACTCATTAAATTAAGCTTTAAATAAAAAGGAATTCATATTTCAGAAACTATAGAAAATACACAGTCAAAATGCTGGAAAATCTCATTGTTTAAGTTTTCAGACATCAACATACGTCTAGATCTGACTCAATTTTTGTTTCCAAATGCCTGCTTTTTACGGTCCAGTCTCATCTTGATGCAATGTCTCATCCCAACCAAATATCACTGGAAATGTGTGTTATGTGTTCTGATTTCCTAATCAGGCTGACTTTCAGGCTTGCATGCTTGATGTGCTGGAAAACTATGGACCAGCCTTTATGTTGCACAGCAATAAGTGAATTAATTAACATGATACATATAAAGAATAGTCATGATCCTAACATTGGAACTGAGACAATATTTCCCACATATATCATGGATGACACTGGGAAACACTATCACTAGTTTTGCCAGTACAGATTTTAATGCCATGCCTTTTTAAAACACTTGGCTCTGGAAACTAGACACCGGAGAAATATCAACCATTATTTGACCACATGTGTCTCAATTCAGTCCATTGGTCATTAGGAAACATCTGTTTTGGGTACAAGGTTTCATAGACTGGGTGCAGAACTCACGAGAGTCTGTTGTGGAGGGTGATGTAGATGAGCCAGGAGTCAAGCTCAGCTGTGAGAGGTCCAGCTCACCACAGCAGACCTCCACTTCCTGCATCCCACAAGGTTGCATGCCTCCTTCAGACTGTGTGTGTGGGCTGCTGGCGGCTGCAGACTGTGTGTCTGACTCCTGTGCTTCCTCCTGGATATTCTCGTTCAGTGCGTCTCTGGAGGCACCCCGTTGCAGTGGGGGGTCCGGTGCATGCTGAGGGCTGGTGATGGCTGAGGATGGCGCAGACGGCTCGCACGAGTGAGGCCGCATGGTTGCTATAGGAACCAAGCCCTGGAGCACAGCAGCGGCCGGGAGGGTATGCCCCCCCATGCCAACCGTCTGAGCCGGAACAAAAGCCCACTGCTGCTGGCCAGTGGCTGGGGAGTGAAAGAGGTTGGCCTGGCCCCAGATCACCGGCTGGCCGCCGGGAAGCACCTGGGCCACCTGCAGTGGAGCCTGGACCCCAAACGCCAGTGAAGCGGCCGGAGCCGCAAAGGACTGCTGAGCCCACTGGGCTGCCTGCACTGCACCCATTGTCATGTAGCCTGTGAGAGTGAGGGGATATAGTGGGGACACATGGAACAAAAACAACATAAGCAAGACAGGGACGAGAAAAAAACGGGACAGAGATGTGGTAAATGGAATAAGGAAGGGCAGACGGGATAGACAGAAGATAGAGAGAGTTCAGAGAGTTATAGAACATGTTCAATTATGAAATAATTACATCTAACGGTGCTGTAATTTGTCAAATTATATTGAAGACAAATCCAAGATAATATTTTATAAATCACAAAGCATCATTTAACAATGTAACAATGTATCACAAAGTACTTCTGACATGTGTGCAGGTACTCTTGTTACCTGAAGGCACAGCAGGAGGACTGAAGTGAGTGAAAAGTTCAGATGGGTGCTGCCGCCGTCGCCGGCCAGGGTCCAGGGTGTTAGCAGGAGAGGCGGGCATCTGAAAATCAAACGACAAAGATGTCTTACAAGCATTACTAGGACATTAAAGGACATTACTAAAGCTTCAGAGAAAAAACTAGACAGCAGTTACCCGGTGTTGTGGCATGTTACCTACAGAAACCTGTGTGTTGTGCAGTGTCAGAAACAACTTGTTTAATTTTATGCAGTTTGAGGTACCCAAAGATTTGGAAGTGACATCAGTGCATGAGATATACACTTCCTTTCCTAAACTACATTTACTGCTTAACTAGAATAGTGACATTGGGAACTAACTGACTGACCAAACCCAGGGCAGAAGGAAAGTAGAAATCAGATTCAATTACACCTTGAACACATGTTTCTACTAGGAGTGGCATGATACCACTTTTTTGTTACTGATACTCATACTGATATCGATACCAATATCGATCTGATACCATCTTTTTCCCACTCCTCAACAACAAATTTGTTATTAACAAACACATCTATGTGGATACACTAAATTCGAAATGTCTCTCTACTTCCTCTATAGGGCGCTGTGTAGGTTATAAAATTACAGTTTCTACACCCAAATAGTACACAATTTGTCCATTATGGAGTTCTACACACATGGCTTAATCGCCAGTGGCTCTTTGTTAGAAATATTATTCACTGTTTGGGTGCAGGTACCTGAATTTAGGGCGCTAAGTAAGGAGTAGAGAGCCATCTGAGACGCAGCCTTGATACTCATCTTACTCATGTCCTCATCTGTAGATCTCTCTTGGTTTGCATACTGCTTAAAGTTTAGTTAAGCATTTACATGACGGTTCAGGCCTTTTCTCATACCTGATCCAGTGATTTTTCCCTGTACCAGAGTTTCTGATCGGCACACTCCTAGTTTCTATCCAGTCTTTAAGTGCAGCAGGTGTTGTCCTAAGATTTACTTACTGATAGGATGTCTGGAGGAGTAGCCATATCCCCAAACATGTCAAACTGATTGATGTTCTGAAAGAAGTCCAAAATGGTGACAAATAAGAGATAAGCATAGAAGAAGAAGCAGATTTTTGGGCATGGTCAGGCATCATCTCTCACACATGACTGAGATCAAGTCCACCAATGACAGTGTTCATCTTTGAATGTGTGCTAAGAATTGCGAGAACTGATTCATTGATGGAGTGATCCGATGTAAAGTTAGGTCAACAGATGGCATGGTCATTTCTGCACCTATGAAAGCGACAGTTTCCTATGGCTCAGGGACATGGCAATGGTATGGTTGAACACTGGGGTGTGAAGTACACCAGTGCAGGAATTCCTGGTCAGGTCCTTGGTGAACTCCAGCCAATCCACAATCCAAAGATCTCCTGAGGCAGGTAATCAAGGAATACAGGACCCAGATTACCTGACACAGGTGCCTCTGGAGCTTGAACAGATGGACTGGCAGGTGGTCCTGGAGGATCAGACTGGGACTGTTCTGTACTAGTAACATGGAGCTACTGCATGACGTCTATAAATGAAGGGAAGAGGGTACCACACACGCTAAACAGCACGGGATGACACCACAAAACACACAAAAAAGCACAAACGTAGAGAACGTGGGTTTTAACATACTGATACTCACAAGCCAAAAAAACGTAAGAAACGTACGGGCAACAAAAGAAAGAAAAATCATGATCATCATGTCTTAGCCCTTCCATGAGCATCTAAATCAGGCCTGCGCACATCCAGTCCTGGAGGACCACAGTCCGGCAGTTCAAATCCCTGCTTAAACACACCTGACTTACCCCATGAAGGGCTCGATAATTATCTTCTGAGCCAGGTATGTTGGAGCGGGGAACACTGAACTTTCAAAGTGTGTGGTCCTTCAGGACTGGAGTTCTCATCCCTGGGTGAGGCAGTTGTGAAGTTGGATAAGAGTGTTGTGAAAGTAGGGGAGGGTGGCGAGAGTGTGACGTGCGTCTGGGAGCTCCAGGCACTCAAAAAGCTCCAACTGAATGAACAGACAAGCAATAACACTTTGTGGAATGGAGGGAGAGCAACAGAATATCATGGATTCATTCAAGTGAGACAGCAAGGCTCCTTTTGGCTCAGTATTGCTGAAGATTCAAGGACTTTGGTGTACATTTGTTTTTGGTCGCTAATGCCAATTCAAGACAAAATAAACAGTTTTGAAATTTCAGCCAGAATTTATTGCTATCGCATTTAAACAAAAGGCAGCCAAGATGGAACAAAACATCCCCTCTACCTGAGCATCTTCTCATCAAACCGTGAATAATGTTTTTGCAGGCAAACAACACGGTGGTGTTGACAGTTGTAGAGGATGTATCTAAGGCAGATATTCACTCCTCATAAATGCTGGAGCATTTTAACCCATAAGCCTCACCTAGCGGCATGCAGTGCAACCACACAGAAGAAGATCCCAAAAACAAACCTCTCATGACCGTTCTCAAAAGATGAAAGGAAATTCATTATCAGTCAAATGTTAATCAGATTTCATCCATCCATCCAGTCCTCTGTTTAGTGTGTTCCCTTCTCCAATACTCCTGAGCAACTATAACAGAGTTAAACCAATGAGTTAAACCAGGTATGTTGATCAGGGAAGACCTTAAACCGTGCAGTGGTGCACTGTGTGGACTGGATCTCTTCCGCTGAATTCTGAAGGACTCAATCCCTCTCTCCATGCAGCTCAGAGAACTGGACAGGCATTTGGTGAATGGGCCAATGATGATTGTAGGGTTCCCATGTGTGGGGGTGTGTCTCAGACTGGCTTTTTGGGACCTGGCTGAAGGCTCACAGAGAGGTTTGTTGGAGGGGGGATTGGGAGGTGGGTGGGCTGGGTGAGTGATCAGCACACAGAAGCACCTACAGTCATAAAATGGCGTTTTGGAACGTCATAGATCCCTTCTTTCTGCTGACTCGTTGGGACCTAGAAGTCGTAACAGGTCATTAACACAAGGCTTCGACTGGTTTCTCAGTTACACAGCTTGGCAACCAAAATATGCTACATTAGCAATATGCTATGAAAGCTTAGCTGGGTTTTTTTTTAGCACTGGTATCTAAAATGTACATAAAAACATTTAGAATTGACTAAAATTCTCACTACAATCAGTTACAGGCCTCCACTACACCACTACAGCTTCAAAGAGGGGTTGGGCAGGGAAGGGGCAGGGCTTGGCAGAGTACCTGGTAAACGCTTTCCTCTGATAGGGGGCCACGGAGAGGCTCGTGTCCGGCTTCAAACACAATGTACTACGGCAGCGACGCGGCAGGAGGAGGTGGGGGAGAGAGAGAGAGAGACAGTGGGCGGGGCCACACAGGCAGCTGGTCAGACAGGGTTCAACACTGGGTACATGCTAACATGCTAACATGCTAACAAGCTGACAGGCTTGACAAATAATTAACCTTTAGTTTTGCCAAAAAAAAAAGAGTTCTGTCCCCAAAAGCACGATTCATTTCCCCCCAAATTCAGGGAGCCTGCACTCTCTAGGATATAAAAGGCAACTAGGAAAACTTTAGAAATGTCTTGGACGTTTACAATACTTACATTAAGCCTGTTGACAGAAACCAATTCCCTCAAAAAAGATGAACATTAGCAGGTAAAGCAATGAGAAACCGACCACTACAGAGCAACTGCATCCATTGATGAATGCTTTCCAGCTACTTTTAAAGGGGGTCTGCTATGGGGGGCTTGCTAATGTTAAAAAAAGAGGTTAAGGTTGTCTGTATTCAGTTTGAGCAAGAGAGCACCGGGATTCGAAGGGTAAAAGTCAGTTGGCTGGTGCTGTATATGGCTTTCAGTAAAACGTGTACACAGAAAAACAAAACATGGCTGCACATCGATACACTGTCAATGAGAGAAGTTGAATGGTTAAAGAAAATTCGACTACTGTGGCCGTCTACCGCAAACAGATTAAGTATACTGGAATGGTGGAGTTAAATGAATTATTAATCAAAGCAGAACATGGAAATCATTTGAAAAAAAAAACGAGGGAGTCCGAGTCCAGTCCTGGAGGACTACAGCACTGCATGGGATCCTCAGGGCTTCTTCGCTGAAACACACCTGAGGTGAATCAAGCTGCAGAGTGCTGCGGTCTCTGCAGAGCTGCAGCCGGGTTCCTCTGGCTCGTAATGCGCGGTTAATGTCTGGGCGTATAGCAATGGCTTAAATCTGGCTTACCTGATATACGGGGTCATCGGTGTCGTCTTCGAGAATCGTCTGGGTAGATGTGGAGACATAGTGTTAAAACAGTCAGATGAAATTGACAAGAACATTAAAATGATTTTAGATCAGTAGAATTTTAAAGGACGCACATCGTGAAAGACTATTTGTCCCTGCTTTGATATAGTATGTAAACACTATCAAGGTTTTAAGACGTAATCATCTCTAAAGGGGTATCACTAGGCCTGTCATAGGGGGCTATAGTTTCTGTCAACTGGGTGGAGGGGCTAAATGGCAATTTTTTGTTGACAGTAGGGGTGTAAGAATACATCAAAATATAGATATCACAATACAAAATTGCATTGTGGTGAATAACCATCAATTAATTTTGATATTTGATGTATCAGCATAACCCTTCCTGCTGAACTTTCATTAGTAAATTGTGCCAGAACTGAAAACAGTCACCATTTTTTCATTGAAATTTCACTCTTAATATTGTGTGAATATTGAATTTTGTTGGAAATATGTATTAAACAGAGTCCTCTATTGAATCAGCTGTATTGTTGTACCTCTAGTATTTGGACTTTGTAAAGCTGCTTTGTGACAACCGGGTTGTAAAAAGCGCTATATTAATAAAATTGAATTGAACTGAATTGAATAGTCAACAAGGGGATTTGGATGAGAATTTTTTTTAAATCACTCTCTCTGCCCAAAAAATGTAGCCCTCCCCCGTTCCTGTACACAAAAACCATTGCCACTGCACCAATGAGTCAGTGGAGCCATTATGGCTTATAAAAGGACACATTTTGGACTCATTTTAAGACCCGAAAATTACCCATAGCAAAGAGTTAGCCCCTCTGTTTATGAGTATTGATGCCCTTGGTTTACTCCAGTATGGTCGATATATGGAAATGAAACTTTTCTTCATGGTTTCTTCATTTGTCATGGTTGTGATGTCAAAAAGAAGGCTGACAAATGTTCATATAAAAAAAATGAGAAACTATTATGACAATAAAACAAAACAAAAGTAATAAGTGTAACATGGGCCCTTCAAGTAAAATTAAAATATGGACCCTTCAAACTGTATGTTCAAAACAGAGCACCCAAAACCAACACAAACATGTTTAATTCTTCTATGTAGTGAAATTACCATACCTGGTAAACAGCCTGTTCACAGTGCTTCTCTTTCTGAGCCTTCTTCTCCACCTCCTCCCTCTGCTTTATGTCATAGATGAGGGTAAAGAGGTCACGCAGCTCCAGGATCAGAGGCTCAGCCTGGCAGGAAGCACAGCAATGAGTGTTTTTGTTATTTAATAAACTTCCAGTGCAAATTTCCACATCAAATCTACACACATATCTTTGGATGTAGTACTTATACCGATGAACAAAAAGGTATGTATTCATAAACATAAAAAATTGATAGGGGAAAACATATTCAGATGTCACAAATGAACAACATCTATGCTGCAAAGTTGTTCTTGGCAATTCCACCTTTGAGACGTCCACAGTGAGACGTAGTTGGCGGTTTGCAGTGCTGTGGTTTGACTTTGGCCCACTTGTCTTGGCAAACCATCTTCAGTTCTCCAAAGTTAAGAGGGTCTCTCTGATGGACTTGCATTTGTTTTATCCTCCATAAATTTGCAATGGGAATCAGGTCATGAGATCAAGTCATGCAAGCATTTTCACGTTGTTTTGGAGAAACATTTCATGGCTGTCCTCATAGATGTTTCATCTCCTGTTACTGTTTGCCAAGAGGCAGCCCCATATAATGATACTCCCACCTTCGTACTTCACTGTCAGTGTTCTTGGAATCATACAAGCAGGTCTTCTTTCTCCAATCATGTTGAGATGAATGACTGTCAAAGAGTTCTATTTTTTTTGTACAATGTTGTTGAGCTCTATTTTAGACGTCCTTCTCTCTAGTGTTGGGTTTAGGAATGGAGATGATTGTGGTGTAATTCTTTGATAATTGTTCTCTGTGTGACTGCTGTTCCTGCTGCTTTCAGGTTGTTTTGATACTCTTTTTGAGTGACTACTGGCTTCTCTCTTACCTTCCCTATCATCAGTCTGCATGGTGCACAAGTCCATGCATGATTAATTGAGGTTCCACAAACTTTCACTTGCATGTCATTGAACCAGTTATACTGAGTAATATTTAAGATCTTTTCCAAGGCTCTGCAACATTTTCCGTTAGAGTGTTGTTTAACAGTGTTATCCGCGAGATATTTCCCAACATCTTTTATGATGACACCACATGCAATTTGCACGATCCATATTAATTAAACATATATTTGATTATACAAATAAATACATACCGTTTTTCAAAATATATTATGCATGTAACTCCGAAACAGATATATGCGCTGATAGCAATAAAAACGCACAAAATGTCTAAATACTTGCTAGCCCTCACTTACGGATCAGAGCTGTAGGAGATCAGCAAGACTAATGCAAGATCAGACACCAATACCAGTGTGCTGTCATCATCAGTGAACTCATTTTGCACAGTTCAAATAGGCATTTTTAGTATTAATCGACTTCTTTTGAATTGACTTCAACACCAGTTAACCTGTCATTTTTTCATCTCTACTGGAACATAAAAACAAACATTAATGTGCTGCTCTTCTTGGTCCTATTTCAGTTCAGTTTTCTGTCTTGAAGACTCTCTGGTGAACACAGGTGGATCCCTCTCTGTGTCAAAGTGCTGAACTCTTAAAAATAACGATGTTAAATCATGATGCAACAGAATAACCATTTCTATTCCTTAAAGGGGACATATGTTGCAAAACTCACTTTTTGCATCCTTTTGTATTTCCATTTGTGTCTCTACTGCTCCTATAAACACTCCTAGCATGGGAAAAAAACATTCATCCATTTTCTGTGAATCAGCTGAAAGATTTTGGTGTCAGGAATCATATGATTTTACGAGCCATTTGGACGACCCCCCTTGTGACGTCACAATGAGGAAATTTGCATAGAACCGCCCCTCATATGTCGAGCCCCACCCACTAGATTAGTTGAAGATCCTCCATGTTTGTCTGCTGGTTTTACGAGCATAACACTCCGGGTGCTGTGTCTACAGGCAAAGACAAGTCAGTCATGAAGTGTGTGTTCATCTGGCTCAGGGTCCGACTCGAGTCCAACATATAGGGCTGGATAGTGCCTCTGTTTCACGTGTGGTAAACGCACAGCGTTAACATGGGATTGGTGGGGCGTGGCCAGCAACAGCTTATTTGCATAAAAGTCACAGAGCCCTTAAACGGCTCATTTTGAAAAGGACTGAAACTGTGAAGAATAAAGCTGGTGAATCTCTTTATGTGAGAGTGATTTTATGCAAAGAACTTCATGAACATGTTTTGCAGCCCATAGACCCATTATAACTAAAATGAGTTTTGCATAATATGTCCCCTTTAAAAGACCTTTTACTGGATGGTCCTTTAAAGCCATGTTTATAAATGAGATGTGTGAGTGTAAACAACCTTTTCGAAATTTAAAGAACTTCCACATTCCTTTTTAAGTGTGATAGTTATATAGACTTCAGCTTGTCAGTAACTCAATGTGTGGGGGATCTGACCACTGCTTGGGAGTTTTTCTACCTAATATCTACCTCTAGCATCTGTATCTGTGTCGTACCACTGACTATAACAAACCAAATCCCCATTAATTTATTCTAATGTTAACTTTGCTCGCAGAAGGATATATTAATTATCACATGCTTAAATATATGGCTTTAAACAATTTGCATAGCTGCCAAAGACTTTTGCACAAAACTGTACATTGGGGTGAAAAGCAGTGGAGTGTTCCTTTAACTTAAGGTTACTCTAAACTAAAGGTTTTTGGTTTTCTTTAGTATTTTGTCCCAATTTTGTGCCCAGTTTATTTGCCTTCAACACCACCTACCCACCAGGACTCGCCCCCGCATATGATACCACCAACATTTGGAGGGTGAAGGCTAGTACACTAGTCATGGGAAGCATCTTTTCAAACTGCTGCTAATAAAGTAACGGGGCCCCTTATAGTTGCACGTGAACACACCACAGCACACAGTGTGGACAGTGGGAAATTCTTCCTCTGTACTTAACCCATTCACCAAGTGGAGCAGGAGGCTGCCACCAAAGAGAGGCGTCGGGAAGCAGCGTGTGGGGATGGTACCTTACTCAAGGGAACCTCAGTGATGACACTAGCAGTTGGGAATGAAGACGTGCACGGTTACAGAGACTCATGGAATATGAAAGAGTGAAGAAGTGCACGGTTACAGAGACTCATGGAATATGAAAGAGTGAAGAAGTGCACGGCTACAAAGACTCACGGAATATGAAAGAGTGAAGAAGTGCACGGCTACAGAGACTTACGGAATGGCCTGTTTTGATGGCCACAAACTTGTGATTGCCCTCTTTTCCGCAGACGTAGCCGAAGGCACGGTGGTCTCTGGTGTCTTTGGCGATGTAGGAGATTTCATGCACAGAATGGTGGTGCTGTAACACCTGAAATTCAGAAACAGCCAGTAAAAATTACACCCACAGCAAGACTAACAGCATCAAACCCATTTCAAATCATATCAGCCATTATGCACTTTTCACCCTGTTACAGCAAAACATTTGTTCCCAATCAGTCTACTCAATATGACAAAGACAGTTTGACAGACATAGAAGAGAATTTTTGCACCAACAAGGTGATTTAAAGCAAAATATAAAGAAATAAGAGGGTCAATACTTTTGTGGAGTACTATCAATAAACTAAACAATTTTTCTATTTAAGCAAATATGTTTAAACGGCAATAAATGCTAAAACATGTACACACACACACACACACACACACACAAACACACACAATCACTGGGGCTAATTAGATGTGATTAGTGAAGACGTGTGCTAAGTAGAGCTTCTCGTCTGTCAGGCTGGAGAACGAAATCACTTCATCATCCTCAGAAAGAGCAGCAGGACTCCTGAGCTCCAGATCTCCAGAGAGCTCTCCTCACTCAGAAGGAAGCAACTTATCTCCTCTACTGAGACTGGGAACCAGTCCAACCAGCTTCAGATGCACATTAATAGTTCAGAGACAGCAAGGCTTGTCTGAACCCTCTTCTTTAATGTAACTACATGGTAGTTGTTGATTCAGCTCCACTGATGTTTATTTTGCTGGAATCTGGGTCAATTCTGTCAGTTCAGCAGAAAAATCCATGTTATTTGGAAAATCTACTTTAAACATTCATTTTGACTTTGATCTTCAGGCTTAGTTTCTCATTTATTAAGATTATCATTCAGTAACCAGTATAAACTATTCAGCATCATTCTGACTTGTGAATTTATAACTTGAAGAATTTGCATATGCTCACGATGGCTTATGACATGTACTTACTATTTACTATAAAACTCCTTAAATGGCTGATTTCCCACAACCATCCAAAAAGTGTGGCCAAATATATTCGCTTTTTTATTTTATGCTGCACTTAAACGTGTCTAGAACCGGTGTTTACCGTCAGTATATCAGTAAACTCTGATTTCAGTAAATTCCATATAAGGAGCAGTTTTGCTGTATGATGTCAATTTACCATTTGCTGTGCTTCCGGCATGGATCCGGATTCTAAAGGTTAAGTGAAGCTGATACTCTGCCGTACTCCTTGCTTTCTCCACATTTTGTTGTGAGTCGCTGGTGATGTTTATCTCGCTTTGTTTTTCTCTTGCCTCTCTTTATTGAGCCTCTGATTACGAATCTTCCAAATCTCTGCCTGCCTTTCATGTGAGTATGTGAAGACTTCAAAGTTTGTTACAGCAGTTGCAAGCCTTTCCTATAAAGTTCCGATCGCCTCGAAAGACCCTGGAGCCTCCAGCGGTCTGGTCAAAGGCGACGGCAGCAAAGCAAAGCCCCCTGATCTGGGATCAAGCAGACGGCAGTCACCTACCCCTGATCTCTCGTCGTAGATTTTGATGCCGCTGAAGGAGACGGTTAAAAACACGCGCTGCTTGTGCTCGCCTTTGGAGCGTGCCGAGGCAGCGATGCCCTGCAGGAGAGAAAGATGAAGGAGAGGGAGGAGGAGAAAGAAAGCATGAACATCAGCAGAAACAGGGAAGTGCCTCTGATCAGGGACAGCGGAGGGGTTGGAGAGCGTTACATAGAGGGATAACAGGTCATGTCTTCTGCTCCTACTGCTTCCCTAAAGGCTTCATTATGCTGGTTTCAAAGAGTACAGATCTGAGGTCAGTTGTAGAAGGTAGCGAAAATGTACCCAGTACCCACAGTTTGCCATAATGTAGTTCATTTCTTTGGTATCTCTAACTTTGTAGTGGATCTTCGAGGCTAATGTACTTGTGACGAACACGGATATGGACCCAAATACAAAATAGGAGGTTTTATTGCAACACAAATTCCCAAAGACAAATCGCAAAAATCCAAAAACGTAGAAAAATGTCAAAAACCGGAAAAACAGGCAGCCAAAGTCAAGTCCACTAGGCAAAAGGATAATCCAATGTCCAGAAACAGGTCAGAGAAACATGGGGAATAATTACAGTCCAGAACATAGAGGGTCGGTTTCCCAGACAGGGATTAAGTCTAGTCCTGGATTATATAGTGCTGTGAATAGAGATTTTCCATTGAAAAGGAAAGGATAGTCCAAGACTAGGAGAGTATGCTCGGTAACTAGGCAGGGCCTAGTATACGTTGCACAGGTAGATCATCCTGAAGGTCTATATATGCTACCTGAGCCTAGTACTCAGGTGATCCTGATCTCCGCCTTATGGACCTGTGTGAAGTCCTGGAGAGGAGATCTGAAAAGGGCTGTCCAGTAGTGCCTGACTGGGACTCTGATTCCGTACCAGGCCTTATTGTACCTCACCAATGTGGACTGTGTAAACAGCATCCCTGAGTCATACTTGACTGACCTGTGTGGAGGTTAGATTTGACCCACAGTTTTTTACCAGGTTACCCCACCGTTATCTATGAAAAGCCAATTTTGGCTGTGCTGTTGTCTAGTTTTTGATTTCAGTCCTTGTTAGCTACATTAACCTTGAAGCTCCAGATCAGGACTAAAGAATAAAGTACAGCTCCAGAAAAATATAAGAGACCACTGCAAAAATTTTCAGTTTCTCAGGTTTTATCCTTTATAGGTGCAGATATTGAACTGAACAGCTTTGCCTTAGTTTTTAACTGCTGACAATATTTCTCCTAATTTCCAAATACAAATATTGTTCTCTAAAGCATCATTTTAAAGGAGATGACAAAACATCAAAATAAGAGAAATGATGCAGCGTTTACAGAACTTGAATAATACAAAGAAAACAAATCTCTCGTTCTCTCTTAAACAAAATGGCAAT
>JBBJLS010000011.1:4922173-4934867 GCA_037577275.1 Bryconaethiops microstoma
TTACTGATCACCTGAATCACATCTTATTTAATGAGGAAAAGTATAAAAACACTGCTGTAATCGACACTCTCCTCTCAAAATGAGACCAGTTGGATGGTAAAACACTATTAGAAGTTCGTCAAAGGTAATTATTGCCATTTTGTTTGAGTGAACGAGAGATTTGATTTCTTTGAATTATTCAAGTCCTGTAAACACTGCATCATTTCTTCTATTTTGATGTTTTGTCATTACCTTTTAAATTATGCTTTAAAGAACAATATTTTTATTTGGAAATTAGGAGAAATACTGTCAGCAGTTCTTAAAAACTAAGGCAAAGCTGTTCAATACTTGCACCTATAAAAGATAACACCTAAGAAACAACATTTTAGCTGTGGTCTCTTACTTTTTTCCAGAGCTTTATGTATGTACAAATAAAGTGAAAAGTAGCAAAAACAGCTTGATTAAGTCTTATGGAGCAAGTTGGGTTAGAGAATGGTCGTGTAATGAATTGTGGTTGTTTTTGGTGTAAGTGCACTTAAGGGAAATAAAATAAAAAATAAAGAGCATTGGGCCTTCAACGTGTGTGACAGGATCCAGTTTTGACTTGCTAGAGTTGGATTATTGTCTAAAGGCTTAATAGTGAGTAACAGTGATGTGTTTTTATGTATGTACGTGTGTGTGTGTGTTCTAGATTGCTGCAGTTGTGCGAGGACGACGGCATGAATGTGACTGTTCCCATGCGGATGGTGGAAGTGTTCTCCTCTGAGAAAACTTACCTGCCTGTCCTCCAGGAAGCCAACGCAGCCACTGCACTTACCGAGCAGATTTTGCACTATATGGTACAGAAAGGTACGTCATCTCAGCCCTGCCTCCATGCATTTAGAGAGAGTTTATTATTATTGTTGTTATTATTATTATTATTACTAATAGTAGTAATAGTAGTAATAGTATTAACATTATAATTAATGTCTTGATTGTCTTAAGTGATCAGGTACTGAACAAACAAGAGATTTGTACCAAGCAGAGAGATAGTAATCAAGCATAGCTATAATGATTAGTTATAGTAGTATTGGCATTCCTGATCTCATGTATGTCTTGGGTAAAGCAGCAGTAGCTTTAATGCAAGAAAAAAAACCCCATTTCTTTCTTATTAAAATGTTAATTATTTGTTTGGGTTACAGACATCAAAATGTGAGGAATGTTCTGTTGAATCTGTCTGAACACTATACTTGAGAACTTCATTGCTAAATGATTGTGTAGTCTGAATTTCTGATGTGTTCTTGATTGTAGGGTCACTGTTGTGGAATTTGTCAGTGTGTTTATTATGGGGACACGAGGTGCCTGCTACCTTGTCTTTTTTATTTTTTCTTTCTCCTTGTCTGACTTTGTATTGGTCTCTTGCTCTCTTTCTCTCTCTCTTTCTCTCTCTCTCTCTTTCTCTCTCTCTCTCTCTCTGCAGGATACTACAGATCTCTGTATGTGTTGGTGAATCATAAGTTGCCATCGAGTCTGGAATACAGCGATGCTCCCTCTGTTCCACTGGCACACACACTGCTGGAACACGCACTCAAACCACTGCACTTTACTTACAGCTCCTGCTCTGTGACCGCCAGGTACTCACACTCTCATACTAACGTACTTGCAGTTATTGTATGTTTAGAATACTGAAGTTGCTTGTTTTATTTGCATGTTTCTCACCATTCATTTAGTGACTTTGGGCGCTTTTATTGAGTCCTAGACCAGACCAAGTGCAGGATTAATGGTCTAAATATTTGTAATGCAGATGTTTTAAACAACAGTTTGTAAAATCTGCAGTGCCAGGGCTTTGACTTCAGTTAATCTAGATGCTGTGCTGAATACAATACTTTTGTGTTTCGAGCTGCTTTAACTTGCGCGAGGAAATACTTACTGATGGCTCTGAGGAAATCGCTGGCAGCCAAGCGTGAAATTGCCGCTCATTTAACTGTAGCAGTTATAGTTATAGACCCAACATATCTTGATTTGCACGTTCAGTGCCTTGTGCTGCTCAAATATTGGATCAAACATGGCCAAAATACCTTATATACCTCATATACTTATATATCCTCACCCATCTCCAGCATTTTATTTGTCACATGGAGTTCTGCTTAGTACAACATACAGTGAAATACTTTTCCAGCAATGCCCACCAGTTATGGAAATATAGTAGAAATCAAATTAAAAAATCAGGAACACAGACACGCATACGCATACACACACACACACACACACACACATACACACATGTGTGAGTGTGTATGTATGTGTGTGTCTTTGTTGGGGGGGTCAGTAATTACCTCACTCTGTTTACAGTGAGCAGTAAAGTCAGGACGACTCTTTGACTGTGGCTGTAATGTTTGTTTAGTGTTTGGTCTCCATTCTAAGCGCTCTCTGGGCCTGATGCCCCTGTTGTTCGCTCTGAAACAACGGTGCGAGAGGAGCTTATACACACATTGTCCTCCCCTGTTTGTCAGTTTTCACATTGTACCACACACACGCTCACTGCCAGATGTGGGTGGCTGCAACATTTTGACTCTTGGGCCATGCTTAGGAAGAAAGCTGAAATGTTAATTTGTGTATTTCAGAATCAGAAAACTTTATTGATCATGGAAGAAATTGCTTATGTACTGCAAAGAGACACATTTCAAAGTCTAAATAAAATCTAAATAAAAATCTGTAGAAAACCTCAATATGAAAGTACACTATGCTATATACAGAAATTCTGGGTATACATACTGGATATCAGGAACACAGTTGAATTAAATCAGCACAAATGGTAGTTTTGAGTCTGTTGTTGCACTAATATTTAAGTAATAAAAGTAATATTGACATAAGTAGTGATATTGGACGTAACAAAGTGATTCAGCCCCGTTTATAAACCGTCACATGATATTGCACATCATAATGTTTTATTACCTGAAAACCTGGTAAGAAATTACACAACAAGAAGCAACAGACTACTGCACAGATTATTGTGTGGATGTGTGACAGAGGTCTCATGGGAAGAAAGGTGGGAAGAAAGGATTTTCTGTAGCGTTCAGTCGAGCTCTTTATACTGGTGAGTCTGTGGCTAAAGGAGTGGGTGATCTTCATAGTTTGGTGGATGCACTGAGAGGTTTTGCTGCAGAAATCCCTCACTGTTCAGATTAATGGCTTTAAACAGTTTACACAGGGGCCTAAGACTTTTCACAGTCCTGTATTTGACATGTATTGGCGACACCTGGATTTGGGATAAACTTTCACAAGCGGTGATGCACAAAACTACACATTTTGATTCAGAGTGGGAAATAATTTTAGCTCTTAAGATGTGTGAAAGGAGTTCAATTGGTATCAGTGTTATATTCTAATGTATGTGTATCTATATTAATTATGCATGATATTCACGTACGTCTTTCTTTTTTTCCTCATTCGCTTTATCTCTTTCAGGCAATTTGTGTTCTCTGCCTTCACCGAAGAGTTCATCTCTCCTCCCTTCACAGAGCAGGTGTTTCATTTCTTCGTTCCAGCTCTGGCAGACCCCCAGCTGGCCTTTCCCTTTCAGGACTTCCTGTGGTCCCTGCAGGCCACCGTGGCGTCCTCCGCTGTGGCCCAGGCTCAGGCACCCTGGCTCTTTTACTTTGTGCTGTCGGTCGGGGAAACAGGCCTGGGTGAGAAAGGGTTTTGATTTTCTGGTTGATTTGGTCTTTTGGCTTTGTGGTTAAAGGTCTGTGTATTGTTGGCATGGAATGTTTTGGTAGACTTCCCTTAGTTTCCACTGCAACTAAATAAGCCACACAATGTCAAATTTGTTTTTGTGTATAAGTGTGTGATATATATGTACACACACACACTACATGGATGTTGGGACGTTTGACCATCACACCAACCGGAAATTTAAATGACATTGCATTCAAGTCCATAGACTTTAATATGGAGTTGGTTGCCCTTTGCAGCTATAACAGCTTCCACTCTTCTTGGAAGATTTCGGAGTTTCTGTGGGGAATTTGTATCCATTCATTCTGTGGCATTTATGAGGTCAGACACTGATGTTGGACGAGAAGGTCTGGCTCACAAATTCCATTCCAGTTCATCCCAAAGGTGCTGGATGAGGTTGAGGTCAGGGCTCTTTGCGGCCAGTCAAGTTTTTCCACACTAAACTCATCCAGCCATGTCTTTATGGAGCTCGCTTTGTGGGGCTCAGTCATGCTGGAATAGAAATGGTTCTTCCTCAAACTGGGTCCACAAAGTTGGAAGCATGACATTAGTGAGTGGTGTGACACTGAGCCACTGTTTTAGATTTATTGTTGCAACCTTAGTGTATTTAAGCACATGTGGGAAGATCTGTGGTTGTGTGTGTGTGTGTGTGTGTGTGTGTGTGTGTGTGTGTGTGTGTGTGTGTGTGTGTGTGTGTGTGTGTGTGTGTAGGTTCTCTCTCCGAAGAAGGTCTACTGCTCTATCTGAGCACTCTGCAGTCTCTGCTGCCTTTGCTGCCAGTGACCGAGAGCCACAGCAAAGCGGAAATCAACAGTGACTCGGAGGATGAGGATGACAACCCCATACACCACCCAACTACACAGGTATACACACACACACGCACGCATACTGACAGACCACTTTAGCAGTGGTCATTCAAGTCTTCTGAGTCTCTCTCTTTTTCACCCCCTACCTTCTCCTGTTTATTCTCTCTTTGCACTGCCTCTCATTTCTGCCTTTCTATCTCTCTTCTCTAATTCTCTCTCTGTCTCTCTCTTTCTCTGCAGGATGAAGGGAGGATCTCAGTGCAGCTGATAACAGAGCTGTGTGTGCAGAAGTTGGACACTAAGCAGCAGACGAACGCTCTGCTGGCCCTGGTGTGGAGGGACTCGGCCAGCGAGGATGTTTTCACCATGATGGCCTCCATCTGCCACACACTCATGGTGCAGCACCGCATGATGGTGCCTAAAGTCAGGTTAGACCACACACACACAGACATATAAATCAACAAACACACATTCGTATTACTTAATTTGTGAGGACGTCAATTGTGTTATTTCTACATATTTACCTCAGTGACCAAAAGATGGTCTTTGGGCTCTTGTCAGGTTCGTATAGTGATGGTGAACATAAGATGGCAAACCATGACATTCAAATATTGATTCAAATTCTGGTACTACCAACAGCAACAACGTCATACTGCAGCGAGCAGTGTAACGTTTTGTCAAGAGTTCAAATTTCCCAGCTTTGCCCGCTGCCCACAGCTGTAGATTTCAAAATGATTTTTGGTAAAAAAAAAACATAGTTGATGTACAGGCCATTGGGCTTCTGTCCAGATTTCACCATACCCAGCATTTACAGTGTTCAGAACACTTTTTGGGTAAAAAACTGATAACAGTGTCCTTTATATAACCAATATCTGTACCATGGCAACTTTATCATGTTTTCCTGTCATCATGAAGACATTTGATCTTCAAAAAGGGGTAAATATACATGCACACAATCATATAACAAAATCAACAACAGATAGGGCTGAAACACTTATTTCACATTGTCAGATACAAAATTGTCAGTAAAATAGGTCAATAATGGGTAGTTTTCTTTACAAGCTGCTCTTCTGACAATCCCACCAACTTTTTTTGTCAGCTCCCTAAGGTTAAAGGCCCACTTTAAACCACTTAATAGATTATTTGCTGATTAATTCACACAAATAATCTGCTGTCAACTGCTTTTGCAGTACTAATAACAACTCAACCTGTTTCAGGAACATCAGCAACCTCTTAATACACACACACACACACACACACACACACACACACAGAGACACACACTAATCGGTGAGCATCAGGAACATCAGCAAACATCTGCATTTTCTCTCTCTCTCTCTCTCTCTCTCTCTCTCTCTCTCTCTCACACACACACACCATGAATATAAAGCCCATTCAGCACAATAAAACAGCACAATATCTTGCATCATCGTTCCACACACATCTACTTCTGCGTCTGCACATGAACTCATCACAGGAGAAGTTGTAGCTCTCAGATCAATGCCGGGCAAGACAGGACTGCAGCAGAAAGCAGAAAAGCCCTTCAGCCCGAGGGAGGATGCACTTTTATACCGGCATAAAAAAGACATCCACACATCAAAATGTCCCTCTTCCGATTAAGCACTGCTTGTGTTTCTTCTTTCTTTTATTTTTTTTATTTTTGTGTCTGTGTCCGGTTTGCACTAACGAAGCTAACGACGGAGCCAATCAGCCAATTACCTCCTGTCCCCCCCTCTCCGTTTGCCATTTTATGGCCCGGGGCAGGAAGTGGGCCGTCTCGGGACCTGTCACTCATCAATTAGGGTAATGAGTGCGCTCTGTTCTATCTTTCATCTCTTGTGTGCTCGCTCTCTTTCGCAGTGCTGACTGCTTAAGAGCAGCTTTAGAAGGGACAGGTGAAGGATGAATCATAGAGCGCAGGCTTATCGGCACACAGTGTCTCTGTCCTCCGTATCGTGTCCCAGGAGGGACTGGCGAAAACGTAAACACTGCCCAGGACGTCAGTGGTCATCTTTCTTGGACAGAATGCCCGATAAAAGTTTGGGACACCTTGCCTTTCCATAGAGTAGTGTTCAAGTTTTCAGACCTTTCAGGCTCATTATTCTGAGTCTTAATTTTCAGGTTACATAGTCATGAAACTTTATAACGTCAAGGTTCAGGGTTACTTTATTGTCTTCAGAAGCTGTGAACACATATCTAGTTTCTCCAAGGTCCACAGTGCAACATATAACAACAAAGTGACAGTTATTAGAGAAACAATACAATAAATAGGCAATACAACTGTGTAACAATGATGTAACAGCGTAGTGTGAATGGAATGTAAACCTTCCAGACTGGCTCATATTGCACAATAAGTATGATATTGCAGTAGTAATCAAATAGTAAGGCCTCGTACACACGGACGTTCGAATCTTAGATAAATGAACGCGCTCTGAACGCCATACACGTTTTTGTTGAGTTTTGTAGCTGCGCTTGATTGACTTCGGTGAGGCGTTGCTCTGGCGTTCGTCTGACGCTGTTTAACGCCAGCCTTCAGCCCAATGTGTAGTTTCGTGTATTTATCTGTGGGGACAATAATTATTTGGTCCAAAGTGTTTACATGTGATGTTACAAACATCGCTGCCGATACTGGGTTCACCCTCTTTCTGCACAGTGTCGGGTCGAATGGACGTGTTCTTTGATTTTTGAAGACATGCAAAGATTTAAGCATATTCATATTACTATATGTTTATGTTTATAGTCTTAAGCGCTAATTATGCCCTAAATATGCTCCCAAAACACTTCAATTCCATTTTAAACTCTTAATACCTTAAAGAAAATGTGAAGGAAAATGTGAAGGTAAACCTGTATCCGTACTGTACAGTTTACACTGAACTGCTGTCTCTCACAGTGCTAGAATGTAAATACCGATGTTACCCCTCTATAGACTGTAATTCATGTAATAAATTAATTTAATTTACAGTCATATAAATAAAGGACTTTAAGAACAACAAAACAAAAGAACCGCGACTTCGCTGGAGAACGTTGTATTCTTAATAATGATTCTTACTACTACTACTGCTGCTGCTACTACTACTACTAATAATAATATAAGAAGAAGAAAAAGAAGAATAAACAGGCGCTCAGTCCGCGCTCAGCTGGTGCCACGAACGCCTGAAAAGTGCCTGATTCAGATGTCTGTGTGGATGAGGCCTAATTTACATTTTTGATAAGCTAAATCTGTATTGATGTCAGAATAAAATCATTCATTTGCTGTGAAAAAAATGCACATTCAATGTCTGTTGATTTTTAAAGCCTCTGCTGCTCCTCCTAAAAGTTTCTAGGCCAGTTAATTCCACTGTAATGCCTGACAGCTACCAAACGAGGGTAGAACGTCACACTGCCTGACTGTAAACAAGCAACAGTAGTGTATTTGGGGGCTTTACAGTTTTAATTTGTTTGGGACTACTCACAAACATCTTACAAACTTTTATTTATAAATCTTTGCATGAGGCGAATATGTGACATTGGCTCATTATTTTCAGTTTTTGTGAACTTTCAGAGACATCTCAAACTCGCTTAAGCGACTGTCAACCTGAAATGTAATGAATTATGTTTAGTAGGCTGAATTTCCATCAGCTCTGTATGAGAGTATGAATGTTGAGCTGCTGTTTTGTTTAGTTTTATGGTTGTATACACTAACATTCTGGCTGATATAATGGCTTAGGAAATGTCCAATCAGCAGCTTATCATTCTGTTTGTTGATGTTTGAAAAGGTGCTGGGAGGGTTTGGACACAAGTTATTTCCAAAAATTGCAGGAAAGGATGCGGTGAATCTGTTCTGCTATGATGGTTATTCTGATGAAACTCGTACAAGAGCTTTCACTTTCATTAAACTGCACTTACAGTTTATACTGTTGTACTTCAAAACCAGTCAGTTACATTTGATTGAATTTCTAGTGTTTTTTTTTTTTTTTGTAATAAAATTTTGGAAGAGCTGTGTATCGTTTATATTTTAGACAATCCAAGAATGGGCCCAAACTTCTAGCTTGTAATGATTGTTTGATGGCTAGACAGGTGGCTAGACAGGTGGCTAGACAGGTGGCTAGACAGGTGGCTAGACAGGTGGCTAGACAGGTGGCTAGACAGGTGGATATGTGTGTATTTAGATGTTATGTTCAAGATGAGCAGGGGAATGATATTTATGTTAATAAGAAGTTGTTGGAGATTTAAATATCTTTTAAAAAGCCTGGTGTGCCCAATTTTTTTATAGCTTATAGTTTATAATGTCTGGAATATAATTTTTGATGTGTACTTCTGTACCTGCACTGCAGGTCATACTTGTTCAGTTCTCTGTGTGGGCAAAAACAACCTTTTTTCTTTGAATCTTTCACCATTAATTCCTCATTCCATTCTTCCTCCATGCTTGTATTTGCTGGTATTTATTTTATTTTACAGCTTGCTTGGAGGGAGGACACTTTTACTGTAAATCCTGCCCTGAACGCTTTATCATTATCGGATATCTGTACAAAATAATTAGCTCGCCTGGAGAGATTCATTTCTGCGAGAGTGGACAGGATAGCTTTACAAGAGGCGAAGGGGAGCAAATTACAGCGGGCCGTGATTTACGAGGCCTAAAGAAGAGTCCAGTGTCTCCGCTAGCTTCGCCAGCTAGCCTGGCTTTCCTAAACAACCACTAACCCTTGGAGATCCACCGTCCTTCAGAGTCACAACCCTATTCTAACACAATTGGTATGTCAGTTGCACCTTAAAAGCAATCTATAATTCAGTGGTTGTGATGTAAACAAAGTCATTCAGAGTGGGTTTGGTGTGAAATGGATCATTGTAGAGACTCAGATTTCTTTACAGTGGAGGTAAATGGAACCAGACGTCTCAGACACAAATCCAGCTGTTTTATTTTCTATCCCCGCAGTGAAGCTCCACGTGTCTGAGTGTTTATATTGATGTTGATGATGTAAAATGGTGAATCTGAACTAAATCACTTTTCTTTGGGGACTATTTTACCTCACGACGCCCTGCATGTATCTTTCCACCATGAATGGGTTTAGATTTCTGACCAAAAACTTCTCAAAACTGGAACAACGTCTCAGGGGTCAAGTGGCGCAACCATAACCATTTGATGGAATAACTTTCTGTGCGGAGATTTTAGAGACTGAACAGATATATACATACAACCTTACATACATACAGAGTGATGTATTTCTCTCTCGCTCGCTCGCTCTCTCTCTCTCTCTCTGAGATTTGTAGTCTATTTGAATAATTCTCTCGTAACAGAAGAGCGGTGTTGTCAGTGTTCCCTCATGAAGGTCATTTTCACCCTTCCCCTTATTGTCGGTGCTGTGTGTGTGTGTGTGTGTGTGTGTGTGTGTATATTTATCAGCTCTTGGTTTGGTAATTGAAATGGAGTTTTTGTCCTGGTCGACTGTAAATCAGTGGTGTCAGTCAGCTCTTTAGAGCTTTGTGTCTCATTTCAATCAAACACAAGTGTTCCATAAAGGGCCTCTCACGCCCTCTTACACCAGCTGGGACGCTCTACTAAATACGGGGCCTGCCCATATTGGCTTTTGTGGAGATGCCACACTGCTTTCTCTCATTTTATTATTATTATTATTATTTAAAATTTTTTTTTTTTGCTGTACTTTTAGTACACCTACTTATACTGCATGTAGTTACACAGTTACAATGTTAAATAGTTATTACATTAATCACATAATGAAATACAATTGCATTTAGTTTATTTCATATATTGACAGTCTGTGTTTCAGTTTTTTTTTTTTTTTTAAACCTTTTTTGACCTCAAAAAAGACAGAAATGTGAAGGATGGTTTTCAAAACAAGACTGTGGTGACATTAACTTTTCATTTCACTTCAAATTCATATATAAATTACACACACTAATTCAGACCTAGGGGTCTCAGAGAGATAACAGCTTAAATTACACACACACGCACACACACACACACACACACACACACACTAGTCCGTATTTTGAGCGACATTAAATCTCTATTATTCAAATTTAGAAAATTCTCAATTAATCCCAGATGGGGTCGATCAACCAAGACATGTTTATTTATTTATTTACTTTCTTAAATATTAACCTTTGTTTAACCAGCTTTGTCCCATTAAGATCACAGATCTTTCTTGCACAGGAGACCTGTCCAAAATAGCAGCAACACAGTTAAAAATAATTACAATAAAACATTTTTACATAAAACACTTGCATACAGAATGCCTGGCCTCCAGTGGAGTCCAGACTTTGCCTCTGTAGTTTAGAACTTGAGCTACAGGACTATCACTGCTAAAACCTCCCTCGAACTTCATCCAGTTTTTTTTAAGGTAGATCAGACTTGGATGTGGTTTAGGACTAGTCTGCTCCACCTTCATAAAGAGCTCCATGTGGTTTGAGCAGTTGATTTTTGCCCTTTGAGGTCACCACGAGGCTGTAAATAAAAATGAAGAAATCATGGATGTGTCAGGACTGATGAACAGACATGGAGAGAATTTAAAAATAACTCAATGGCATTCTAATAATAAAAAATTCAGTTTTTCAAACCTAAAGATTAAATCTCAAAGCAGATGAATGTAAATATATATAACTTATTATTTAATACCTAAATATACATAAAAAATGATGAATAGTTTGTAATAGTTAAATATATCATTAGCTATGAAATATTTTAAAATATATCACATTTATTAATGCAAATATATAATTTTATGATATTTAAAGAAAATATCATGATACATGATATGCCACAACATTCAGTTTTTCTGATAACTTGGACCGGCCAAAGAAGAACCAGTAGTACTACATTGAAATACTCTTAAAAAGTAAATAGTGATTTTTATATAGTGTTTTACACAATAAACTGTCCTGAATCCAACCAAACTCTCTCTACAGTCACTCATACGATTAATCCATGTTCTTTAAGTAAAACAATGTACTCAAAAGTAAGTTGTGAATGTTGTCATGCAGTTAATAAGAATAATGACAAATATACTCATATTGTTCAGCTGATTTGTGGAGATTGTTGTTGTGAGCATAAAAGCATCAGAATCAGAATCAGAAATTTGTATTGATCCCGGAGGAAATTGCTCATGCAATGACTACAAAGATGTGGTCTTTTTTTTTTTTTTTTTTCTCCCATGGCTGTATATATGTAACACAGTTGAGTGCAAATCTACCACTGAAGACACCGATCACTTAAGTTCAGACTTTAACTGGAGTATTTTTAGACTTTTTTATTTTTTTTTAAAGCTTATTCTTTAAGCCAGCAGCTGGAATGTGGTCCTGCTCTGCTAATGGAAGTCTTTGTGTCTCTCTTTTGTTTGAGCACCTATTCGGACCTTTACTGCTTTTTATTCAGTTTTGTCTTCATTTACCGCACTGGTGCTACTTGGTGTTGGCAAGCTCTGTAAAAGGTGTAAACGGTGGTGTTTGAGTGTGTGGTTTAGAGTGTGTGTACACACACATTTCCCTCCTTTCTCTCCACATAATCGCTCATGCTCGCCTTCTTTTCCTCCCTTTCATTCCCTCACACAAAACCACGCGTGAGTCAGCGCTGTGTTTCCTCACACCTAGGTGTGATGTCTCAGTGCCCAAGGGTTTGAGCTGCTGTGGGACTGTTCCCTGACTTCAGCTCCTGCGGCTCTGGCACTCAGTCCCGTCCCGGCGGCGCTACATTGTCCCTCTGCTGCTCATTAACTTAAATAGGACCCTCGCAGGAAACCACAGCCTGTTTATGACCCTGCAGCAGGTCACTGCTTCGCTAATGGACAGCGGCTCGCCTAAATAAAGCTTAACAGCTCCTTTAATTCATCCCGCAGTGGAGCGGTAGGAAGAGCTAAGAGCAGCACTCACTGATTTGTTTGTTTTTCCACCTCTCCTCCAGTCCTCTAGTTCATTTAGGGCTCCGGGGTGACCGGTGTCCTTTCAGAAGGTCATTACAGGCAGGAAAAGTTCAGATGGACTGATAAAGAGACAGATAATTAGATGGACACATGTATTTATACAAACGCAAATAAACATACAAACACCTTAGAAATGCACCAAATTATTCAGCCACCAAAATTGGCGCTTTGTGAGAAAATTGAAAAAAAAAAAACAAAAAAACAACTATAAATATACACGCAGTTACAGAAGTAGAAGCTCATTAAAGACACAGATAAAGAGACAGTCCGCTAGGAAGACAGATG
>JBBJLS010000011.1:4947226-4976075 GCA_037577275.1 Bryconaethiops microstoma
ATACAGTGAGGTAGAGAGGCAGGCGAGATACAGTGAGGTAGAGAGGCAGGCGAGATACAGTGAGGTAGAGAGGCAGGCGAGATACAGTGAGGTAGAGAGGCAGGCGAGATACAGTGAGGTAGAGAGGCAGGTGGGATACAGTGAGGCAGAAAGGCAGATGTTACAGTGAGGTAGAGAGTTCAGTTTGTGCTATAATGAACTGTTAAAGTTGTGTCATCCTGGTTAATAGTTTTTTGTTCTTAGAACTAAAGCTCCATAAACTGACACAAATATTGCAACATAAACTGAAAAAATGTATAATTCGTACGTAGATGATTAATTATAACACATTTTAATAGAATAATATATTTCAGTATTTTACAATTTGCACTCTTAAAAGTAAAAATGTGCACTGTGGTAGTGGTAAAACCATATTTGTTTTTTTAAAGTACTTTTTATTGTTTGTGTTTTAAAAGAACCATTTTATACATGTGAAGAATGTTTTCATGTTTAAATCAACTGCCATGTGATATAAAGTTCCTAGGAAGAACCCTTAGGTTGGTATAGAACCTTAACATTATGAGAGGGTTCTGTAAAACTTACACTTGTATATCTTTTTCAAATATGTTTGTTTTGGGAACCAGGTGTGGTCCTTCTATAACATTGCTCAAATAACTCTTTGTGACACATTTTCAAAGAACATACAAAACATAATTAATATTGTACTTAAAATTAGCATAAATTAGAATATGATTCAGAGTATGGGTTATTAGGATTATTTCAGCTGTAATTCAGGAGAATCAGAATTTAAAAAAAACATTAAATCCTGGAGGAAATTGCTTAACTATTAAAGAATTGTTGTGTTCCCATTGTTTCACATTAGGATGTAGTTTGGAAATCTTTCTCTAGACACTTGTGGCAGACTGAGTAACGTATTTGATTTCTGACTCCCTCCTGTCTGAATACAGGTGAGCTGTTGATAAGGCACAGTCTTCTGTTGACTCGCTCCTCTGGCTATTATTATGACAGTATAAAACCAAAAAATGAGCAAATGATTTTGAATAGATGGATGAGTCAACAGTACCTGCTATTGATTCCAGTTATGTGTGGAAGTGTCAATATTATCTTTGGTCTAGACTAAAAGGAGAGGAGATATTACACAAAGCAGAATTTCGAAGTTAGCCAGATAATTTGAGGATTGTCCAGCGGCTCTGTTCCTATTGGACAGGCTTGACCTTGGCCTTGCACTATCTGGCCTAATGGAGAAGCTTTGTGAAATACGCTCTGGGTTTCAACAAGTTTAACAAGATCTGGTGTTCATGTAGTTCCATATCTTTTCACTTACTGTTTGCACCTTCATTATTTCCTCTTTATTTGGTTTTTGATTGAATTACTTTCAGATTTCAAACTTTTCAGAGGTTGCTCTGCTACTGTTCTCTTCACACGCCTTCAAGTTTCCTTTATCTTAGGCTTGCTATCTTGCTAGCAAATTTTCTTTTGCTTCCTTCTTTCTTTTTTTGCATCCCTCGTTTGACCACATATGCACATCGTATATATGGTCGTCTTGGATCGATGATGAGGGTCAAAGGTCCTTTTCAATTAGCACTCGAAGTCTGAGTGCTTGGATAACGGACCGGACCGAAATGCTTTTATTTATGAGGTCACCACAGTTGAAAGTCAAGTGTATTTGTGGCCTTTTGATCCAGACAGTTTGCTCCGGTCGAGCTTTTCATCAGCGTCAAGTGATTTTGGTAACGTCTTAAGAAACCTCCTTGAATTTCATTGTGATGGTATCAGATAAATTGTAAAACGTGAAAATTCAGGTGGATTATATGCAGCTTTGCCAGACTGTGGGAAGCTGCTCATGTTAGTCTGTCTCCTTTAGCACCTCCCTGTCCTTCTGCGGCCCGAATATTGTTATCCTGTTATTTTGGCTGCATTCAAACGCTGGGATTTATTAGCCGCTAATGTTTTTAAAGTTCCTTTAATGCCCCGCCCTGGATTGTTTATGTGTAAACGGGATATGGGGGGTATGAGGAGGGTGAAATTACCTCACACCGCAAGCCCCCACTCCTCAATTACACCCCTCCATTAGCCGATGGCTGTGTTTGTGTAGCCGCCGTGTTTGGCCCCAATGTGCTAAATCTGCCGGCATCATAAATAAGCCAAATCCTGCCCGCCGGTAATAGAGTTTTGATCTGTTTTACAGTCACAGTATCAACACCGCTCCTGACGAGGCAATTCGGGCCACTTATTAGAGAGCCATAACACCACACACACACACAGCACACACACACACCTTTTACAGAGGAGCAGACATGGCCGGTGAGAAATGGGCGCCCTCCTCCCATCTTATTCCATTCACTTGCCCTGTTCCCCACTAATGGCTCAAGCAATTAAGATGAGGAGATTAATTTGAATTTGACTTTCAATTAACCCTCTTTCTCTCTCCATAAATACGCAGCAGAGTGGCAGGGGGAGTGGGCTATTGATATTTGTTTAGTGCTGTTATAAAGGCAGCTGACATAGATTAGAATTACATCACTGCTACGGCGCGATACACACTCTGCGCGCACACGTGACCCTCAAACATTCATTAGACTAATTAATGATTACGGTCCATTGGTGTTTAAAAGGATAACGTGATGCAGTCACTTTTAGGCTATGATGGACTCGTGTTTGAGCCGCTTACTGAATTACAATCAGCTGTTGATGCTCGCAAGGGATGTGTTTATTAACCGTGTTAGAGGCGAATCCACTTAAGCATAACGTCATAACAGCCTGCAGATATTAGACATTGAAGCATTGCTTATAGCTGGTGTAAATTGATTGCTCTGATAAAGGCCAGTGGTGTCCAGCCTCTTGGTGAACTGCAGAACCACTTTCTTATGCTTGCATTTACAATGATGGTTAAAAGTCTGTGAATTTTCTAGATGCATAAACATGATCTATAATGACGTTAGGTTTTCACATGTGAAGTCCTAAAAGTAGAAAGTAGTTAAACGCAAATAAGCAAATAGCGTTATAGAACATTGTAATACTATATTATTATACTTAAAAAACATCCTACATTACATATCTGAGAGTAGTAAAAGTATTTGAACCTCTAGGATTGGCAGAGGTAAAGGTGTTTTTATGTTAATGGAATGAATCAGGCCTGAGTGCATACCCTATTTCATTTAAAGAAAAAAATCTTCACAACTTTTGGAAGTGTATCATGGTATATGTAACATGGATATATGTTACGTGAGTGGAACACATCATACCTCGTCTCCTGTCTTGTGTGAAAAGTTACACTTGGAACACACCGGAGGGACTCTGGTACATGCATGCATAAATAACTATATTTGTAATATAAAAAAGAAAAATGGAAAACGTTATAGACATAATCATTTTCACACCACTGAGAATTTCTTGAGCCTCCAGAGATGACATTGTTTACATTTTTTGCAGACTTCTGTTTATTTTCTTGCCATTCAGAATACTCTCTCACTTTCAGTCACTACGACCAATTTAATAAACCTAATCGGCCAATCTGGCACTGACCAGAGCCAGTGAGCACCTGTGGTGTGTCACACATTGCAAAGAACCAGCCTACGTCAGGGCTCTAAACCTGAGCTCCAGATTAAACACACCTCCGTCTATTCTGGATTATAATAATATCCAGTTCTCCCCTTCCATACCTTTCCACTTCCACTTTTCCACTTTACTGAGAAAAGTTTCTCCCCAAAGAGGTGATGGCCAGGAAGGAGAAGGTCACACGGTGACGGATGGCCTCTGCGTTTGAAAAGCATTATATTTTTTATTGATTCTTAATGTTGTAAATTAACAAATTTATTTGGCAGCAAACAGAAGGCAGCCGCTTAAGTTGTTGGCGTTTAAACTCCCCTGATGGCGCCGCGATTTGCATTAATTACCTTGCCACTGCACTCACAGATATTAAAAGGCTCTGCGATCATTAATCCTTTTTATCCTGAGTCATTTTGGCACAATTTCTGGCAATAAACAGCAATAAATAACCAAGAGGCCCAAAGAACAGTTGCCGCTGCACCTCCATATTCTTATTGCCGCTTGTTCCCGGCAGCACCGTTATTGATAGGTTCCAAGGGGGTCCCACTCTGCATATGTTGCTGCTCCTATGCAGGCTAAGTGGATTATTTTGCATAAGAAATGCGTCCCTTTTCTTTTTTTTTTGGTTGCACAATTAACCTGTGTTTAGAAAAATGCTCTGATTTACGAGCCGCATGTGTGTTTTAGATGCGTGCATTATGGAGATTTGGGAAATTTATAATCCATTTAGTTGATGCGGCCAGGAGGGGTTAGTGCAATCCTTTATATGAGCTCTGTATATTTTAATGTCCTGAAATGGGCTTTTTTAAGACTATTCCACTACATTAGCTTTATGGCTTTATGACTCGCCTCCAGTAGCCAGTACTGTCCTGGGTCAAGGTCAGGATTGACGTTTGTGAAGTTTGAGAATGCTGAATTTGTGCTGGCTGTATTTGAGCTGGCTTAGCATATGTTAATGTTGTGACTAGGGCAAACTAGGGCTTCTGCTGTGACTACTAGGTGTGTGGAGAAGTTTTTCAAGAAATCGTTCTTGTTTTTAAATTACGATTTCATTTATTGAAGGGAAAACTCCTATATCCTCCATGTGAAAAAGTCATTGTACCCTACAGAAACTTTATACTGGGCCTTGAGCAGCGACAACTGAGGAATTCCTGCTCACTCTTCACTCTTCTAAAAGAATTGCTTTAATACAGCCACGTTGGAGGACTTCGTGCCTGTTTGAGGCAGGGCAGGACAGGACTATGCCACATTTTAACCATTCAGAGCTGAACGACTTCTTGTGCTTTGGATTGTTGTCTCACTCCATTACTTAGTTGTGCTTGAGCTTCAGGGTTTTCTGGTGGAGTTCATGGTTCCATCACTTATGGCATGTCATCAAGAGCCTGAAGCAGAAAGCATCCCCACACTATCACACTACCACCATGTTTGACTATTTGTGTGACGTTCTAATGCTCCTAACTTTACCCGGAGGTAGAGGAGCCACTGTACGAACTTTTTTTTTTTTTACTGATTGGTCCATGGAACATTGTTCCAAAAAGGCTTGGGGGTCATCAAGACAGCTGTAACATTTGCATTCTCTTTTGCTTCAAGTTTGTTAGAGGTTTGAAGTGTGTAATGATTAAGGTATGAATTTTATGATGCTTATTGATGTTGCTCAAGCTTATATTACTTGTTAGCAACATAATACTTGTAGCTCCAGTGCAAGACTAAAGAAACAACCTTAAGTTTAACATTTTGCCTCATCCACTGAATTTGGGGTGGATGAATTTTTTCAACAATGTTTTTCATCAATGTTTTCTTTAAATGTCTGCCTGGATGAACATCATTCCGTCCCGTATTTTGCTGTCACTAATTCATTTCACTTTGATTTTCAGGCTCTGTATGAGAACATGTTGGTGGAGCTGCCGTTTGCCAGTTTCTTCCTGTCTAAACTGCTGGGAACCAGCGCTGATGTGGACATCCACCACCTGGCCTCTTTGGACCCAGAGATGTACCGGAACCTTCTGTTCCTCAAGAGCTATGAGGGCGACGTGGAGGACTTGGGCCTGAACTTCACCATCGTCAACAACGACCTGGGAGAAGCTCAGGTTAGGAAGTCCCTCAGTGTCTCATGCTCTCTGACTTTCTCCCATAACTGGGCTATCATGGCTATCGTTCTCTCTCTCTCTCTCTCTCTCTCTCTCTCTCTCTCTCTCTCTCTTTCTCTCTTTCTTTCTCTCTCTCTCTCTCTCGCTCTTTCGCTCTCCCCCTCTCTGTCTGTTTTGCATTCTCTTTATTTCTCTCTTTTTCTCTCTCATTCTGTCTGTCATTCTCTTTCTCTCTCTCTCTTTCTCTCTGTCTCTCTCTCTCTGTCTCTCGTTCTCTCTATCTCTCTCTTTTTCTCTCTGTCTCTTATTCTCTCTGTTTCTCTTTGTTTCTTTCTCTCTTCTATTTCTCATTTGCTATTATCTTATTTTTATATTATTTATATATTTTTTATTCATATGCTTATTATTTGCTATCTCTTGTGGTTTTTTTTGTAATTTTGTCTCTTTTCTTTGCTGTTAATGATTGACCTTGATGGTGTGGTTGTGGTGATAAAGCACGTTTCTCTCCGTTTACCAGCACAATATATTATAATCCCACTGCATCAGTACATCTTCCCAAGCAAATCTACACTTTTCCCACAGATCCCATCTTCTGCATTTTTCTTGTATTTTTATTTTCCATTTTACATTCACTTATACAGTAATAAAAGTGATAATAAAATTTTCTCTCTTAGCATTAAAAACGCTGTTTTTTCTGTGTATTTTATACTGATATGTACAAATGATTGCAGTCCCTGTATTGTGCCTCATTTTACCGTTAAGCTCAGACTGAAGTTTTCAGGGAGATGGGAAAAATGTACTTTGGCCATTCCTTTTTATTACAGTGTGGATCCTTTGGAAGGCTGCAGTGTTCCACCCCAACGTTTAACGTACAACATTAACTTTTTTTCCACATCTTACACTCCAGCAACTCTACCACAGACTTTGCTTCACTTTAACCTGAATCAGCTGCTAAAGCCACATAAAACTAGACGTTTGTGTAAATGTGTTTATGGTTGTGACATCACAACCCTTGTGTAAGCTGTTTTGACTTTTTTTTTTTATCTGGATTGCGTGGACTGTTGGAGGCTCCTAAGTTATAATGAGTTGCCCATTAACATGTAGGTGAAGGCCTTTGAATATACTTATGAAAACAGACTTGAAACTTTTATGTTTTGTTTGAACTTTTTATGTACACATTTATGTTTTGTTCCAGCTCTCGAAACACTCAAAATAGATTTTTACTGTTGGACAGGTAGAGACTCAGCCCTTAAATAAACCAGAAGAAACCAGAAATTGTCTCAGCTAGAGGTCTTTGAGGAACATTGTAAGGGTTCTTCTCTCCTCAGACCACTTATTTCTCTCTCTCTTTTCCACATCCCTCTCCCTTTTGGGTTTTTTCCCCCAGGTGGTTGAGCTGAAGCCGGGAGGAAAGGACATCCCAGTTACCACAGCGAACCGGATTGCCTACATCCATTTAGTGGCCGATTACCGTCTGAACAAACAGATCAGAGCGCACTGCCTGGCCTTCCGACAAGGACTGGCCAACGTGGTCAATCTGGAGTGGCTGCGCATGTTTGACCAACAGGAGATACAGGTAATGCTTAGCCAAGCACAGACAGAGTGAACACACTAATATACACATTTACATACATACACACATACATAAAAACATACATGCTGCTATCACTGTGTTTGTGAGTATTTTTCTTTTCTTTTTTTTTTTTTTTATCATAAAAGAAATTTGGTTGTTTTGTAATTTGAGAGAAAAGTGTTATTTGGGACCAGAACACATACTGAGTCATATGCAAAAAATTCTAAGTGAAAATAACATACACAGATAGCAAATAAACAGTCAGTTCCTGAAGTTGATGTGTTGGAAACGGGAAAAATGGGCAAGGCTAGATGACTTTGGTCAGAGCATCAAACGAGTCATCAGAATGTGGTCCAAGGATAGACAACCAGTGAACTGGCACCAATGCACATGAGTAGTGAAGGATAGCCTGCCTGATCTGATCTCACAAATGAGCTACCGTAGCACAAATTGCCTTAAACGTTAATTCCGGCTATGATGGAAAAGTGCCAGAACACACAGTGCATCACAGCTTTCTCCAACCGGTTAGAGTGCCCATTCTTACCGTCTTCTCAGTTACTGAAAGTGCCTACAATGGGACACCTAAAAGAGAAGATATGGCACCAGGATGCACTATAAGGAATAGGCAAGCTTGAAGAGGCAGCGTGAAGTTCTGGGAGATGTTCTTCTGGGAAACTTTGGGTCCTGCATTCATATGGATGTGACTTTGACACTGCAGACCAAGTTCAGTCCTTCATGGTGACCGTCTTCCCTAATGGCAGTTCTTCTTTCAGGAGGATGTTGCCCCCCAACACACTGTAAACACTGTACAGAAACGGTTTGAGAAACATGACAGAGTTCAAAGAGTTAATCTGGTCTCCAAGTTCTCCAGATCTCTGGAGGCATCTGTGGGACATGCCAGAAAAAATAGTCTAAAACAGTGAGGAGGTATCTCCTCACAACTTACAGGACTTGCTGCTGACATCCATAGCACCTTCAGAGGTCTTGTCGAGTCCATGCTTCAATGGTTCAGAGCCGTTTTGGTGGCATGAGGGGGGCCCACACAGTATTAGATAGGTGGTTTTAATGTTACGTATGATCAGTGTGTCATTGAACATATACTACAGCATATTTAACTGATATTCATTTATTTTGATATAATTTGTAAACCTATGCTAATAAACACCGTTCAGAAATAAATTATGTTTATTATTGGTGATATTTCTCAGGTTTTGATCTCTGGTGCCCATGTTCCTATCTGTTTGGATGACCTGAAGAAATTCACCAACTATTCAGGTATGTTATTTCCACCAGTTATCCCCAGGTACTTCCATACTGTGTTGTCCTATGTGCCCCCACCCATTAACCGTTCATAATTTTGATCCACAGTCCTTTTGTGATTTCCTCATTCTAACACACCTGTCCCAGCAGATGAGGGAAAGATGTGCTAGATGAGTGAAAGCACAAACGTGTGCCTGATTGGACTGTTAATGGTGTAAATGCTGCACATTAGAAAAGTTGTGGATGTTCACTACTGGTTGACTCTACTGTCCTTGATTAATATTCATTTAGGTTTTGAATAATCCATTTATAATTCATTTATAATTCATCATTAAAATACTGTTCACCCTGTGCAGGCGGCTACTCAGCCAGTCACCCGGTGATTAAGATCTTCTGGGACGTTGTGGAGAACTTCAGTGACGACGAGAAGCGCAAACTGCTGAAGTTTGTCACCAGTTGCTCACGCCCTCCACTACTGGGTTTTAAAGTAAGTAGCTGTGAAGAAGGACAAACACACACATGCACATACAGTACTGTCATACTCCTGGGAAGTACTGTGAAGTCAGTGATAAAACACTAATATTACAATAAATAAAAAATAACTTTGTACAGTAAATAGTGGTTTTAAGTGTTCTCTTAACCATTTCCAGACCTCTTTCCACATGGAAGCCCAGTATTACTTGTAGCTCCATCAAATACCTAGTTTGGCTCTTTTTACTTCATTATATTAAATTAGGTGTCTTTCTTATGGAATTTTATAAATCCACACAATGACACAGAGCACAAATCTGGAACCAAACCTGTGTTCACCTAACCAGCTCACAAAATATGGACTACTTTTTTAGAAAAAAAAAGGCTTGATACTTTTTGTTGCTTTCTTGTTTGTTTGTATTTATTCTAAAGTTCACTTGTATTTTTGCTGGCAGAAAGAAATCTGTTGCTGATACAAATGGCTTTGCAACAATTTGCATAGGTGCCTAAGACTTGTGTAAATGCTAAAATGTGTCACTTAGCTTTTCCTGATGTCCTGTTGCAGTCTGGGCTGTCTGTATATTTTATCTGTATATACAGTAAGAGGCTACAGTTGCCAGTCCAACACCGCACTAGAACTGTATTTGCCAGTTCAGTTTTCAGTTGTTTTCTAAATGAAACTGGCTGCTGAAAACAAAACTATGTATAGGCTGTTAACAAAAAAAGTGATGTCAGTAGAAGATTATTAGACTGTAGGTATATTTTACCTCATCTTTGTATTCATTTGAAAGGCCCTAAACCATACCAAAGCGCAATTTATGTAGGAGTATGTTTCTATTCAATAACCAACTCAGGAGAAATCAGAGGAACAGTACTGCAGAGTTACTTCAATTATTTACTAAGGGATTCACCAAAAAACTGAAATATGTTAAGAATATGTCAGCCCCAAGCTCAGTGTTTGAACTGTGTTAAACCCATTGTGGGAAAGTGAGTGTTTACCACTGTTAACTTAGCACTAACATAAAATTTCAAATCCTATAGTGCTATAGGATTGGCAAAAACTGAAACACCAGGTGTAACTTTTGGAAAAGTTATAAAACTAAAAAAATTTAAAATGTGCACCAACATTTGCAGAAAAATATAATACTAAAGTGTCTTCCCTGTAGATCAGGGGTTTCCTACCTTTAGGCCATGGTCCCTCAGTGGGCTGTGGTAGTTCTCCTGGGGGTTTATAGACTCCTGGGGGTTTATAGACAACTGATGCTTTGCATGAAAGAGAGTCTGAAATAGCTTCTTGTTGGGGTTTTGGGTACAGTTTGGACATTTGAATGGCCAAAACATTTATTGCTAGCGCTTTGACTTTGCTATGCAGTGCTCATTTTGAGTTTGAACCAGACATACAGCATGTTGGCCAAAACCTCAGAGCTGTGGCTATTGTATGTGCAGGTGCTGAGATTTTGTTTTGACTCTTAATCACATTTCAGGGTTCATGGTAAGTTCACAGAGACATGGTAAGCTCACCTGCCCAGGGGTTTTGTTGTAGTTAGCATTTCATTCATCGCTCTTATCAGCGACTCACTGCAGGCTGGGTCGTTCTCTAGAGAGGTGTGTGTCTGCTTAATAGGCACGTAATGGAATGATCTTTTTGTGTTTGCGTTGTCGCTCATATGTTCTAAACAAGTTCAGCTGAACAGATACATTAACACACACGTTTCCACATTAAACCATGATAGTACAAGTCCAGACTGTTATCTGGATTTTAGTGTGTTCTTTATGGGTCGTGAACGAGTGTGTTATGCTTAGATTTTTTATTATTTTTTTAATTGAATGGGTGTAGCTACTCTTTTAATTAATTTTATTTTATATCTTTACAATAGCAGCAGTTGTCTCCATTTGTTTATCTTTGTCTCATATTTACCCAGTTGGCAGTATTTTTTCCTATTGGTTTTTTCCTATTGGTTTCGCAGTTATTTGTGTCGATGTTGACAGGGATATTTAAACTCCGATTTTTTTTAATGAATGTTTTAACTTAACATACAATTTTGACACCAAAAACTGATAATTCAATGACCATTCTGTTTGTATGATGTTTCCAAAAAACTGCTAACTGTGTAAGCATAAAGAAAGAAGACGCGACTAAAACAGTAGAGGAATAAGTTTTACTGGCAAGAAGGAGGGGAGGCTGTTTAATGAATTTGACTTTGTAGCGGACAGGGAGAGAAAGAGCAAGGGAGGGCTGGAGGAGAACGAAAGAGAGAGACGGAGGAGACAGTCCAAGGCAGGATGCCCTCTCACCTCTACCTCCTGTCCAGCCAGCTCGGCCTTAATTAGGTGCCGTTAAACACTCGGGAATTCATTAAGGGAGAAATAGCCCTGTCAGAGAAAGCCATTTAAAAAAGATGATGGAAACCCTTTCCTCAAAATGATGGCTCCTGCCCTGACACTTTCTCGATAAGCAACGATACTTTAATACGTTAATTGTTAGAAAAATGGGGCTGTTAAAACGGAACCCCCGGATCGGTTTAATCGGGTTCGCTTCGGGGTTGAGCCCCGCCAGAGCCTGCGGGCAGTCGCTAAAAGTCAGTGGGAATTTGTAGCCGGTTGTGTGAGATTTCGCGACAGCAGTGACCTCGCGGGTATTAGTTGTCAAACACGGCAATGATTTCAATGATGAAAAGCAGTCGGCCCTGCTCTTGTGTCAACATGCCGTATCCCACCAGGCAGGTAAGTGGTCAGCGTTTTTGCTTGATGTTGATAGTCAAGTCAGGGAGTGCTTACAACAGCTGAAAGAAGTTCTGTTAGGCCGTCACATGGCCGTTTCATTGATGGTCCTTTTCAGTTGGCCAAAAATCAGTTTCAAAATGTAGCACTTTTTCACTGACTCAGAGAACCAATGTTTTTCCATTACAAATACAGTGACCCGATCCTGAGTTGACCCCGAGCTGCTTGACATCAGGGCAAAAAGTGGGCCATAGCCGAGCTGAATATGTCACTGCAACAAGTTCAAGCACAACTGTTTAGGCTGAAGATAAATTTCAGTTGGAGTTTTCTATGACACTAACATATTCATCTTTAACGCTGTGAGAAATGTGAAGGTGTACCAGGACAAGATAGCTGGGTTAGGTTTTTGTCACACAGCTAAAGAATGCTGAGAAAACTCAAACAGTGCTATAAATAATAAAAGACCACAGTAACAAAGCAACTTTCTGCTGGTACGACTCCGTAGACGTGATGGTGACCAGCCATAAACTATGGGGAGAGTTTTGTGCTGCTGACGCATCAGAAACATCATTACCAGGCTGAGATACATGAGAAAATCAAAGCATGCTGACAGTTCTGTCTCATTGCAGTAAGGTTTAGCTACAGCATGATTCCTGTAGACTTGTGGAAAAGTGCCATATATCTTCTGTATCTGAATAAAATCTCATGGGGGAAAGTTGAGAACCACTTCTTTAGGGAACTAAAAATGGTTCTTCTATGGCGAATGGCATGTTTTTCTCAGCTTTCAACTATTCCTGGTCTTAGGAGACTTCAGAATGTCAGTTAACGCTGCTTGTCCCTGTGTTTTTTTGTTTTTTTTTTCCCCAGGAGTTGTATCCGGCGTTCTGTATCCATAATGGTGGAAACGATCTGGAACGCCTTCCTACCGCCAGCACTTGCATGAACCTCCTCAAGCTGCCAGAGTTTTGTGACGACCAGCTTATGAGGAGCAAACTCCTCTACGCCATCGAATCCTCCTCAGGTTTCGAACTCAGCTGAGACGTGACGGCTAGGGAGGTGGAATGTTGTTGCCACGGTGATGGGACGGGATGTGATTGGGGGAAAGGTCAGACTTTGGTCTGCAGCGACTCTATGTTGATTCACCGGGAAAAGAGTGACGGAGAACAAGAGAGACATTAAAAACAAAATGCCTCGAGCGGAACCTCTGAAGTTTTGACATGGGATGCTCTTCTAGTATGAGGACGAGGGTATCCCACCTTTTCTGAAATGTTAACAGGACTGAATTAGGATGAGCACAGACGGATCAAAAGCAGAATCAGCGGAAAAGACTCCACTGCTCAAAACCCTTGTCGAGAAACACCAGGCGCCGCTGATAAAGCAGTGCAATCTAATGACATGCGATGCATAATTCACCAAAGATTTTGCTAGGCTATCATGAGTATTTTCAGGTTTTGCTGTGCTGAAGAGAGGTGGGCGAGCTGAAGTGTTAACTGCGCTGTTTGTCAGGACTGTGCGGAAGAAGTAGCTTTGCCAATAAAGACAGGTTAGCTGTACTAACAGGACTCGCTAAAGCTTAAGCCTAATACAAAACCATGCCAATATTTGAGCCTTTGACTACAGATTTAGCTTCACTATAAGATCTGTTTGAGCGCTTTAACTAAGCTTGTCTACCATTTGTACCATCATTTTTGTAGCTCAGAGAGTTGTACCAGAGACTTACCAGTAGAAGTGATTTTCAAATGCATAGACTCAAACCCACCTTAATGAGTTTGGAAGGCAGCAACTGTTTGGATTGGCCTTTTTGAATTAGCATGTAGCCGCTCTTTAATTGGGAATGCAGTTAGCAGTTCAAGACTTGTATTTTCTCTCAGCACTTTGGTAGGGGGGCTTTGTAGAGGAAATGAATATTCAAAGGCTACTGAGAGTAATAACTGTGTGTGTGTGCACGTGTGCGTGCGTGCGTGCGTGTGTGTCTCTCACAGGTAAATTCTTCCTTTAATGTAAGAAGTCCTTGAATGGATTAATGCATTTGCGGAGCACTGTTAGGTGTAGTGTGTGTGGTTTTATGAATGTGTATGTTTTTCTCTCTAAGCGGTTGTAAAAAAAAAAAAATGGTACAACTGCATCCAGACTGTCGCTGAAAGGGACTTTCTGGGCTGGGCGCATTTATTTTATGAACTCAACATGTGGCAACTGAAATACATCACTTATTGAAACTCAGCACTAAAACTGAACGATGTGCAATAACGTGCACAATCATGAGCTCAAAAGCTGTTGGAAAACTGCAAACTTAAGCTCTATGTTTGTATATTTTCCTTTTAAAAACTATACAGCTGCTTCTGTAGTAAGATAAAGCAATGTGTTTTTTTGGGTCAGGCTCCAGCATGTGCCTATTCATGCTATTCATTTAAATAGCACTTCATTTTTTCTACGTTTTCTGTCTGTACTCTTGAATGCTAACAATACTTTCGGCTGCTGTTGCTCCCGTTACGGACTCTGCAGTGCCCCCTGCTGGAGACCTGTCCACTATGGACGTGTGAATATGTACACGTGGATAACTTTGTGTTTGCGTGGTGTTCTCTCCCACTGCGTTTTGTACAGGTTTCCTCATCCTTTCTTAACTCAAACAGCCACAGAATTTAAAGATGGAATCAGCAGTGTGAGCCTACATCTCTCAGAATTCCCAATTAAAGGTGAAGTCAACCGTTTGGTCCTACATCTCCCAGAATTCCCACTAACGGTGGACTCAGCAGTGAGAGCCTCCGTCTCCCAGAATTCCCAGTAAAGGTGGAATCAGCAGTTTTGTCCTAAATCTCCCAGAATTCCCAGTAAAGGTGGAATCAGCAGTTTGAACCTCAGTTGTTTTTAATTCCAGATTAAAGTTGCAGTAGGTTGTTTCTGTTTACAGCGTGGGTGTGTGTTGTGTGAAGACTGAACACGTCCTGTGTGTGTCCTCGATGTTCTCGAGTAACAAGCTTCCTGTCCTGACCATGACGGAAAACATAATGTCTGTAAAAAAAAACAATAATGTAACAGAGTGTATGAAAAATGATTAAATATGTTTTTGGCATTTTATTCGCGGTGGAAGTGGGATGTGGTTGTGTTGTCTGAGCGCGCGGGCCGATAAAGTGCCTGCGCGGCTGAAAGGCCTCCTCTCTGAGTTTTATGGCCTTTGACATATAATTAAAGAAACATCCAGTGATGAAACATCGAGGGAGGCTGATCTGGAGTGGAGCCGCTCGCAGGACACAAATTAAGGCTGGACGCGTTTCCTCATAAATCTATTAGCGAGAAAAAGAGCCTGCGAGATTAGAGAGCAGGGTTTTTTTTTTTCTTCTCCATCTTTGGATAATTTCCATCTCATCTCTCTCTCTCTCTCTCTCTCAGCTCAAAAAGGGCTAATTGGGTCTTAAAAACCCGACTTGTCCTGTAGATATGAGGGATTGATCTCAATTATGGGGAGATTTATTTGGGCCTATTACCTTATAATGGATTGCAGCTCGCAAACTTAATGCTGCTGGCCGTGAATCACGGGCCTCACCAAGCCGTGCTGGGAACCATCCCAGGCGTTTAAGGACCGTCCTCGCGGCTCGCAGAGGTCAACTTATTTTTGCGCTGGAATACGAGAATCAAAGCGTTTTCATCCCAGGCAGATTCATCAGTCCTGACTGATGGGCCTCGGCCGATCTTTCACCGCAGAGCCTGTTTTTCACCGCCGCCGAGAGACGCTTTCCCACAGGAATGTGGAAATCACTTTTTTTTTCAGAAGTCTACATCGATTTTACCTGTAAAACAGACCATCAGAGAGCTTGTACTGGGATTGGACACTTTAAAAACAAACACAAACAAATAGGTGTTTTTGAGCACCCCAGGTAAAAAGTCATGTTTGGTTTATTATAAATTCACAGAATTGACAGAGGAAGCACTTACAGATGGCATTTTTTCTGCTGAGTTTGGTGCAGACTGTTTGAACATCAGCGGAAAAGATGAAATATAACCTGTCAAGGCTGCCATAAGTTTTGCACAGGCCACCTTTTTATGTCTTAAATGTTCTCTGTAGAAAAAGTGAACTGGTTAAAGGCTATATATACACTTTCATATGTTCAAATGAACAAAACATTCGACTAGAGGTGCCCAAACTGTTGCTTAAGGCTGAATGATATGGACAAAAAATAATATTGTGATTTTACTGCTACATAGTTTGATTTTGATGACTCAAGATATTAAATGCCCACTTTTCTAGAATGTAAAGAGGCTTAAAGTCTGTGAGTATATTGTTACAGATGGTAATTTCCTTCCTTTCCACAAACAGACTGTACAAAAACAGACTGTGATTTCACAAAATCAACACATTTAAATATCTCTCCTTATTCAGGTGTAGACTACAGTAGTTTAGCCCCACCCATTCACTCACCGATTCGCCAACACCTTTAATGGTAGGCTAGAAACGTATTAATAATCAGTTAAAAAATAAAACAATTACCTAATCATTTATTTAAAGTGTAGGCAAGAAGTGAGGCTTTAATCAAGATATACACACAATATGAAATGTGATCTATAAAATAAAACGTACTATTTTAAAATGAAAGTATTATCTAGCAATTATATGAAATGTAGGTAAGAAACGAGAGATTAACAAAAACATCAAACTTTTTCCCCTGGTGGAGTGACCAAAAATGAGTGAAATAGGAAAAACAGTAACAGTAAAAAAAAAAAAGCTGCAGGTTCAGACAACGGCGCCACTATGTGGCCCTGTTCGGGATTGCAGGCAGAGTCGGGAATATAAAAGTGCGGTTAGAAATAAATAAAAATTAAATAAACTCGTTTTAAGCTGCATGGTAAAACATTTTTGCTTTCATGTTGATTTTATGTTTTCCTCATTCATTATTGTCTCAATACAGCACACACGCACACATACACATCTCAAACCGTTTCAACAGTTTCAGAGTGAATTTGACTAAATGGAGAGAAAGAGAAAAAACTCCCCAGAGCCACAGACACGCTAACAGCCCTGTTCTCTCTCATTAGAGCTGCAGTATCAGACAGCGGCGCCACCGTGTGGTCGTGTTGGGAATCACAGGCAAAGTCAGGGATGTGTTGGTGACAGATTGTATATATACTCTTCAAATAAACTCTAACTTTAAAGGTAAAGACACGCTTATTTTCCATCGGTAATCAGTAATCTCTCACTACAATACATTTCACAAAAAACAACAATAAACCACAAAAACAAACCTCAAATCAGATAAGAGTTTGAGGCTGGGACTGAATTATGACTTTAAGGGGAAAAATATTAAAATAGAACTAAAACCAATTAACATTAACTCAGCAGATTCAGACTTTAGATTGTCAGTAATAAGAATACTAAAGTAATAATATCAGTGATTATATCACTGATAATACCTAAAGAATTATTCAACAACAATAATAACAATAATAATAAAACAATAATAATGTAGCATAAGAGTGAAGGGATTAACGCTACAGATACCGACAGCGGCGCCGTGTGGTCATGTTCGGAATTACAGACAGCACCGCAAATAGCTGGACTATAAGAGAAAATGGAATTCTGTCTCTTTTTACTGTTCCGGATTTTACTGATCCCTTCATTTTTATCACTTCTGCCTGGGTATAAAATCTAGACAAATGTATTTATTTTTCCTTTGGTTAGTCTGTGATCACATATCACTTTAATTGCTAAAAGTAATTTTATTAAGCCTTATCATTTCTACAGTATCATTTGTACACTGTTTGGTACAAAAGATGAACTGTAAAATAAGCACGAAACACTATTACACGTATATTAAACATTTTATTTATACTGTAGGGTTCGACACAGTGCATAAATGAGTGTCACCATGCTCAAAGCCAAGGTTCAGCTTAAGGGGTGTAAAGCCCCCCAGTACTGGTCTTGGAGTAGTGGAACTAGCTTCTCTAGATAAAGCACATTACAATACAAATTTCCTATTAAAGCCATTGTTTCCAGAAGAAATGTTGGATGAGTGTGAGGACAGAGTGGACAAAATGATGAAATAAGGAAATCTGCCTCTAGAAATCACACCAGTGGTGGTCTGAAGTGTCTTAGTTCTCAGCAGATCTACAGATATGTACGTGAATGATCTGTTATTATATCCTGCTTTATAGCCTGTTTCAAGGAGAGGGGAACACACGAAGAGTCCAGAACTTTATATTCAATCTCATTCCTCAGAAACACAATGCAGTATCCATCCTCAGGACCTCAGTGTGATCACCCCCTTCCTGTTAATGGAATCTCTGACCACTCCTAAATCCCACTCAGTCTTTCCTCTGACCTGCACCTCATAGTAAAACCTCCCTAAGGAGAATCCCTCCTTTCCCAGCACACAGGGACAAACATCAAACCTCTCTGGGTTGTTGGGGAGATTCTTTGTCTACAAGTTTCACTTGTTTTTTAACATCAGACAGGATGAGGAAAGTATTTGCTGTATCAACATCAAGAGAGACACACGTTTGTCAAATCAAGTGGTCAGTTGGTGCTGTTTTAGAGATGTGCTGTATTTTAAAGTGCATACTGTGGAGCAGTTGTTCCCGACTTGGGTCCTGGAGACCCTTTGTTTTGCATATTTTCTTTATATGCCATTTTAACCATCAAATTAAAAAAATAAACTTTGACCTGGTTTTTCTGTCATCTGGTTTACAAATGTCTGTGTTTTTGTGTGTGGTCATTCTTTCACACCTCTTCTTTATGCTCTCCAATCTGTTCTGGGTAGATTTTAATTTGGACTGCCCTGCAGAAAGTGACATTCAGCTTAAATATGCAACAAAAGTGTAAATGAAAGTGCAAATAAAAAACAGGATATAATAACAGATCATTCAAGTACATATCTGTAGATAGCAGTATTTACAGTCAGGCCAACACAATATTTCATAACAGAATTACAGTCATGTGTGTCATGTGGCTACATATTGTGCATGTGCCCTTTGACATCAGTCTTTTTATATGTGGTGGGAAAGTTTTATATGAGATGGTGATTTGATGAACAAGCATTATGTGTTCTCTGTCGACCAGAACAACAGGAAAACAATAAGATAAGATAAACCTTTATTAGTGCCTCAAGTGGGAAATTTGCATTGTCACGGCAGAAAGTGGACAGAACAAAGGTAAGAGCAGCAAAAATTAAAAACAATAGAATAGAATAAAATACTATAACAACAGGACTGTATAAAATGTAAGTCTTTTCAATGATTTTACTAACTCCACATTTATTCAGTTGTTGGCTTTTATTGCTTTGGATGGTCTTCAAAGTCAACAAAGTCAACAATAGAAGACAGATCAAATGAATACAAAATCTGCATTGGTTTGAAAAATGTTTGCAAATAATGAATATTTCAATAATCATTAAGGCTTGAATGGGTGACGAGTAATCCCGTAAAAGGAATGGACCTCCTATAAGAGAAACAAAATTGAACGTTGGTGTGGCCTATGCTATTGTCCTGAATAAAATGTGAATTTTCTGATTAAATTAATGCCCTCACATGAGGTGACTATCTTAATTTTTATTGTGTTCAACACGCCATATTCTGGTCTAAACTAGTTAAATATGTATTTTTTTAGGAGAGAGTTTTATTTTAGGCTATTAAAGAACATACAATGGTTAATATTGGTCTATGTGTGTTTTTGTCCAACAACCAACAATATGACCAGAATTTTATCCATTTGTCTCCATTTTTCACTACTCTTTACTACCTGAGAATTGTGTATTTCAGTTAATTAAAAAGAAGTCTATTCTAAGGCCTACTTGTCAGGGCATCTTGTCAGCTTTTAGTAAAGGCCACAGCACTCTGGACCCCGGACACACAGAATCATGTAACAGATCCTCTAATAAACATGCATATAGTATCACTGATAGGTTAAACTTTCATTCATTTCTTAAAAATGTAATGGTGTAAAACTTCAAACATAATTTTTTATCATTTTTGTTTATCATGTTTGGTTTCTGTTCATTATCTCTTTATAAACTATCAGTTGCCTAAAAGGATACAAGGTAAAGGGAAAAGACCATGATACTGGCCATGGTAACAGACAATTAGCATGTGTCTGCTAATCCAAAAGTCTTCGCCACCTTTCTTTGTGTCTTTTCAAGTCACATGTCACCTACCCTGCCTTTCTGTAGCCTCATTCAGGTTTAATTTAACACTGCAATGACATGGCTGATCAAATGGCTGAGGTGCACAGAACGTGCTGTGCGTCAATGCCAAATGTCGGTGAACAATGTTACTAATAATCATGGTAAATATGGTGTGTCTTAAGTGTAAAGGTCATTTATACTGATACAGATATAAAGCTCCAAATGCACTATTAGCAATATTTGTGAGAAACCTACAGTGGAAAACCTCACAAAAATATTCTAGTCAGACTTTGCCTTTTCAAGGAAAAAAGAGCAGCGAGGAATGAGCAACATAAGATCAGCACAAGTAAGACAGGAAAGTTTGTGAGTGCAGGTTGATTTGCTTTACTGAAACATGGCTGCACGAGTGTATTCCGAGCTCTGCCGTCAGTGGTGCTGTGGTTTCATACTGGGCAGACAGAACTCGTGATAGTGGGGGCAGGACCCGCCCTTTTTGTTAATGATTAGTGGTGCCACCCCGGTCACATTGTTCTTAAGGAATGCATCTGCAGCCCAGATATTAAGCTGTCAGCTCAAGGGCTTTGTCCGTACCATCTGCCCAGAGTGTTTTCACATGGTCACCATCGCTGTTTACATTCCTCTATCAGCCAACACAACGATGACATGATGTCATCTAATCTGTGACCATGAGACCCGGAGGATTTCGTTCTCATCTCCGGAGACTTCAACCAAATCTCTCTGAACAGGACACACTTACACATTTACACAGTTTGTGGATTATCCACCAGAGAAAATAAGACACTGGACTGATAATGTCAAAGAGGCATTCAACTGCACAGCCATCCCACCTACCACTGGTGAAGGCTGCCAGATATTGTCAGGACAGTGCAGCCCTGCAAGTCTGGAGACTACAGAGTAGGAAACGCTTTATGAGCCACATGGCCTCACAGACTGTGTCTCAGAGTACAGCTGTATGGACAACACTGTATCAGTAAAACCCATACACTGCTTACCCAACAATAAGTTATGGGTTACCGAAGACACCAAAGCTCTCCTGAATGACAATAACAAAGCATTCAGGTCAGGTGACAGGGAGGCAGTCATGGAGGTACAATGGTGCTTCTCTATAAAGTTAAAGGACAACAAAACAACACCATGGATGTCTGGAAAGACATAAAGACAGGGTCCATGAGGGTCATGCTGGAGCTGGAGAAGACACTGGGATGAGGTTATTTTGTTGAACCAGTTAAAAAACAGCCCCTTGGCTGCTGGGCTTGAACCTGTTTTTTAACAGGTTCAACAATATTCCTCATCTCAGTGTCTCCTCCAGCTCCAGCATGACCCTCATGGCATGGCAGCCTTGTATATACACTCTTCCTTCCATTATTTTTAAAAAGTCAGAAACCCCACACCACAATCATAGGAGCAGATGTTATTTGTGTGGTAGGTGTGCTGTACACACAGCAGTTTTTAAGCACCTCACTGTCACGGCTAGGCTGAAAAAAGTCTTCTAGTGAGAAATATCCAGCCATGAGTGTAACGTGTTCAGAAACTGATAAGTGATGATGGACTAGAGCAGAGGTTCCTGACCACCGGGCCGTCCGTGAGTCATTTGGTACCGGGCCACACAGAAAGACAGAATAAAAAATATTTTATTGATTGTCAGAGTCTCAAAGATCTTTTATTTTGAAAAAAAAAAACCTCAAAAACTAGCTCACAAGTTGGCAAAAAATGAGTAAAAAACAAACACACTTTATTTTTAGTTGTGTCTATACCGGTCCGTGAAAATATTGTTTTACACGAAACTGGTCCGTTGCTCAAAAAAGGTTGTGTACCGCTGGACTAATGGACAACCTCTGCAGGAACAGATAAGCTGTTAAAATTCCCCAGCAGTACTGTTGTGTGTACACTTTGTGCACCACACACACATACAAGAACACCACTATCATGTCAGTCTCACTGCAGTACTGGTCATTGATGAGTTGGGTAAAGAAAAGCCAACAAATTATGCACAGAAAGTGACTATTTACAATTAGTGCCGACACAAGTGAGGCTTATCTAATTAAATGCCAGTGAATGTGTTTTTAATTCTCATTGGACCTGTTTTCATGTGTTTTTCATATGGCCTCTGAAAAATATGAATCATAATACAAGTAGTCTGATATTATCCTAATAATGCCTCTCTGGGTTCCTCCAGTAGTCTCCTGTCTGAAGATCAGCTCCAGTGCTCCACAAAGAAACACAAGCTGATGGAGCCTGTGGAGAACCTGGAGGACTACATCTGCCAGAAACATGAGAGACCACTGGAGCTGTTCTGTAAAGATGACCAGACATATTTATGTATGTCCTGCAGAGAAACATCCCACAAGACTCGCAGCACTGTTCCTATAGAGGAGAGCACAAAGAAGGTGAGATACAAAGAGTAATGTTACTTTAATGATTCTATACAACATCTCTTTAAATGCATGATGAATTATAATTGGTAGAGAAAGTCTACAATTAACGGTCTCTGTTTCCTACACTAAGTCGGAGAAGACACAGTCAGGTGTTCGGCAGATGATCCAAGACAGACTGATGAAGATTGAGGAGATCAAATACTCTGATGAACACATTAAGGTGGGTCCTAAAGTGATGGTTTAGTAGAGGAAGCTACTAAGCAGATAGATTCATGACACTGCCCAGGTGGCATCAAGTGCAAATGGATGATGAAGCCAAATGAAGCCAACAGTTATGGGAGGAGAAAGACAAGCTGAAGGCCAGCATTTCCAAACTGAAAGCTAGGAAGGGTAGAACTCTACCAGCTCATGCCAAGGCTAAAACTATCGGTTGAGAAAAAAACTGTGGTGGACAATGATAATGAGGTTCAAGCTTTGCAGGAGCATTACATTACATTACGCTCATTTGGTTGACGCTTTTATACAAAGCTCCTTAAAATATGAGGAAACATTAAAGTTTCAGGACAGTGTGAGAACCATAGGAGATTATGCAGTGCTAAATCCTTATGTAAGAGCAGTGCAAGAAGTGCATTAAAAGAGGAGATGCTCTCTGAACAGATGAGTCTTTAGGTAGTTTTTGAAGATAGAGAGGGATTCTGCTGCTCCATTCACCTTAGGCAGCCCATTCTACCAGTGATGAACCACAAAAGAAGAGTCTGTACTGGGTTTGCGCTGCAGAAGCAAGTAACAGACCCCCACCACTAGCCCCAAATCATGTTAGTGTTGAAGCGTTCCAGGTTTATTTCCAGCAACAAAAGCAGAAGTACAACAGATTTCTTGTCCAATTTTTTTTTCTATGTCTGGGACATGTGCATAGGGTACACAGCCAAACACTCTCATGTGACTCATGTCAGGCTTTTTGCCAGATCATCTCTGGTAGGGTGTCTCTTTCCTCAAAGAACATGTGAACAGCCTGAACATGTGAACAGCTGCAGTTGCCACAGTCTCTGTCCAGTAAGTTTTTGGCAACCTTGCATGAGAGAGCATACTTCTAGCTATTTCATTTAATGTCCTATTTTTCCTTTTTGCTGAGGTTCATGGGGTAAAAACAGTTCATGGTGGATACCTTAAGAAACTCGTTAGATGTATACTCCCCACCATTAATATTTCTCAGTGTTGTGACTTTCTGTCTGCACTCAATGGAGAATGTTTTCTCAAAGTCTTTCAATTTGTTAAGGACTTCACCCCTTGCAGCATCTAGAGTAGTCATCGATAAAAGTCACAAAATACTTGTCTTCACCTATGGATTCAGTCTGCATGGGACTACAGACGTCAGTATGAAGAGGTAGAGAGGGTGGAGAGCTCCAAGTTTCTTAGGGTCCACATCTCTGCTGACCTCACCTGGTCCACAAACATCTCTCACCAGATGGGGAAGGCACAACAAAGGCTGTACTTCCTCAAAAATTTGCTTCAGGCCCATCTCCCCCAAACCCTGCTGACTAACTTCTACTGCTCCACCATCTACCTGACCTACTGCTGCACAGTGTGATACAGCTGCTGCACAGTGGAGGACAGGAAGAACCTGCAACGGGTCGTGAGAACGGCAGAGCAGGGGATTGGGACCACACTACACCCCCTCAAAGACATTTACACTGGCAGACTCCAGCAGAAAGCCAGCAACATCATTAAAGACCCTTCACACCCCGGACACTGGAAGATGGCAGGACAAAGTACTTAAAAGAGGACCCCATGAGGATTCTTTCTTCCTGAATATTTGGCTGGAAGACTCTTATTTAGAAGCTGGACAGCTATGCACAGTATAGATGAACAGGGACTCAACTATCACCATAACTTGTATCATTTATATCAGACTGAATGGGATCATCTTCTTCAGAGTAACTACTGAAGGATAGCCCTACACAGCATTCATGAATGGAGGCCCAGCTTCATCAAGACATTCTCAAGGGCAGTGGTTCTCAAATCATTCCTCGTTGGCCGACAGATGATCCACTATCAACTTACAACATATGAGGCCAAAGCAAAAAAAATGTTTTAATTGTTTCTTAAAGGAACCAGTAAGTTAATTGTATCCTGTAGGGGCCCCTAACCTTTGGGAGAAACAAGCCAAAAAAGAAGACAGGTTTAGGTTATTTTAAACTTGTGCGAATCTAACTTCTAAAATCACTGAAATATAACTCTGTCCTTAATACAGAATATCTAAAGAACACAAAATAAAAACACATAAGGACTATTCAGCTTTTAAACTATCAATAATTTAATGCGCCTGATGATAGAAAAGCACAGAGAAGGAGAGAGCAGACAGTGTGGAGGTGTTCAGAGCTCTGCTGCGCTGCATTGAGAGGAGCCAGGCTGAGCTGCTGGAGGTGATGGAGGAGAAGCAGAAAGCAGCAGAGAGGCAGGCTGAAGAGTTCATTAAAGAGCTGGAGCAGGAGATCACTGAGCTAAAGAGGAGAGACACTGAGCTGGAGCAGCTCTCACACACTGAGGACCACCTCCACCTCCTACAGGTCAGAGTCCCTCTGTTTCTCAGTAGTAATGCAGTCCATCACAGGACAGCTCTCCCCATGCTGAGGGGTTTCTCCTCTCTCCTGCTGTTCTGTAGATCTACCCGTCCCTCTGCAGCCCCCCACACACCAAGAACTGGACTGACGTCAGTGTTAACACTGGTCTGAGTGTGGAGAGTCTGGGGAGAGCTCTGTCTCAGCTTCAGAAAGCTCTTAAGAAGGAGATCCGTGAGTTTTTTTTCTCATTTATAAGATTTTTTTTTTTTAAACAATTATGCCTTTAAGTCCTTCTGCCATCAGAGTTTGTGATGTGGTTCATTTCCATATTTTACTTGACGCCATGAAGACTGGGCCAAAATGATAGACTTCAGTCAACACTGACATCACTAATCATCCACTTTGCAGTTTTGAGAAGCACTTTTAGTTATAGACTCACCAACATAAAGTACTCCACTGAACGCCACAGAAAATCCTTCCTCCCCACTGCCATCACACTGTATAACTCTTCCCCCTGTCGCTCACCCACCAATCAGACTTTATAACTCACACACCCACACAGTAAGCTGTGCAGTTAAAGTGTAAAGTGTCCATTTACACAATAGCACACTGGTACTGCTATTGCTTATTGTGTGCAGTAATAATAATAATAGTGTTGATATTATGTGCAATATCACTGTGTGTGTTAAATATAAACAAAAACAGCCCTGGCAGAAGGGTGCGAAACAGAACGGGGAGTGACAGATGTGTTATAAAACGGGACAAGACTTTTATGAGAGCATGTAGTATAGTATAGAATATTTTTTTGAGGAGTTTTATTTTGACCTTACATTTACATTCTTTTTTGTGTCTTTGTGTGATTGTTCAATTGTAACATAAGCAATTTCCTACGGGATCAATGAAGTTTTCTGATTCTGATTCCATTATCCATTGAAAAATCTCATCCGTGTTCATCACAATACCGTGTGTGCTCTTAAATAATGTTTCTTTTTCCATTCACTAGAAACTGAACTCAGCTCAATATGTATTTTAACAGCCACATTATTATCTGTTCTTTTCCAAACAGAACTCCAGAGAATGAAACAGTATGTAGGTGGGTGGGTTCTCATATTCTTCATTTTTGTTACTCACTTATTGTCGGTTAAAATGTGTTTAAACTGTGTGTTTCTCTCAGTGAATGTGACTCTGGATCCTGATACAGCAAATCCTTTCCTTAATCTGTCTGAAGATGGAAAACAGGTCACATGTGGAGACGAATCACAGAAACTCCCCCGAAAACCAGGGAGGTTTAATAGTTGTGTCAGTGTTCTGGGAAAGGAGGGGTTCTCCTCAGGGAGGTTTTACTATGAGGTGCAGGTCAGAGGGAAGACTGCGTGGGATTTAGGAGTGGCCACAGAGTCGAGTAACAGGAAGGGGGAGATCACACTGAGTCCTGAAGATGGATACTGGACTGTTGGTCTGAGTGATGAAATTGAATATGAGGCCGCAGACTCTCCCTCTGTCTCCCTCTCCTTGAAACAAGCCCCACAGAAGGTGGGGGTGTTTGTGGATTATGAGGAGGGTCTGGTCTCCTTCTATGATGTTGAGGCCAGGTCTCATATCTACTCTTTCACTGGTCAGTCTTTCACTGAGAAACTCTTTCCATTTTTCAGTCCCTGTGACAATGATGGAGGTAAAAACTCAACGCCACTGATCATTACACCTGTTGAAAAATGAGGTTCAAATAAATTGCATTAAAAGTTATAAGATCATTGTTTTTCTTTCGCAATCACAATAATAAATGTTCATGTGTTTATGTAGGAAAAATATATATTTTCTTGTGTTTATTGTTTGAAATGTATCATAACTGTGCTAACAAACAAAACAATTTTATAGAAATGTAAATAAATAGTTTTGTTCATTTTTGCTTTTTTATCACGAATGCCCCTATAAGAACAGTCTCCATTTCCTGTGGAGTGAAAACACATTTGTACCAAAGTTGAACCCGTGCAGGATGAACCTGAACACAGTTAGAGCTTCCCTGATGGAAGGAGGGAGAAGAGGGTGTGTGAGGGGACTGATGTCATTCTTAATGCTGGTGGCTTTTGTGGTCTGGTGGTGTGGTAGTTTCCCCTGCAATCAAAAGGCCATGGGTTTGAATCCCAGGACTGCCAGTAGCACCACTGAGGTACCTTTGAACAAGATACCATCCCCCACACACTGCTCCCCAGGTGCTGCATCGGTGGATGCCCACTTCTTCACTTGGTGAATAGGTTAAACGGGTTAAGTGCAGAGAAAGAATTTCCCACTGTTCACACTGTACTGTAGTGTTTTCACGCTTGACTCTAGGGGACCACTTTTACTTTAAATGTTTGCAACAGAGGAGAGAGAGATCCCAGTGATCTTTGTAGCAGTCCTTGCTATCCTCTGTAGGGTCTTGCGATCTGATGCAGCATAATTTCCACACCACTTCAGCATTCAACTACAGAGAATGCTCTCTATAGTCCCTCTGTAGAACATAGTGAGAATGTGGGGTGGCCTGTTCTCAGTCTCAGGAATTAGAGACACTGCTCGGCCTTCTTGGCGATAAAGCTGGTGTTGAGGGCACACTTGAGGTTCTCTGTGATGTGAACAACAAGCACCAACTTGGTGCTCTGAACAGTCTCCACTGAGGAGCCACTAATGTTCAGCAGAGAGTGATCACGTCGTGCCCTCCTGAATTCAACAATGATCTCTTTTGTTTTGTTCACATTCAGAGATGGGTTGTTGGCTCTGCATCAGTCTGTTAGCTGAATGAAAGAATGTCTCTCAGATTCAGGTGTGGCACTTACGATAGTGTCTGTTTCTAGATTGCAGCTTGTTTCTTAAGAATTCTGAGGAAATGAAGAAAATTCAGACAAAATCCATGAACCACAAACTCACTCAGTCCCACCACAGCACTAATTCACATTGAACCACAAGGAACAGATTCTGTTTATTTGACTGTATAGTGCATTACATGCACTTTAATTTTAATTGAACTATTTTCAGAATTAAATCTCACATAATAATCAAGTAATTTTATAAAATGTGCAAACAACTATATGAAATATGTATTTTCTTTCTCAGCTGAACAATTTTATTTTAAACAACAGAAAGACAGTATGCTGTTATTTTATTCAGTCTGCTCATCTGTGTTTATACTGATCTATTTATTAAAACTATGAGAGAGACAAAGTTCAGAACAACTGAAAACTGTTATTAAACTACGGTAATTCATATTCACAGTTCTCACATTACTGCACGTAATCCAAGTTTACAATACAATACAAAAAGCACAGACATAGCCATATAGACAGGATTACACTGACTGACTGATGTATAGATGAGAAGCTAAATGTTCAGATGCTGTAATTCAGTTGGTAAATTTCTGCCACTTGCTGGACAAGATATGCAAGTACAAATTGGAGCTGTCATCTGACGTCACATTTGAGAAACGAAAGTCAAGCCAACTTGTTTCATAAACAGACCGAAGCTCCTTGCAGCAGAACACGGTTTCCGGTTTGAAGGTTCACAGTCCTTCTTAGAAAAACTACAGCCACTTAAGGTGAACTCTGAAAGGACATAAGATCAGGTAGGACGAAAACGTGAAACAGTTATTGCCGGAAACCTCTACAGGTGATGAGATGATCTTTACCTTCACTGCTGGAGTTTGATCAGTTCTCTATCTTCACTTCTGAAAGTGCTCTGTCAGTCACTGGTATTTTACATTTCAAACTGGTTTCATTTACTGAGCTCCAGAGTTCCTGTATAACAGGTACAACTTGAAGATGATCAGTCAGGTGAATGTGGCTGATTTAAGATGTGTTCACACTTCACTTATTAAAAACAACAACAAAAAAGAACAACAATGTTTATTAACTGACTAAGAATGATGATGAGAAATGTAGGATATTGTGAAGTCTGTTCTGAAATCTCCCTCGTCTTTCTGTCTCCTCTGTCAGTCATGGCTTCTTACAGCAGTCTCCTGTCTGAAGATCAGCTTCAGTGCTCCATCTGTCTGGATGTGTTCACTGATCCTGTCACTTCTCCATGTGGACACAACTTCTGCATGGTGTGTCTCAGAGAGTACTGGGACAGCAGTCCACACTGCCAGTGTCCAGTC
>JBBJLS010000011.1:4984622-4996530 GCA_037577275.1 Bryconaethiops microstoma
TGCATGGTGTGTCTCAGAGAGTGCTGGGACAGCAGTCCACACTGCCAGTGTCCAGTCTGTAAAGAGGAATTCTCCAGAAGACCTGAGCTGCGTGTGAACACGTTCATCTCTGGACTGGCTGCTCAGTTCAAGAAGTCAGTTCAGATGAAGTCCAGCAGGGCTCCAGAGAAACTTGCCAAGTTTCAGGTCTTCTGTGATGCCTGTGAAGAGCAATGTCCAGCTCTGAAGTCCTGTCTGATCTGTATGGCCTCTTACTGCAAGACACATCTAGAACCTCATCATAAAGTCACTTCCTTAAAGAAACACAAGCTGATGGAGCCTGTGGAGAACCTGGAGGACTACATCTGCCAGAAACATGAGAGACCCCTGGAGCTGTTCTGTAGAGACGACCAGACGTGTGTGTGTCAGTTCTGCACTCAGATAGAGCACAAGAATCACAGCACTGTTACTATAGAGGAGGAGAGTGAAGAGAAGAAGGTGAGAATCATTTAGACAGAGAACTACTGTATTAACTCTGCAATATTTTTTGTAGAAAAGCCTGAAATGAATGAGTGGTTAAAGCTGTAATATATAACAGTCTCTCCCCATCTTCTCTCGCTCAGTTCTGTTTCCTTGTCTTTGTTTACATTGAAAAAATGTTTTTTCTGGATTCTGTTATGACCCACTTGCTGTGGTTTTTATTTGTGTGTTCACTCCTGAATCTGCCCTGTCCCGCCCCCTGCTAAACATCACTTATATGTTTTGATCACGGATCTTCTTTGTTCATTATTGTGTATTTATACCTCGTCTGTGTGTTCACTATGTGTCGGTCGACCATAACTCTTCCCGTATGTGGATTCCCAGTTGTGCCTGTAATATTCATCTATGATGTTTGTGTTTTTTTTTAATGAAGACCATTGTACTGCATGTGCGTCTCTCATCATCCTCATTATCCTGACTACCTAACAAACATTTCTTAATCACAGACTCAGCTGGGAAAGACACAGACAGAAGTTCAGCAGATGATTCGGGACCGACTGAAGAAGATTGAGGAAATAAAACAGTCTGTAGAGCTCAATAAAGTGAGTTTTAAGTGAATTATAAGAAGGCAATAAATGATTTTTCTCTATTTTTCATAGTTTATATTGTTTGTTGTTTACTTGCAATAACAGTTTATTATTATTGTTGTTGTTGTTGATGTTATTGTCTACTGTTAGAAAAACACAGAGAAGGAGAAAGCAGACAGTGTGGAGGTGTTCAGAGCTCTGCTGCGCTGCATTGAGAGGAGCCAGGCTGAGCTGCTGGAGGTGATGGAGGAGAAGCAGAAAGCAGCAGAGAGGCAGGCTGAAGAGTTCATTAAAGAGCTGGAGCAGGAGATCACTGAGCTAAAGAGGAGAGACACTGAGCTGGAGCAGCTCTCACACACTGAGGACCACCTCCACCTCCTACAGGTCAGAGTCCCTCTGTTTCTCAGTAGTAATGCAGTCCATCACAGGACAGCTCTCCCCATGCTGAGGGGTTTCTCCTCTCTCCTGCTGTTCTGTAGATCTACCCGTCCCTCTGCAGCCCCCCACACACCAAGAACTGGACTGACGTTAGTGTTAACACTGGTCAGAGTGTGGAGAGTCTGAGGAGAGCTCTGTCTCAGCTTCAGGAAGATCTCAACAAGGACATGGAGAAGCTTGATGAGACTGGTGAGTATTTACACACATTAATGGTCCTCACACACATTCATACCAGACTGCTACCTCAGCCCTGTTCCTCATGGTCTGTTACATCCAGCAAGGAAGCTGCTGGACACGGGACTTTACTATGGAAGGCTCAAGAGGAAATAAACGCTGGGAACTTTTATCAACTAAATCCACCAATAAAACACAAAAATATAATGAAAGAAATGCAGCAGAAAAGTCAAGCTAAAATAAGAAACCAACAAAGGGAGAAGAAAAAACTAAACCAGAGAGCTGTAGGACAAGACAGTGAAAAGCGCAGGAAATTTAATGTCTAAGAAGAGAAAGCAAAAATGAAGAAGATAAAGGGAGACAGTGGAAGAGGGAAATAAACTAAGTAACAGTAAAATTAACTACGAAGAGAAAGAAAGAATAACTAAGAATTAAACACTAAATGTAAAGGAGAGAGAAAATAGCTAAATTTAAAGTACTGAACACTACTGAGAGAGAGAGAGAGAGAGAGAGAGAGAGAGAGAGAGAGAATCAATTCCAAAAACAGATTAGACTAATGAACTCAAAAACAAACTAAAGACTGCGATGGAAACGAGAGACTGGGGCTCTGTTGACTCATGACTAAGCAAAGAGTGAAAGGAGAAACTGGGTTTACAGGGCTAGTGATGGGAGGAACAGAAAGAAAGAAGGAAAGAAAAGGGAAATACTACCTCGTGTGGTCACCTGAGATACAACAACCCAGAACGTAAATTTACTGCATTATAACTATCAATGATCAGCGCGCAATGATAATAATTAGGGGTGTCGAATTGAAGTGTTAATTTCGATCAAGTAATCACAGAAAAATAACACATTTAAAAAAATTACTGCTGATTAATCACACTGCATGTTCTGTCGACACATGCTTGTCAGTGCCCAATCCATACCGGCTGCCCAATCTGTTCCGTACATGCGTGTGCATGTGCACTCGGAAAGCCGCCTTGTTGCTGTCAGATCAGCACCACAAACTTTAAGCGCAGACAGCGCATTTCCAGACCCCAACATAACAGACTGTTTATAGAGAAACTTAACGGACTGATGGAACGGTTGATAGATGTATTCATTCAATTAAATTCAAATTCAAAAATTTAATTTAATGAATACTCCTATCAACCGTTCTCTGTATTGTTCTCTGCAATTAATGCAATAAGGAATTTTTATACCGGAGTACATCACGTCTACAATATCACGTCTACGCAAAGCAGCTAGGAGCAAACTTGGTCGTCCCAACCAGCGCAGCCCGATCCCAGCGCCAGCGGCCTGCCACACTGGACCACGCACTCAGACCCAAACTGAGCACTTCTACCTGTGACCCACTCCTCAGCAAAATGGTCTCTGTTGCCCAGTTTATTATTCATTCACTCACATGACAAAATTCATTGAAATGTTTTAATACTTTTACAGTAAAGAATGTTTGCAATTAATTTAGATTAATTAATCAGAGAGCTTATAAACATTTAGATTATTTTTTTAATCGCTTGACACCCCTATTAATAATACACAACACTTGGTCCACAAAAGTTATTGCTGCTCTTAATGTACAGCTGTTTTATTTTTTCTCCACCCCAGTGTCCAATGTCTACTGATTAATGACTGTAGAGTCCTTTTGTACAGTGTTTTGTTAAAAGACGTTTTCTGTGTGTGAACAATAAATCTGATTTTGATGTTGTTGTTTTGATTATAGCTGATGTAGCTGCCCAGAGGGGTTTTGGAGTTAGAAATTTTAAGTTTATATCTACTATTTCTAATGTGCAATTTTGGGGCATTGCAATATTTTATTCCAAAATATTCTCTAATGAAATCCTACCTATGTCAACAGTACCATAGTTTGGTGCTAATATTAAATATAACAAATATAATTTTAAATCGAATAAGTGATTATGTCTCTTCTTCATTCCCAAACAGAGCTGAAGAGAATTCAGCGATATGCAGGTTTGTGGACTGTCACTGATCACATGACTGAATATATTCCTCATCTTTATTACTTGTTAAATGTTGAAATGTGTTTAAACTGTGTGTGTTTCTCTTAGTGGATGTGACTCTAGATCCTGAAGTAGCTCATCTTGCTCTGGTTTTGTCTGATGATGGAAAACAAGTGAGAGATACAGATGAAGAACAAGATCTCCCCAACAACCCAGAGAGGTTTGATTATTGTGTTAATGTGCTGGGAATGGAGGGATTCTCTTCAGGGAGGTTTTACTATGAGGTGCAGGTCAGAGGGAAGACTGACTGGGATTTAGGAGTGGTCAGAGAGTCCATTAACAAAAAGGGGGAGATTACAGCCAGTCCTGAGGATGGATACTGGATTGTGTGTCTGAGGAATAAGACTGAATATACAGCTGTGTACTCCCCCATTGTCTCCCTCTCCTTGAAACAGGCCCCCCAGAAGGTGGGGGTGTTTGTGGATTATGAGGAGGGTCTGGTCTCCTTCTATGATGTTGAGGTCAGGTCTCATATCTACTCTTTCACTGGCCAGTCTTTTACTGAGAAACTCTATCCATTCTTCAGCCCCTGTCCCAGCGATGGAGGAGAAAATGCAGTACCGCTGATCATCACACCTGTTATAAATCATGAATAAGGTTCTTTTACCCTCTAAACCCTCTTTACAGTGTCAGACAGAACCTTGAACATCATAAAAGAGAATTATTTTCATTATTAAATGATATTCTTTACTGATATTCATACTGTAACTAAATGTGTACTTTTTAATCCAGAAATAAATCCCAACAATGAATGAACAACTTAATAAATTAACAAGTGAGTCACTAGACTTGGTCATATCAGCTGTGAATCATATGTATGATGTTGGAACAGTGTTTGTCACAGGTTTCCTCTTAATGAAGTGCAGAATGTGGGCTTCAGTCTGACTGATGAACAATGGAGGATCAAACTCTCAGAGCAGTTTGGGCTCGCAGAAAAACTTTATTTTATCAAACCTTTTGTGTGTTTATGAGGTCATTATTTTCCACATATTTTTTGCATGGGTTTAATTCCTAAAACAGTGTGCAGACATTTTCTCCCACCCTCACATGGCAACACATGAACACAGTAACACACTGTAAACACCAATACCAAGTTATTGTTTGTATTGTAGTAATTAAGGGGGGTATATTAGCCCCCCTTCTTCAAACGCTACTGTCCTTTTTGTCATCTGATTTAGAGCAGATGGGACTATTCAGATCAGACGGTGGTTTTCTGACAGTCAGTCCTGCGATTAGATGAGTTTATATAAAACACAAAGTAAGGCTGATTTGATGTTAAAACAGTTAAATGTTACATAAAAGAAGTCACTGTAAGTGAAGGCGTTTACTGTCTTAACTGGGGATGTTTCAGGGCTGTGTCGAGATTCTTATACAGATTTGAACATAACTGTTGGGCCACGACTTTCGCTAAGATCTTTGATATGAATGGTAGATCAGAAACAGGTCTGTAATTTGAGATTTCATATGAATCAAGGTTTGGTTTCTTGATCAGAGGCTTAATAAGTGCTAGATTAAAAGCTTTTGGTTTATAAGGTTAAGAGAGGAGTTTATTATTGCTAAGAGGGGGTAATAATTGCTGATAAGACTTTTTAAAGTTAGTTTGTAGGAACGGAATAGAATGTGCAAGTAGAAGGTTTGCATGAGGAGATGATTGTACTGAGCTCTTTCTGTTGAACTTAGTTAAAAGAGATCAGCCTCTCTGCTGGGACTGTATATTATTAAGGATCTGCGTCGGCTGTATCAGCCAGCTGTGTCAGGGATGAAGATATTGTTGGAATTTCTTCTCTAATGGCTTTAATTTGATGGTTGAAGGAATCCACCACTACTACACTCTGCGGTTTCTGAGGTTTGGTTCCTTCCTGGTTCTTGAGTCTAGAAATTATGCTGAATAAAAATCTATGCTAATTTTTGTTAGATTAATTATTAATTCTTACTGCTTTTTCTTTAAGACTGTTTGTCTGTTGTCTCAAGGAGTGAGTTTTTGATGTCTGATTTTTTACATTTTAATGGTCCACCATTATCAAATGTGAAACAAAAAGTGTTCTCTAAACATTCAATTAGGTTCTCCAACTATTGGACCAGATGGAGAGCCGACAGGGGTTGATTAAATCTTTCAGTGAATCTAAGAGATGTGGAGGATGTTATTGTGTCACAAAGGCGAGTGAGGTACAAACATTACAGCTGAAATGAAATTGTAGACCATTCATTATCAGTGGGACACTATCACAGTCTTCATAGTTTGGAAAAAAGAACATTTTGTTGACTGTTAATTCAATTTTCTATTCGAAAATTTATTCAGTAGTGTGTCCCTACATAAGAAGTTCTGTCACATTTCACTGGTATTAGACAACCGTCTCATTGGGAGTTTTCTTCAGACTAGGGTGGTCATGACTTTGAATATAACTATAAAAAAAAACTTTATGTGACTTTATGTGACTTTTTTTGTTTTTACTGGTATTACTACCGCCAGTAATGCTTCACTACTGCCAGCAGGTGGCGGTAATGCAGCGTACAGGTAACAGGTTTGTTGCGCTGTGAGATTAGATGCTTCTCTACAAACATGAGAAACAAAGACAAAAACCCCAAGAGCTAAAACAGTTTTATGTGGAACTCCCTCAAAAAAAACAAAAAAGAAAGAAAATGAGTAGCAAAGTCTGTCAGGTGAAGCTGAAAAACATTACTCTCTTTGGATTTCTCTCACTCTCCCTCCCTCCAGTAGTATTTCTACATAAAATTATCCTCTCAATTACAAACATGAGAGCTATAAAGTTTAATTTACTTGACATTTATTGAGTGTTTTAAATAAAACGTTGTGTATTTTATAAGGTAAAACGTTATTAGTCCCACAAGTGGGGAATTTGAGTTTATAACAGTATGTTTGTGGATCTTCCACTTTTAAAGAAGTCCAGCATCCAGTGCTGCTGCTACACCCAGCTGCTGAAAGAGAGAGTAGCGGAACTTTCCCTTATAAGATCTCAGAGCTCTTTCTTCATTCAGACATACAGTAGTAGAAAAGGAAGAGCAGGGTCAAACAAGTGTCTGAGGTTCAGCAGAACATTTCTGCTTATCTATTTTTATACAGTCTGAAGGCATACTGAGATGATTGAAGATTACTGGTCAGTAGGCTTTGAATGAACATGGATTTGGGTGTCATTAGAAATAAATGCAATATATATAAGTTTATTGTGTAATAATCATCATGCCCCAATTTATACATAAACTACTCAAACTGAGATTCATTAAACTGTTTTTACATTATAACACATAATCCATGTTTATAATGTAATTATGTTCAATTTATAATAAGATCACAGTGCACATATACTAATAACAATACAGAAAAAATATACCACACAATAACAATACCTACCTAAAGTGAATACAATGTATATTAGGAATGAGACACAATACAATATAATCAAACAATCTATCTACACCTAGTTTATGTGTAGACGTAATACAAAAGAAGCTTTTACCTGCTAATATTACACTTATGACAGCATGAATAGAGTCTTACATGTGAGGAAAATATACATAATATATTTAATATAATATAATATAATGTAATATAATATAATGAGCACAGACAGGCCTGTATAAACAGGATTGTATTGAATTCATTTGACCGATTGATGTATTAATTAAAAGCTGCATGCTGGGATGCTGTAATTCAGTTGGTGAATTTCTGCCCCCTGCTGGACAAAACAAGAAAGAATGAAAAGTCGGTAAAAGGGAGCGGGCCCATGACGTCACACACTTGAAACGAAAAATCTGTTTCAGAAACAGAACCCAGGTCCTCGCAGCAGAACACAGTTTGCAGTTTGAAGGTTCTCCAGTCATTCATAGAAGAACTAAAGCCAATAGATGTGAACTCTGAAGGAGCAGAAGTTCAGTCGGAGGAAGAAAAAGTGAAACAGGTAATGTTACTGCTGGAAATCCCTCCAGGTGTTCAGATAATCTCCACCCGTGATTTCCTTCTATGATGTTGAGGTCAGGTCTCATATCTACTCTTTTACTGGTCAGTCTTTCACTGAGAAACTCTATCCACTGAACATCACACCTGTTGAAAATCATAAATTAGTTGTTACCCACTTTAGTGTGTAAGAAAATAACCTTTTAAAAAAGTTTTCATTATTAAATGATGTTTTGAAAGACTTTATTGACACTGACTCCGTAACTAAATCTGTTCTTTTTTTGTACTAAAAGAAATCAGGCAATGAATGGATGTACGACCTAAACAAATTGATCAGACCTGATCAGCTGAGAAGACTGTTCAGATTGGATGGTGATTTACTGACGGTTCAGCAATTGGTGGAGTTTGCATGAAACACTGGAAGTAAGGCTTAACTGACATTAAAACAGTTAAACATTACAGAAACAAAGTGACAACAAAGTATAAGTTCTTTAGTCTAATTTAATTTAATTTAATTAGCGCTTTACAACATATGTCACAAAGCAGCTTCACATAATCCAGCTCCAGGTCCTTGTCCCTAGTGAGCCAAGGGTGACATAGATGAGGAAAAACTCCCTAAAGTTGGAGAAAGAAACTTCAAGAGGAACCCATCTTGCTCTGGTTGATCCGGAGAGCAAGAAATAATCTCTATGGAGATAACTAACCATAGTTATCTCTATCTCCTTTGTGTACCAACTTAATCACTGTTGAACAGATTGGCCATCTAAGAAGGTACAGTTAGTCTTAAAATGTAATTTTTGTTGGAATATGAGTGGAGAGTAGTTTGACTCCGCCGGAAATTTTGTTCAGCTGTTGCCCTCCAACGTCACCAACGCGTTCACATGGGAGAAAAGCCACATTACTGTACAGGGTGTGGAAAGAGTTTTAATCAACAGAGTCATCCCCAAAGTCACCAGCGCATTCATACAGGTGAGAAACCATATTATTGTACAGTGAGGAAAGAGTTTTAGTCGACAGAGTCATCTCCAAACACACAGGCGCATTCAAACGGGATTGAAACCGTATTACTGTACAGAGTGTGAGAAGAGTTTTAGTCAACAGAATGGTCTCCGAACACACCAGCGCATTCACACGGGAACGAAACTGTGTCACTGTTCAGAGTGTGGAAAGAGTTTTAATTAGCAGAGTAGTCTTCGTCGTCACCTGCTCATTCACTTGCAAGTGAAACCATTTTACTGTACGGAGTGTGGGAAAATTTTATTCAACAGAGTGAACTTCAGTGTCAAATGTGGAAATAGTTTTAATCAACAGAGTAATCTCCAAATACACCAGCACATTCACGCGAGGGAGAACCGTATTACTGTACAGAATGTGGAAATAGCTTCAATCGATTGAGCTAACTCCAACGTTCACACAGTAGAAAAAAAGTATATTCGATTTCTAAGATATTGAAAATGCAACATCTGCCTTAGCCAAATCTGGACATGGAAGCATCTACGAGAAACGACAGCTCCAACAAAGCGTTACACTGTACAGCTATATCATAGCACTAGCAGGGCTGCTGAGTGCTGTAGACTGTGGGTATCCTCTTTTGCATCATTCTCTGCAAAGCTCCAAATCACCTCTGGAAGTAACATCAGAGCAAGAACTGTACGTGAGAAGCGTCATGAAATGGGCTTCCATGGCCGAGCAACTGCACACAAGCCTAATATCACCACAGCCGGTTGGAAGCTTTGGATGTAGTGAAATAAAGCAAGCCGTCACTGCACTCTGGAGCTTTAGCAAAAGGGACATCTTATGTAGTTGTATACTTCTAGTATTATGGCAACAGTTAGGGGAAGGTGATTTCCTGTTCCAGAATGAATGTGTCCCTGTGCTCAAAACAAAGTCAATAAGGAGATGGTTTGATGAATTTGGTGTGAAAAAGTTCTAGTGGCTTATGTAGGGTCCTGACTTGTGATGATTTGGAAACAGACCTTCTCCTACATTAGTACCCGACCTCGTTTGTCATGATGGGCACAAATTCCCACAGACACATTCCAAAAATTTGTAGAAAGCCTTCAGCTACAAAATGGGGGAAACTCGATATTAATGCCCACGGTTTTGGAATAGAATGTTCAATAAGCTCATTTAGGTGTCATATAGGTGTGGTTACAAACTTTTGGAAATATGTATTAAAAACACTGAAGCGGGTGTCGGTATTAAAAGCAAACAGCCCTTTCCAGTGTGAATTGTATCCCTGAATTATTTTTGTTTTAATGGCTGGGTCATTAAAATATGTCATTGTAAGAGGAATGACTGTGTGGAATATTTGCAAAATATTTGCTTTGTATTAAAGTGTGTAATATCCTTGTTGTAAGTATCTTTGGAATTTTAAAAACAGCATTACCTGTATATAAAATATAAGGCAAAACAGTAAAACCCAATTTTGTAATAAGTATATATATAACGCTCTTTTTACAATTCTGCTTACAACAGGGCGTGTCACAGATTCCTCATTCTTTCTGCAGTTTAACTGCAGTTTGTCTCCCTTGATAGATTGATTAAAACAATTTTACAGATTTATTTTATTTCGAAAACAAGGCAATATATTGCTTCCTCCAAATCAAATAAAATTTAACCTGGTTATCTGTTTTAATCATACTCTCTGCAATACCCAGAGAATGTACTGGATGAGTAAATCTGAAAGATATTGACTTTACATAGTAGAATCCATCTAAAATTTAGATAAATCCATATGTTACCATATATTTTAAATCTGTTTACTCTTCACACTATTTTCAGCTGTCTGTCTCACTTTGTAACCCTGAGAAAAAGTTACACTCACTTCATTCTTAACAGGAATGCCTTGAACAAATATTAAGCAAATATCACTAGGATGTGCAAAAAATACTGTATATTTTTACAGATAAGTCAAGGCTGGGGGGCAGAGAACTATAAAAATATTTCTGAACAATGCAAGCTGACAGTTTTACATTGCTCTTTGTTTTGGAGACTATATCATTTTTAAATAATTTGCTAAAAGCATTTTCTTACCTGTGAAGTTACATTTTGCATGATTTTTTTCCATTAGGATACGTTTAAACATGTATTCACAAGTATGTCCCCTTGCACTGTTTCCTAGGAAAGCAATACCACATTTCCCCCGAAATAAAAGAGAATTTTCATCAGTATTTTCAATAACAAACTCAAAGCTGTTTTTGCAATGGGCAATTTCAGAATAAATACACAAGTTTCTGGACATACACAACAAAAAGTACAGTTCACATTAGTGTCTCTATTAAATGTTAATTTAAATGTAGTTCTTAGCTGGAACTTATGAATAGAACTTATGAATGTAAATATCCTGCAGTTGTTATATTGTATGATGGGAGGCACTAATTTACAGTACATTCTTTAAACACTTCAAATAAGAAGGGACCTGTTTTGTTAACAAGTCATTTGTTAAATTCTGAAGTGAATCCATTGGTACCTTTATTTTTAGGAAATGAACTGCATTCTTAACCTCAAATGATTTATCACACAACTCTTATTTCATCCTTGTCAATTCATGTGATGGTGAGTTCAAAAAGGTGTCACTTGATAATTGCCCAAATTTAGAGCTCTATAAATTTTTGCCTTGTCTGCATGTTAGACTGGTGGAAACATTGAAACATTGATGCAGGAATTCAGTGGAGAGATAGATAAATGTTTAATACATGTATTTTGATCACATAAAGGGATGAACAAATCCATGCAAATACATAACTACAATAGCACAGAGTGAAGCGCACATACAAACGCAAGCACAGGCTCACTACAGAATAAACAGCTTGCAAACTAAAAAACACAGTCACTGGGCAAAAAAAGTGAAAAACATTCAAACCAGAGTACAAACGAGTTCACAAATTTTCTATTTGTGAGTTCTAACCACAAGTATTGACAAGTGGGTTAATTTAAGAAGAAGTGGGCGTGTGCCTGAAATAGACTCACATATTTTACCTGATAAAATGAAAGACGAAAAGAGATGGTTTAAATGGTGAAGGGAGGGCACATTTTCAGTTTAATGTGAAAGAAGTTTCCCAAAAGGGAAATCAGCTTAACAATTTTAGAGGTGTCAATTTTTCACCACTTAGCACAATTTTCTCACATTTAGAGATAAATATGTTCAAAAAACAGTTTTAAATTTTGTCAATTTTAATTTGCTGTATAAATGTTAAATCTAAATCTAAATGTTAAATCTAAATCTAAATGTTAAAGGTTAAATTTAAATGTTAAATCTAAATCTAAATGTTAAATGTGAAATCTAAATGTTAAATCTAAATCTAAATGTGAAA
>JBBJLS010000011.1:5030845-5043518 GCA_037577275.1 Bryconaethiops microstoma
ACACACACACACACACAAACACACACACACACACACACACACACACACACACACACACACACACACACACACACATTTCACACAGCATTGCGGGACAAGCGTGTCCATCGATATAGTTTTTATTTTTGCCCCGACAAGGCGATTCAAAGTAAAATACATAGAAATGATGGTGGGTCAAGACTTTTCACAGTACTGCACTTAACATGCAGCCTCGATTAAAAACCCCTCTGACGACAGAGTTAAGGGTCTCGTAACACGTCCTGCCGATGGACCGGGTCGAGCCAGAGGCACCGATAATGGTGGAACGACCTGTGACATCGTGCAGAATGACCTGCAGATCAGGATGCATTACAGTGAGATTCCGCTTCACCGGAGCTAAAAGCAATTTCATCAAAAAATTCCTTTGCGTGCTTTTCCGCGGGCGTTTTAAGTGCCCGCCTCGCCGCATGCCTTCATTAGGCATTATTTAAAGCGGCTCTCTAGAAGGAACGAGCACCTCGTGCTCTGGTTCCATAACAGCATCATCGGTACTTCCGTCGGCCCGTAATGGAACGAGTCCTGTTTGTTTGCCTTGAGTGGCTGCTGGTTAAGGCGTTCGCACGGAAAGCGAACGGCGGCCCGGCACCTCACGTACCGCCGGCTCGATAGGAGGCGAGGTGATTTATGAATGGACTTAATACTGTAATTAGTTTGCTGTTTGTCGGAGTCCGCGGGGAAGCAGAACTCTGGGAGTGAGGCGCCAGCTCTAAATCACGGCCCGCCGTCGTCTTCCACGGAGTGAGAGGCGGTCAGATTGATATGGTGGCTGCAGTAATTGGTGTCATTAAGTTCTGTGGCGTTGATCGGGAAGATAAACAAGCCTGATCACGCGAGTGCACTTCGGCCGTGGTTTAGGCTGGAACTCGTCCGGGGGGTCGGGGACAGGGGTCTAACGGAAAGCTGCCATCTGCAGTATAACTATATCTGCATCAGAATATCGCGATTAGTGTCTGGGCTGGGTTTAGGTTTGGTTGGTGGCTGGTGTAACAACTTTAAAGTTTTAAAGTTAAGAAAGTATTTTTTTCACAACAGTGGCAATTCATTCATTCATTAATTTTCTGTAACTGCTTAATCCTTACTAGGCCGTGGGTAGCTGGAGCCTATCCTTGGGATTATGGGCGCGAGGCAGCCCACTGCAGGGCACACACACACACACACACACACACACATACACTCACTTACGGTCAATTTAGAATCCCCAGTTCACCTGACGCTTATGTATTTGGACTGTGGGAGAAACTGGAGACCCTGGAGGAAACCCACACCACCACGAGGAGAACATGCAAACTCCACACACACACACACACACACACACACACACACACACACACACACCTGGATTCAAACCCCTAACCCTAAATATATACTTTGTTTATTACAATAAATGTGTCCATTTTAACATCCCTAATTGGGGAAAGTGTATGTTCTTCTTCAGGCTTTCCATGGCTGAGGCTGCCTGGATCACAGAACAACATTCTGCAGGTTTCCTGTAAGAAACAATCGCACTTTCACACCGTGTTTGACAGCATGGCATTGATATTTGAGATGTAACTAATTCTGCATCAGAATATTGGGATTAGTGTCTGCGTCTGGGTCGGGACTGTAAGTGGACATTCACACTGGAAGTGTTTTATTATCCAGGCTGGGTTTAGGTCTGGTTAGCAGGACAGCTGATATAAAGCTATTGGATTATTTTGGAGATGATCAAAGCCGTTTTAAGGCCTTATTTTGAAGATTATTAAATCTACTTTAGGTCTGGTTAGCAGGACAGTTGGTATAAAACTATGGGATTATTTCTCAGATAAAAACATCTGTTCTTAGATTTGGTTAGAATGACAGCTAACTATTCTGGAGATTATTTAATAGATATTTAGCTCTTGTCAGCAGGACAATCGTAATTTATAGGATTAAATAAAAATATTTATAAAGGCTGTGTTAAGGCCTAATTAGCAGGACAGTTGTAGATCTATGTGAATATTGTGGAGATCAATTAATCTGTGTTTAGTTCTGGTTAGCAAGATATTTGCATTAAAACTATGGCTTTTTTAAATATTATTTTTTAAATATTATGAGTATGGTTTGTTTAATATAACAGTTGGTATTATACAGAACTATGGTATTATTTTGGAAATGAACAAATCTGTGTTTAGTTCTTGTCAGCAGGACAGTTGGTAAAAACTATTGGATTATTTGAGAGATTGATAAATCTGTCTGTAGGTCTTGTTAGCAGGACAGTTGACAGAGAACTATGGGATTATTTTGAAAATTTCTAAATATATTTAGGTCTAGTTAGCAGGGCAGGTGGTACAGATCCATGGTTTTGAGTCTAAACATCGGCTACCCTTTACAAATCACATTTCATGATGACTGGACCAATAGAACTGGTCCAAAATTAAAATGTATGTATATTAAAGTTTTTTTCACATAACATTTCTGAAAAGCACTTGTGACAATTCATATTTGTCATAAATATATCTTTGTTTATTACAACGAACATGTTTTTCTTTAACGTCACTAATTGGGGAAAGTTTGTGTTCTTCATGTTCTCCATGGACTGAGGCTGCATGGACCGTAGAACAACATTCTGTAGGTCCACTGTAAGAAACACTCTGACTTTGACACCTGGTTTGACAGCATGGCATTGACATTTGGTTCAGACAGTCTGATCATTCACCTTAAAGCTCAGATCCCCGGGAGAATTGGACAGCAGCTGCTGCTTCACCTACACAATGTCTGAGAACAGGACAGAATGAGGCAGACCTCAAGATCTCCTCAAGTCCCCATCCATCCAGAATAGCAGGTTATGTCATTGGGCAAGTCACACATTTCACCTACGCTGCTGTTCTCCACCCCCAGACCTGTACTGCAAGGATTAGTTTTTCAAAATATTCTTGACAACAGTAATTACAGTCGCCCATGATACAGGATACAAAAATAAGCCATCCTTTGTTTTCCTTGTTTTCCTTGTTTTTCCACTGTCTACATACATATATGTCTACATATCATATGGAAACATAAACTAATATGTTTTTATTTATGTAATATTTTTTGTTTAGTGTTGTATAGCTTTTACTCTATTGTTTTACTGCTCTTACCTTTGATCTGTCCACTTTGTTTGCTGCAACAATGCAAATTTCCCACTCGTGGGATCTTCAGGAGGATGGCTGGCGATCTCTGTAATAGAGGTATGCACTGACAAACATTCTGCCTGGAAGAAACTTTACAACTTTATTTGTGAATTCTCACAGGGTTCGGCTGTAGGACCCTTGTTTTTTTCCTTCGTGCATGTTATCGCTAGGTAACATCATTAAGAAGCATGAGATCAGTTTTCATATCTATGTTGTTTGACACGCAATTATGCATTTCCATTTCTCTCTGAAGATCAAGACTCACCAGGTGTGTGTCAGATTAAGTGAAGGTCGCAAAGTCTGAAAGACTGCTTGTTGGTAGTAAAATTCACTGAAAGCTGCTTTGTGGAAATCTAGATCCCGTTGCTTTGTCTATCAAATGTGAAGTTCAAAACCTGGATGTAATTGTAGAAACATGTGCTTCCTCTGAGACACTGAAGAGGCTGCTACCAACAGTATTGGACAGCTCAACATGCTTGGAGGAAAACACTAACTCTGTAACAAGAGCTAACAGAAGCCCACACTGGCTTGCATTGCAGTGAATTATGCTCGCCATGATTCCCAGTCAGACTCAGAATCTCCAGATGAAGAGCCAATGCAAAACTGCCAAATTAATATTGGTGCAGTGAAATCAATTAGTAGACAAATGCCATATTCAATAACTAACACTAGTTTACATTGTTTACAATTACCTGGCTGAGCCATTTTCACTGAATAAATCTTTAAATACCTTATTTTTGTACATTTTACATAATGTGTAAATTCTGTGCCCATTAAACATTTTCCAATCACAATCACAATTCACAGTTCTTCTTGTAGAAGAGCACCATAGGGTTGCTCTGTGTGGGATAACAATGGTATCCTGTTGAACAAATACCTGTAAAAACATTATCAAATCAGATCCAATCAGTGTCTCTGAACGCTCCAAACTTTGAAATAACAAAAAAACAGTTATTATATTATTTGTTTTGTACCATTGGATGTTCTAAAAGAGATATAATTCTTTACATTGTAAATCAGAATCAGAACTTTTTTAAACCCGGAGGAAACTGCTTATGTTTTCCACAACATAAACAATTGGTGTTGACACCAAAGTATCGGTATTGGCCAGGTCATTTCTGGACACTTTCTGGCCAAATTATATTACTTTCTGTTCAATAATGAAAAAGAAGAAACACTGTAATTAGTACTTAAAGCCTAATAAATGGTAAAGTAGTAAAACAGCACAAATATATTTATTCAAGGGTATATAATTTTAAAGAGAACATGGTGGGTGTTCACGTTTCCTCGTCAGGCTTCACCTTTCCAGCTTGGTGGCATCATGTGAACGAGGAAGACCTACCTAAGAATGTAAAACGGCAGAATTAGGGATTAAACTGGACAAAAAATAAAATAAAGAAACAAATTCAAATAACAAAATTAAACATACTGATTTCAGTGTTGATATTTTTAATGCTACTTGCTAAGCTGCACCCAAAGCATGATTTCAGACCTTCTAGTTAAAGTTTACTTGTTATTAAGTTATGATCCTCCTTTATGCCTGGCAGGTCAGTCAGTGTAATGGAATGGAATAAACTGTTGTATAGCCCCATAATGCCCCCTCTCAATGCCCAGTAAAATCATTCCCTCTGTCCAATGCTCATTTTACTCTCTCTCTCTTTGATGTGTGTATTAGGTTCTGCTGTTTAGTCTCCCTAAGGCTGGTGGTCTGTCTTGTTTGCTGCTCTTCTCTTCTGCTGAATGTCAGTTTGTTCTCTTCTGTTAACCCAATATGTATTGTGACTTTAGTTGTGTCGTTTGTTTCATTTCAACACTCTCTTTCTCAATGATTGATTTCATTACCAGCCTTGAGTTTGAGAGAGGTGCTGCATCAATAAAACATATTATCATTGATTATTATTCTGAACTGCAAGGGAAATCCTGGCCAGTGGCCTGTGCAAAAGTTTTGACAGTAGTCTTCACTTCCCGTTTAATTATGTCTCTGCATGGTAGATGTCAGTGTTCGCCTGTATAAATGAAGTGGGCACAAAGACTTATATGAGCTTCTGTGGACTATTAAAAGTGCCTCAATTTGTAAGCAGTAGCATATACAAACATGTAACAATTTTGTGAATATGATTTTATCAGCGACAAAAATAAGTGGCATTTTCCAAGATTTCCTGAACAGCACAAGGACAGAACACTGAGACGAACCAAGACTCAAAAGGAGAAACTCCCAAAGAGCATGAGGAAGGAACTCTAGGAGGAACCAAGACTCAGCAGGAGAAACTCCACAGGGACATGAGTCAAGTCAAGTAAGTAGGTCTGTTGTCATTTCAGCCATATACAGTGATGCAAAATGCTTCTGCAGGTACAACACAAAGAGCAACAAACAGAAACACCACTTGACCACATAAGTGCAGGTAGGACAAGACTACACAGGCTGCCAAAAAGTGAGAGATAGTGCAAGAAAAACACAAGAGTAACAATAGAACAATTACAGGAAAAGACAACATACCATGCAATTGACCAAAGTAGCTGCAGTACTCGTTTGAATGAACACAGTATGACAACAGACACTATATTCTAATAGCAGTTATTAAGGGTACAAAAATGAAGATGCTGCGATAAATAGCAGTAAATAAGTGGGGCAGAGATATGCAGGATATAGTAAATATAGGGTGTTTACAGTGGTGGTGTCAGGTCTGGGCGCAGTGATGGTGGGTGGCCGCTAGAGGCCGCCCTGGTTTAAGTTTTGTATTTAGATTTTGTGTTTGAACTTTTATTATGACATGGTGATGGGTTTCTTGTTTATAGCCACGGCTGGGGGGGTTATCGAGTAATGAGTGTTTGTGTTTGTTTGTTGGTTAGGGGTTTTGAGTTGTAGATACTTTAGGGGTGGTGTCTTTAGTTAAGTTTGTCGGTCAACCGTCAAACTGGCCTTTATGTTTCTTCTATCTCTGTTGAGTCTAAAGCTGTGAGTTTTGTATCAGGCCCTCGTGCCTTTTGTTTCGTTTATGTTTTGGAAAATAAAAGAAAGAAAAAAAAGAAAGGGTGTTTGTGTGTGTACAGTTATTGTGTGTGTGCAAGCCTGTATGCTACAGAACCAGATGGTTCTGCCAGATGGGAGGAGGGTGAACAGGGTGTGTGAAAGGTAAGTGGGTTCATCCACAGAGCTGGTGGATTTGTGGATGCAGTGTGTGTGGTGTAAATATCTGTGACAGAGGGGAAAGAGACGCCAATGAACATCTCAGCTGTCCTTACTATTATCTGTCGGCTTTTGTGATCTGAAATGGTAATTTCCAAACCAAGGCCTGATGCAGCTACAGAGAATACTGTCTATAGTACCTCTGTAGAATGGGGTGATGGGGATGCACTCACCTCAGTCTCTGCAGAAAGTAGAGATGCTGCTGTTGGAGCTGGTGTTGAGGGTCCACATGAGGTTCCCCATGATGTGAACACCTTGGGACACAGGACCTTGGTGCTCTAAACAATCTCCAAAAAGGATCCATTGTTTTTCAGTGAAGAGTGATCGCTCTTCTGAAGTCATCTCTGTACGCCACCTCATTGTTATCACTGATAAAACCCATCATGGTCATGTCTTGAGCAAACGTGATGTGGTTTGTACTGTGCGGGATATGGGTCAGCAGGCCTGAGGGTACAGAAACAAAGAAACTCCTTATAAGTCTAAGGAAAACACTGTTCAGGATTCTGTGAACCATTGTAATCAAGGGGAAAAAATAGCATGGACCAAACGCTATCTGTGTTCTCCATTGTGCTTTCTTTTTAAACTGCATAATGACACACACACTGATGTTGTGAATGTTTGCGTTGGAAAAAACAGCTACTTTTTGGTTCCAGCTGGGTGTGGAAACGGTTCTGAATAGTTAAACTTTTGGTGCGCAAACCAGGATGCAACCTGTTCCCTGGTGGTGTCGGAGGGGTACGAGAGGAACCAAGACTAGAAAGGAGAAACTCCTTAAAAGAACCACTGAGAGGAATCAAGACTCCGAATAGGAATCCATCCGCCTGCATCCTCCTCCAGATGGTAAAACAACAATGGAACAAAATCAATAATAGTTATGAGCACAATGAATAAAGAAACGATGTGAACCTAATTATCAGACATAATTCTGATTAACCAACAGAACCAAATGGCTGATGTTACAGGCCTATCAGAGGCTGCCTTTAAAGAGCACTAATGATTATTACAACTGTTGACTGAGTAAAGTGTCCATGATATCCAGCCGAGGCTTTGATCACATGCACGGCTGAGGGCTTCCGACTGCATCAGGAGAGTAAATGGCAGACTAGCAAGCATGTTACGTTTAATATCAAATAGAATTACATGAAAAGAGGTCTAACATGATGTTGGGAACCTTACTAGAAAATCTATCTATTAAAATTGATGAATAAATATTAACATGTGGAGACTCAAAACATTAACTGACTGTTAGTCCTGGTGCTGTCATGTCTGTGGTCATTTCATCATAGTACATAATTCACTTATTTTTATTAGCTAATGTACTTTCACTGTGTTTTTCTATTGTGTTAGTGCTAAGATAACATGCCTCTTTCTACTCTGGATTTAATACTATTTACAGATAAAACACCATGGGTCAGTTTCCTGGACAGGGATTAAACCTAGTCCTGGATTACGTAGTGCTGTGAATAGAGATTTTCCATTGAAAAGGGAAGGGTAGTCCAAGACTAGGCTTAATCCTTGTCTAGGAAACCGACCCTATGTGTGAAGTTTGTAAGACGTGCATGGAAAATATTCTTTACTTTTGTGGTTGTCTGCATATGTGGATTTTCATTTTCTTTCCTAAGTTACCCTCCAATGTTTGGCCTTTTTTTTTAGCAAGTTTAACCAGGCAACATAAACTGGCAACATCTCGACTGAAGTTCAGTGAAAGACTAGGAAATCATGAGAGGTTATGTTAGTTAACGCCAAAGAACAACATAGGGGATTTTACAAAAAATATTTTTTTCATAGGAATAGCTCATCTGGAGGCTAATGGATAAGTACAAAATGAGGAGGTACCAAAGGCCAGTGCTCCTTGCTCTTTGGATATTTGTGATAAAGTTTTTTAAGCCTTACATCACAGAATAATTGCATTTGAAATGCTCTGCTTTTATGCAGCATATTTCATTCACTGGAGACAAATGTGAATCTTCAGCAGAACTGTAGGTTTGAACTTTTCTATTGCACGTATGCAAAGTCTGCGGAGTTCAACTGAATTTGATTAGAAGTTCCGAAAGTAAAAACAGACTGATATTACGTCACATCTGACCTTCACGCAGGTTTAATATGAACACTCGGGGGAAATGTGTCTTGCTGGTTCACTCACCCTGCTCTGTCAGTCACACTTTTACTTCTGTGTAGTTACTGACAGTGATTATATTATACTGCGTTCAAACACTGATAGACTAGATATACTGTGTTATATTACATTTAGATACATTATTACTGTGATTATTATTACTCTTATAATTTCTGAAGAAAATGTAGAGCGATTATACATGGCAGTTTCTAAAGTGTTGCCAGGTGGTTTCTATGGCATACCAGATGACTGTTAGATTATTTCTACCTGATTGCCATGGTATTTCTGGTGGTGTTACCATATGATTGATTTATGGTGTTCCAGGTGGTTACTAGGGTGGTGCTTGAAAACTTTGGGATGAGTTAGCAGTCGAATATCTGGGAAAAAAATAAGACAACGATGAACAACATACCACTGGATAAAAACAGCGTGGTGATGGACAATAATAATCATATTTTAATTCCATGTGGCTTCACATAGAAGCAAAATATTGGGGTCTACATGAAAAAATCAAAAGATGTTTAAAATATACAAACTATAGTCAAGACATAATAAACAACAAGTAACTCCTCGGTGTTGCTGCACTCAGTTTCTGGAAGTTCAGTTAATGATCTTGATGCGCTACACGTGAGCAGGCGTTTAAATTCTAAATGGTTCAGATCTGAAAAAGCTTTTTAAAGCTCTGAGCCGCCAAAGCAACAGCTAAACAGAGCGGATGCCGGTGTGCTGTTTTCTTCTGCTCTCTGGATCGTCTTGGCTCTTGCTGCTCGGTTAGCATGGTTCAAAGATGTGTCTTTCTAATTTGCCATCAGTGGAGAAGATAATTATTGCTGTGCGTTGTTCTGATCTCCTCATCATATGGATCACTGCCTGTCTGTGGGTCAGGTGGGCTGGAAAAACATCATTACCATATCGTTATTACCATATCATTAGCATATCATTATTATGTACGGGTCCTGGCTTGTTTATTCGAGTTCCCGAAAGAACTCCTGCTGAAGGGCTTTTGGCTTCGACCTGGAAAAAAAGAAAAGAAACACTGAAGTAAATGGCCATTCCATTATCTCACCGACTCCTGCACAGTGTTTTCAGCCAATCTTGATCGTTTTTAAGTGGATGGTGTAATTTCATAGAGAGCTTCAGGCAGAAAAGCACCGCCCACAGGCTTCTTCACATCTGAAATAGAGCTCCAGCTGGGCAGCGGTTCAGGGGCTGCTTCTCCTCGCGTCTACAGCCTTCTGTGTAATTAACTATACAGTACCTTCTGTACGGCACGCCATACAATCAACCAGACCGACACTGGCAGATCCCAGTCAAGGTTCACTTAAATTCCATTCAAATTTATTCATTTGGCACTTTATGTGTCTGAAAATGTTTATGAATACATAAAGCAACATTAACATCCCAAAACCATTTCACATCCAACCAGCCAAATGTAAGGAATAAAAGTGTTCAGAGAAATTTTTTAAAAACGTCCATCATTTCTGTAAGCATTTCAGAGCGACTGGCACCAGTGGGCTTAATATAGAACCACGTGGTTCTCGAAGACCCCTGGCAAATGTGTGATAGACTATATGTAATATGGATTGTGTAATCTATTTATGATACCTTAGATCAGGGTTGTCAAGCTCCGGTCCTGGAGGTCCGGTGTCCAGCACAGTTTGATGGTTCTCCTCCTCAAACACGTTCACTAAATCTGGCAATTAACTGGTGAGGTGAACCAGGAGTTTCTGAGCAGGGAAATCACCAAAACGAGCTGGACCACGACCCTCCGGGACTGAAGTTTGACATCCCTGCCTTACATGATCACATTACAATTACTTTTTAAAATGACTGTTGTTAACTCACTGAATTCACATTTTTTGTAACCAATTTTGAATAATTACAATTAGAAATATTCCAAATACTGATAATAACTGTGTAAGGCCACTACGAGAAACGCCCAGTGGCCATACACTGTTATCAGGAGACCTAGATATGTCCTAGATACATCACTGAGTGTAGAGCAATAGTGTAACCACGTTTCAGTCAGTTCTAGATATGTCCCTGACTGTAGAGTCATAGTCTGAGCAAGTCTCAGTTAATTCTAGATACATCACTGACTGTAGAGCTGTGGTTTAAGTGCAAGATTCAGTTAGGTCTAGATACGTCACTGACTGTAGAGCTGTAGTGTAAGTGCAAGATTCAGTCAGTTCTAGATATGTCACTGACTGTAGAGCCGTAGTGTAAGTGCAAGATTCAGTAAGGTCTAGATACATCACTGACTGTAGAGCCATAGTGTAAACAGGTTTCAGTCAGTTCTAGATATGTCACGGACTGTAGAGCCATATGGCAAACAGTTTTCTTTTTGTTCTAGATACATCACTGAGTGTAGAGCCACAGTGCGAGCAGGATTCAATCAATTCTAGATATGTCACTGGCTGTAGAGACGTAATGGTAGCAGGTCTCTGTTAGTTCTAGATCCGTCACTGACTGTAGAGCCGTAGTGTAAACAGGTTTCAGTCAGTTCTAGATATGTCACGGACTGTAGAGCCATAGGGCAAACAGTTTTCTTTCTGTTCTAGATACATCACTGAGTATAGAGCCACAGTGTGAGCAGGATTCAATCAATTCTAGATATGTCACTGGCTGTAGAGACGTAATGGTAGCAGGTTTCAGTCAGTTCTAGATGAGTCACTGGCTGCAGAACCATAGTACGTGCAAGTTTCAGTCTGTTCTAGACCCAACACTGACCGTACAGCCGTAGTACAAGCAGGTCTCAGTCAGTGCTATACACATCACTGACTGTGGAGCCATAGTGTGAGCAGGTGTTACTAAGTTGTAGATACATTATTGACTGTGTAGCCAAAGGGAAACCAAGTTTTGGTCAGTTCTAATAAATGGAGAACAGTGGTTGCAGCAGCTCTATATCAGGACTAATTACTGAAGGAGGTGCTGTAAAACTGCTTTACACAAAGGCTGTTACAAGCTTCGAATGTCTGTGTTTAATCTAGAACAGCCAAAAATGTTCACATGGATCACTGTTAGCTTAGCCTATAGTATAGCTTAGCCTATTCCCATAAGGGATATACTAACAGAATCCCACGGAGGTGCTAGAGTTTTTAAATGTAAAATTGCACTTACTTTAATACTTAATTTTACTTTATTTGTACTTATTTTTTTCATTTTTGTTTGTGCTTTAGAAATATTCAGATTTGTGTTTAATTAAAATTGTGCTTATTTTTATAATGTTTGCACAGTTATACAAAGGAGCGCTTCAGGATACATTATATAACTATGCATGTTACAAAGAATCTTGAATCTTGATAATAAATTAGCATTAACATAAAAGTGTTTTCCTTGTTTTCTGACCAAGTTTTACATTTATGGCTGAACTGAGGGGCGGCGCAATGCATGGATGGATGGATGGATGGATGGATGGATGGATGTAAATTAAAGTAAAGCAAAGTAAAGTGACAGAAGGTCTGGCTCTAGTAGTAACAGTTCATATGGCTTATAAACCCTTTAGGAAACATAAAAAATAACAGTGTAGTGATTTATATAGAAAATAAACTACATATGCTCTTCCTCTTTTATTCTCTCTTTCTTCCTTTCTTCCTTATTTTCTCTTATGCCTCCCCTCTTTCCCTTCCTGCTCCTCCTGTGCCCCTGTGATCTTCCTCTCTCTCTCCTTTTCACACCTCTCTCGCTCTCTCAGGCCTGTCCTTCTCTCCATTCGTTCCACAGCTGTCTCGCCGGCTGGGGGCAGGAAACTCCGCTCTGCACCGATTGGCCGAATTTGACGAGACATTAATGTTCCCCATAGGCTGAGAGCTGAGCAGAGATTTGTTGCTGTTGCTAGGTTCCTGTTGCTAGAATGAGTTGGCGTGGAGGTGGGGGGTGTTGGGGTGGTCGTCGGTGGGAAACGCGATGAATTATGGATGGATGATTTTTCACCAGCAGAAAGAGAGAGAGAGAGAGCGACAGAGAGAAAGAGACAGAGAGAGAAAGAGAGAGAGACAGAGAGAGATAGGAAGAGACAGACAGAGAGACAGAGAGAGAGAGAGAGGGAGATAGGAAGAGACAGACAGAGAGAGAGACAGAGAGAGAGAGAGAGGGGGGGAGAGAGAGAGAGAGAGAGAGAGACAGAGAGACAGAGAGAGAGAGAGGGGGGGAGAAAGAGAGAGAGAGAGAGGGGAGAGAGAGAGAGACAGAGAGAGAGAAAGA
>JBBJLS010000011.1:5051963-5064242 GCA_037577275.1 Bryconaethiops microstoma
AGAGAGAGAGAGAGAGAGAGAGAGAGAGAGAAAGAGAGAGAGAGAGAGAGAAAGAGAGAGAGAGAGAGAGAGAGAGAAAGAGAGAGAGAGAGAGAGAGAGATTCTCCCACAGATGGATATTGCTGCCCCCCCACCTGCCAACAGGTTGTGCGTTTGGATTTGGAGCATAACCTTCCAAAAGCTCTTTGACCCCAAAACCTTTAATAGTTTTAAGAATATTTTACATTTAGTTAAAAATCTATGACATTTAAATGGAATGTGAAATGAGAAAATAAAAAAATGCAAAAAACATACATGTAAAAGCTAAATATAAGAATGGAAAATGAGGATATGATATATATATATATATATATGTATATATATATATATATATATACATTAAATAATGAAAATATCAGTGATAAAAGAACTACAAAGAAATATGGAAATAAAGAAATATAGGACTATAGCAACAAACCAAAAATATGGAATTAAATTACAGATAGAAATACCAATAGAATTAGAAAAAAACATGAATCTAAGCATATACACAAATAAAAAAAGAATAGGAATACATTTTAAAATATATCTGCATTTGTCTTACTATGTTTTTACATTATGTTATATTTATATTCTTTTCTGCTTATATTTTGCACTTATTTTTGTATTCATGAATCTGTTATTTCCAGACCCACTTCCAGTTTTATAGATAAGCATATTTTTGTCTGCTTTGGTCGCTCCACGAGGCCGAGTCCAGACTGGATTCCAGGGAGGTTCTTGATTTCCCACATTCTTGTCTCTTAGACTGATTTCATGTTGTGTTTTGTGGGATTTAGTTGCTGCTGTTAACACTGACTGTGTTTAACCGCCACCGCTGAGACACACAGTGCTCTTCTCGTTCACCTGGAGTCTTTTCAGGAGGATGGAGGCCAGGGCTTCGAGAGCGCCCTGCCTGCTAGAATGCTTTAAAAGCTCGTTTGTGTTTTAAAGGAGATCAAAGCTCGCAGAGGTCTTGGCCAGACATGAGACGCTCTTGCTGCAATCTGTTCCTGTCTCGTTACCGACTCACCCACTCTCTCAAAGGGGGGGAACACAAGGCTGGCTGCAGGCAGGCCCTTCGGGGAGACCTGGACCACTTCCACATGGCTCTTCTGGAAGTCACCCAAGCCAAACACTATCAGTACCCACTGTGGCTCCTTCCAGGGTGAACAACAACAACAAAAAAACAAAAAAACTGCTACCTTGGTCCTGTTATCGATCGTGAGACTCCAAAGATAGACGGCCCATTGGTGGGAGTTTCATGAGAATAATAAATAAAGAAATAAACACATAGAACAAAGAACACATGGCTTTATACAGTCATGGCCATATAATATTTTTCAGAATAAAATAAAAAACAAACATGAGTCATAAGTACAAAATGATGCATGTTTGTTCAGTTTAATTTAAATTGATTAAATTCAGTTCCATTCAGTTCAGTTCAGTTTGATTTGTGTCCGTTTGATTCAACTGATTCATTTTAATCTGATTCAATTCAATCCAATCAGTTGAATTTTATTTTTGCGGATAAAAATGCGCCCATTCAAATACATTTAAATGAATTGTTTGATTTGATTAATTTTGATTTAATCAAATTGAAAAGTCATCCAATCCAAGTTGGTTCATTGATTAATTTCAGTCCAGTTGAGTTCAAGCTGATTTGATTCAGTTTAATTTGACTGACATGACAGATAGTTCATTGTAGGATCTTGAATGATTTGGGGCTGAAGTTTTGAAGTAGTGTTGTGAATTGTCAGTGTGAGAAGTGGGTGTGTGTAGGGTAGTTTCAAATTTATCCTGTGCACTTTTGGAATGACAAGTTACTAGATCCGGGGCTATTTATCTGAGGCTTTCAATTAAACTAAAGGCTGTGGATCTGGAAGCCCAGGTGAAGAATCTGCCTTTCCTCCATACGCCTTCATTCTACATTGGACACAAGACCACTACATGAGCACCAGCCATGGATGGAGTTGCCCAGCCTCCACTTCTCTGAGAAGTTTTGGAGTTTGTCTCTGGGAAGGTTTGCCCATTTAGTCAAAATCATTTGTGAGGCCAGGCGCGGGTGTTTGGTGAGCAAGCCTGGCTGACATTCCAATTCTTCCCAAATTTGATCAGATGGTTCTGTGCAGACCATTGGAGTTCCTACCCAAGAAACTTGACTAACCATTTCTTTATAGACCTCAGTTTGCAAACAGGAGTACAGTCATGCTGTAACAGAAAAGGGCCTTCCCCAAACTGTTGACTGGAACTAAGGCACACAAATTTTGAAAAACAGCCTATTATTCCTCCCCCACCAAACTTTTCTGGCAGTGGACAATTTCAGATTGTCTCATTTAGCTTTAAGAAGAACATGGTACCTGTTTCTAAGAAACCAAGAGTCATCTACTTGAACAAGCACCACACGTGCCTTATGTTCATCCAATGTCTGAGTATAATTCACATATTGGCAGAAAAGATCAACAGAGAATGCCACTGGCACTGCCCTTTACACAACCCTTCTATACATGGCCAAGAAAGAAACTTGTGGAAACACTGTTTGTTAATTACAGCTTAGCTTTCAAAACCCTTGTGCCCTCAAAGCATACCGTCAAGCTTCAGAACATGTGATTGAATATTCCCCGTTGTAACTGGATCTGGGACTTCCTGATGGGATGTCTGCAGGTGGTGAAGGTGGCATTAACGTCTCTGTTCTGACTGAAGTTGCCACCTTTTTAAGATGATAAAACTGGATTCCCTGGCAATTGTGGCTTGTGGAAGCTATCTTGATGAGAGATTTAGCATTAAAAAGCCATATTAATTATGTATTTAGCAAATCAGTTGTTTAGTGAAAATGAGTTGGCCTAAAGTAACCCATGGAAGAAGAAAGAGTCAGAAAGCAAAAAGAAAATTCTGTTGTTTTGGGTTTTTTTTTGTTTTTAAATAGACTTTGTTTGAAAACAGATTCATAGGACAGGAGTCCCCCAGGGGTGTATACTCAGCCCTCTTCTATTTCCACACTTGTGACACCAAAAAAATTGTCATAGGTTTTGAGAACAATATGGAAATATGTTTTTGTACTTCATCTGTTCTGCTCAGAAACAGTTAAAATACAAAAAGACAGTACCTTGACTACATCACGAGTATTTTATCTGTGTTGATCAAAACACAAATAAGATGGGCCATCAGTTTGTAACAAAGGAGGGAATGGTGATTCCTGGATCACTATTCCTGGATCTAAATCATGACAAAAGGGAGTTTATTGGCGTTTTTTATTTTATTTTTTTTTGTTTTGCTTGTTTAGCACATTTGCTATTTGCTGTTGGTTTGTACTTATCAAAATGTTTTTGTTATTAGTATTATTCATTTTTACCTTATTAGTTTGATGCTTGAGATTTTTTGAGGTTGTCTTAGTTTTCTTATGTTGTCACTATATTTAACCAGCAAGTGGTTTGGATAAGTTAAGCTAGCCAATTAGCTGTCTGTAATTGTTGCCTAGCAACCAGCAAAATCTCTACAGGTGATGACTATGGACTGTAGAATACAGGCCACAGATGTTTAGCATGCTGTTACAGGTGTACTTTCCGTATCGCTGCCTGCTCTGGGAGCTTTGCTGCCCCTGACCGTGAAGCACAGCAGAAGGTGGCAGGGATAGCATAGCTCATTAGCGTCTGAGCTAACATGAACACTATTCAGGCTCTCCATGTACACAGCTTCCTAAATGAGGCCAAGCCTGTCCTCAAGGAGCGCCACCAACATATCCATCATTTTTCACTTTCCTACTTTCCTGTCTGGGAAACAGCATCAAAACTTTCAGTCCCAAACCAACAATCTACGGAACAGTTCTACCTCCAGGACATCTGTATGTTTCTGAGTTTGTAGACACCTGCTTTTCCAAGGTTTCTTCTGAATTTGAAGGGTTTTTTTGTATGGGGAGTTTGTCTGCTCTTTTCTTCTACTTTTCTGGATATGTTGTAACATTGCTGTTGCTAGATGCTAGAGCATTGCTAGAATGTTGCTGTGAGGATTTTATTACATATAGCCACGAATTCATTAGTGAGGTCAGGTGTTGATGTTGGGTGAGTTTGATCTGTGCAAACAGATGAACAGTATTGTGCAAAAGTCTTTGGCACCTATGCAAGTTGTTTAAAGCCATTTTTGAGTGTGTGATAAAGTGCTAGCAAAGTTCACATTAGAGTAAATACAAAAAAAAAGAAAGCAATAAAAAGTATTAAGGTTTGTTTTGTTTGTATAAAAGTAGTTGATATTTTGTGAGCAGGTTCGGTTCAAGATTTCTTGGATTTGTGAAATTCCATCAGCAGCTCCTATGTACAGTGCTTTTGTACATATATACAAACTTTTTCTTAGAATCCCCGCAAATTCGCGGAAACCATAAATATCCTCCGCAATTTTTGTTGCTTTTTTCATGGCAATATATACTTTTTCATGCATGTTAGTGCTAAATTATTAAGATAAATATAATTAACAAATTTTTTTAACATTAATATTAACTACATTTCCATATAAAATATAACTATATAAGTTGTTTAGTACTGTCGAGAAAACACAAAGCAATCATATATGAAAATGCATCTCAGGATGGTGAATTACACTGTGCTCATAGACGGGAGATTTAAAACTAGCCAATCCGAGAGCGTTATTCATTTCTCCTTGCTGCTGATTGGCTGCTGCCCTGTGATGCATATCTGGCAGCTGCAGTCCAGCATTCCTACATCAGAACAGTTTCTCGTGTGGAGTCTTGAGTTTACCTTTTACATTTTTTTTAAGTGTTATGTATTAAGCTGAGTTTAAAATGAAATTGAAGGGAAGATATTTAGGGGCATCTTTAGGTTTTAGACTATAAAATCTTTAGGCATTTTCAACTTCCTAAAATTTGCGGGTGCTCTTGGAACATAGCACCTACGAATTTCGGGGGTCGACTGTATACAGTACTTTTGTAGGTCTATGTTTTTGGGTTATTTTTTTATTTTCTGACAAAAAAAAACGAATGAGTAAAACAAGCAATTGAGCAAACAAAACTCCTGTACACTGCACTGTTGTTTTATTTCATTAATAAGCTTTAATTTAATTTGAACTTCTTGGTTGCCACCAAATTGCTACTCATACATGCAGCAAATTCTATTTGATTACTGATCTCAACATTTGAATACTTGATCGTTTATCCACTTTATTAACATTAAACATCCTACAGCTCCTGATGCTGGCTTAGGAACATCAATTAGAATGGTCTCAAAATCAATGCTTAGGGTGCATGCACTTAACATGCACTTCTTTTCAGTGCAAAGGTAATGCCCATTAATTACGTTATGTACACACAGACATGCAGGTCCTTTATATTATGGATCTTCTGCAGGTCCAATCCCGTTCTGAACTGTTAATGAAGCCGGCCACCAATCTGCAACGTTCAGAAAAGTGCGAGTCTCTCAATCGCTAACAAAGACGACCATAATAGTCAGTCAACAAAAACTCACCAGCCCAGGCCATTACTGAGGTATGCTGTGTTTAAAAGGGCTTAGCGGGACTAAGGTCATGTATTTATAAAGGACTTTCAAAGATTTGTGAGTAAAAACAAACCACTTTTTCAGCGTGAGACTTTTCTTTGTCTGGTGTTTTATCAGAGAGCGGCTTAGGCCAGTTCTGGGGCGAGCTCAGGGAGCAGAGAGGTGATTATGAGCTGGAGCGCTGGATTGTGACTGAGTTTTAAGTGCTATTGAGAGGGCTCTTCTCTTAAAGGCCTGGGCTATGGGGCCAACGATTGTCAGGGGGGCGACTCGGGCATAATATAGGAGGATAATTGGGTTTCTCAGCGCAATTCTTTATGTGGCTCTGATTGAGCTGAGCTCTTGAGTGCACTAATCGCAAGTTTTTCGTCTCCACTCGGTGAAAGAACTGTGAACCGGAGCCCCACTTTCTTCCCATGCGTTTTATATGGTCTGCTCATCCGCTGGACATTAAGCATCGCTGAACCGTGTGCATGAATAAAATACATAACATTAGACCAGTTTTTTTATTAAGTTTGCCTACTTTTAGCCAATAGTTCTGTTCATGTCAGGTTTTGTTTATTATTTTTCAGTGTACGTACATGAAAACGTGCATCCGTTGAGTGAGCTGTATATAAAAAAAAGTGAAAAGCAAATGCGTCTCAGTATACAGGGATGAAAGATGTACCAAACTAGACATTCATGTTACATATGGCATGTTAAACCACATCATAATACGAGTTCTGGCATGAACATATACGTTTGAGCTTGAATGACATGACAAAAGTCCGATAATGGTCAGATAACCGTTTGGAACTCTTATGGCCTTTTGCTTCTTCAGAGAAGACCTACTAAAAATCTTGTAAGTACTGACTACTCTTGCTTCATTATTTGGTTTGGGTTCAAAACAAAATGGTTACATTTTTAACACAGATAACAATCCAGTCAGGATTTCTATTTTTCTCTGTGGTATCTACGTGGATACAAGTGAGCTCTTCCATTGGTCAGGCCTTCAGGAGCAGGACTGAATTCGTAGCATGTCAGAATAGCCACCAACCTCATTTACAGAGATCACTATAGGCTTCCTTGAAGATTCTAGAGACAGACTGTGAATATGAGCGGCGGTCTTACCAGTGGGGGTGTGTGTGTCAGATAGTCTAACCAGAGTGTGTGTGTGTGTGTGTGTGTGTGTGTGTGTGTGCATGTGTGCCAGATGGTCTGACCAGTTAATGTGTATCAGGTGGTCTAAGCTGTGGATGTGTCAGATGGTGTAACTAACAGATGTCAGGTGGTGAACAGCAGCAGCTCTATATCAGGACTCTTTACTGATGGAGTTGCTGTAAAAACACTGCACACGGTTTCCTACATATGTGTTGTTTTCTTGTTTTGCCACACAAAATGAAAGGTTAATAAAAGTATATAATTATATGACAACCTAAAAATGCATTGTTGGTATACAGTGATGTGCAAAAGTCTTGAGAAAACCTTCATTTCTTCCTGTTTTGCTTCCAAAGATCCAGACTTTCTTGTGTTTTAATGTTGTCTTGAGGAACAGTTCTCCAGGCAGGCAGAGAGAGAAAGAGAGACAGAGAAAGAGTCGAAAGAGAGAGCAAGGAGGATGGAAGGGAGAGAGAGGTGAGACAGAGATAGAGAAAGAGGGTATAGAAAGAGAGAAAGAGAGAGAGAGAGAGAGAGAGAGAGAGAGAGAGAAAGGCAGAAAGTGTAGAGAGAGGAAGACACTATTTAAAGAGAGAGAAAGAAACATAGGGGGAGCAAAAGAGAGAAAGAGAGTAGAGTGAAAGAGAGAGAAAGACGGTATAGGAAAAGAAAGAGAGGGGGTGGGAGAGAGAGACACAGAGTAGGAAATAGAGGGAGTAGAGAGAGAGAAAAACACATTTGGATTTGAAGAACAGGCAGCAGAGCGGAACAATGTCATGAGAAGGAGCAGCAAGGACGATCTCAACAGATGAAAAATTATGGAGTGAACGATAGTCAGGATAAGATAATTAAAGAATCAGCTTGCGTTAAACCAGTCACTGCTGAAGCAATAACTGATTGTGTTAGCTGTATCGAATGATAGCAGAAAATAGGAATCCTCCCAAATGGGAGAGGACGGGATATCACAGACCCGTGGAACGCTTTAGGTGCTGCGGGAAGCAATTACCATCGATAATTTTTTTTTTTCCTAATAAACTTGTATCCTTCAGATGATAACCAATTAAACATGCGTAATTATGCTTCCCATATAGTTATTCATAAGACGATTAGCATGTCTGCCTTACTTTTAGATTAGCTGCATACTGATGAGGCACAGGTTGAGCGGCGGATCTTGTCTTGCATATGCAAATGTCATGCAAACGAGAGCACAAAAATAGCAGGGAGCCTACGTCATTAATGGCATTGCTAATAGGTAATTTGCATGCTGTTTACTCTGATTGTGCTGAAGACAGAAGTCACCGCAAGCTTTACTGAGACAAGGAGCAGCAAGTGGAACCAAGAAGCCTCAAAGTGCTGCTGCTGTCCAACCAAACAAGCATTTCCAGTAAGAAGCCTGAACCAGTGAAGAAACAGGAGCAGATGATTCCAGATGATCAGGCGGTGATCAGTATACTGGTGGTGCTGAATGCTAAGTGGTTGGAACTCCTTTATCTAGAACTCCTTGTATCTTTAGACACTTTACAGCCTGCCAGTAAAACATTTGTTCCTTTTTCATGAATTTCATCAATTAAATAATTAAATTAAATAATTGTGTCACAGCCGCGACTGCCAGGCTGCTGATTCCTGATGTCGATCCCTGTCCACCACTGAAAGCGCCTATAATGGACATCAGAACTGGACAATGGAGCAGTGGAAGAAGGTGGGAAGAAGCTGATCTGATGGGTTATGTTTTCCTTTACATCATGTGGATGGCTGGGTGTGTGTGTTGGATACCTGAGGAAGAGATGGACCAAGATGCACTATGTGAAGAAGGCGAGGTGGTGGAGGCAGTGTGATGTTCTGGGTGATGTTCTGCTGGGAAACCTTGAGTCCTGCATTCATGTGGACGTTCCTTTGACACCTAAACACTGCAAACCAAGTTCAGCCCTTCATGGAGACGCTGTTCCTAATGGCAATTCCTCTTTCAGCAGGATGACCACCCCCCACACTGCAAACATTGTTCAGGAATCATTTGAGGAACATCACAAAGAGCTCAAGGTGCCTCTAGATTCCTTAGATCGCAATCCGATTGAGCTTCTGTTAGACCTACTGGACACAAAGTCTGATTCATGGAGGCCCCACCAACTTACAGGACTTAAAGAATCTGCTTAAAGAAGGGCTTTTGAATTCCCTGTCTCGACATGGCAAAGCTCTTTTGGTAGCACTTGGGGACCTTCACGATATAAGGCAAGTGGTTTTAATGTCATGGCTGATTGTTGTAAATACAATGTATTTGGCTGGTCTACAACAAAACCTTAAAGCTCTTTTGCTCAGTTTCACTGTTAACATAAACACAGCACCGCCTTTTTCCTTCATGTTTCGTCTTTGAATGTCCCTGTTGCTAGGCAACAATAGTGCCATACCTGTTAATCAGCAGTGCTAGCTATCATTTCCATATGTATATGATCCACCAATAACCAGCAATCGTGGCTCAGGCTGACTCCTCCGATCACTGAAGGCCAGTCGTCCTTTTCTGGGCAAACTGGAGAGAAAACTCGACGCATCCTGTGTACAAAAACAGCAAGAAAAATGTGTCTCTCCTGTTGAAAACAATTGGACAAAAGCACCTCAATCCTCGCAGAACACGTACAATGTGAACTCCCGCTTGCTACTCTTTGCCTTTGCAGACCATGGCCCATTTTGTTTACCTTGTGGAGCACGGCAGGTTCCTTATACTCATCACTGAACCCCACCGATAATACATCACAAAACTGGCCTGGCTGTCTGTGGGGTGCCAGCTGTTTCCCAGCCTTAATTTATAGATGATAATATGTCCTGAACAATAGCCATGACTGAGGAAACTGGACCTTTCATTTCGGGGGTGGCAGCTTGTTTCAAAAAAGGACCTCAATACAGTCACGTTGAGGCCAAATTTTCTTGAATTTCTTTTCTTCATGCTTGGTTGGTGCAACCTCCTCAGTGTCCTCAGGTCTGCAGTGATACTGAACTGATTTCAGATGTCACTGAGGAGATGATGTTTAAGAGGTGTCGAGGCAGGAAAAGCGGAAAAGTGACAACTATATGCAAGCAACAGGGTCTTACTGGCTTCTGCCTCAATGTGCAGACAGATATGTTACAGCAGTAGTGCTGCAAGGGGGATAATTTGACCTTGGATATTGAGTAAAATCTCACAGCTGGTGCAGAAAATAAAGTGCACAAGAAACTGTAGGAAATTCACTTTGCAAGAAGACAGAGCAACACCAGAAGCATTCAGAAGTTGCTGATATCTAACATGTGCACAAATCCAAGGCTGTTGCCTGGTGTTAATGAGGTAGATCTAATCAAGTATTGTAGAGGATGCATTATGTTCAATATGACTGATTTTTACTAGTAGACTATATGACCATCCATCCATTCATCCATTAATCCTTCCATCCATCCATTAATCCTTCCATCCATCCATTCATCCTTTAATCCTTACATCCATTCATCCATCCATCCATCCATCCATCCTTTGATCCTTCCATCCTCCCATCATCTGAGGCAGTTTTTACTAGTAGGCTATCCATCCATCTTTCCTTCCATCCATCCATTATCTGAACTGTTTTTTATCTAGTAGACATTCATTCTTCTATTCTTCCATCAGTCCATCCATCCACCCATCAACCCATCCATCCATTGATCCTTCTAGCCATTTATTCATCTGAGGCAGTTTTTACTAGTAGGCTATCCATACATCCATTCTTCTATTTTTCCATCCATCCATCCATCCGTCCATCTTTTCCTAACCAGGAAAGGTTTAGACAAAGGTGGAGAAATTCTCTGGTCAAGCTGCCTATCAATGGATGGATGGATGGATGGATGGATGGATGGATGGATGGATGGATGGATGGATGGATGGATGGATACAGGACGTTACTGCTCTTCATCAGTTAGTCTCACAATGTTCAAAAAGTTACGCAGCTAAGCGCCCATTAAAATCTCCACATTTTAGAATCTTCCCTTTCAAAGCCACCCAATGCCCCACCCCACCACTCCCCCCCCTACCAGCATTCCAGATGATGAATATACATCTCTGAGAGACATTTTTTCTTTTCCTTTAGCATCCATACCCCCTAATGTCTCATCAGTGTTATAAAAGAGAACAACTCAGAAACATGTTCGGCATTTTGAAGTTTATTTTATGCGTTATTTTATACTTTGTACTCACACAAAAATAATAAGTACAACTTGGCAAGCACTCTGATACTGTGGTTCGGGTATTTTGTACAATCTGCATAATAGTTGGCCAGGTAACACAGAAAAATCACACTATCCCCTGTATGATGTCTGTCTAGTGGTCTAACACAACACAGGTAACATTTTAATATAATCGTATATTGTACTTATATTGCTCATCAATTGTTTAGTAAATTATTAAATGTAAATATTAATCGCATAAATATACATAATTGCCGTAGTCTGTATAAGATTATATGTCTCATATTTGTGGAATTCTGTATATACATGTGTGTATTCTGTGTACATAAACCGTATGTTGAACAACTCTCTCTGTCGGGCTTTGTCCTGTTTCTGTAAAGCATTGAGGACTTGTGTCATGTATCACATATAGTCATATACTGTATATTGGCGTCCATGCCACATCTTTAAATACAATCAATATTTCTCATTCTAAATAGTCATTTAAGATATATAATCATTTACACATACCTGAAACGAGTGTTTTACAGTACACTGGGCTATGGAAGCATATTCAAGACATTTTTTTAACTTCTAATTTCAGCACAACAGTTTTGATCTTTGACAACTTCTATCAGCCAATAACAAGGTCACTGAGTCACAGGAAGAAAGGATTGGAAAAGGATAAAGATACAGGGAGAGTGTGAGAGAGAGAGAGAAAGAGAGAGAGAGAGAGAGAGAGAGAGAGAGAAAGAGAGCGAGAGAGAGAAAGAGAGAGAAAGTTAAAAATCTTCATTGAGGAAGTGCTTTCAGTATGGCGTTCACCTCCTCTGCCACTGCAGTCAATGCAAACTCAAATTGTTCCTAAAGAGAGAAAACATGGAGAGAAAGGAGAGTAAACCATCAGAAGTCATAGTAACTAACAAAAAAAACAATTTTATAAACCATTTTTGACTTGTAGCTCATGGAAATGTATCTTTACCCAAATGGATAGTAGTGCTTTTACTTCGTCGACTTCCGTTAACTTACGTTCTGCCTTCATTGCTGTTATTATTTTGCATGGACAGTTAAAAACAAATAATGGCCTCTTTTTAAGTCTGTTTGTTGTCATGACAGCAGTGACGCAATTAGTTTGGCTGTGGACAGCTTTGGCTCCCTCTCTTTTATGGCTCGGGTCGCTTTATTTATCTTAGAAACATTTTGTTTGTGGTACAGAGCAGTTCCTCGTGCCGCGCCATTAGTGTCCAGGGATGCTTGTGTTAAAGCTACACTGTACAAAGACATTTCGCAAAATTATAAATTTCAGAAAGGCCATTTCCTGTTCCATCATAACTTTGTCCCTGTGCACAGGTGCATAAAGACGTGACCGAACACTTTTGAGAAGAACTGGAACACAGTGACCTACGTATGAATCATTCAAGCAGAACAAAGAGCATCTAACTGAAGTCCTGAACCAGTGAAGAACCAG
>JBBJLS010000011.1:5141878-5161527 GCA_037577275.1 Bryconaethiops microstoma
ACAATTAACATTATTACAGTAAAGAGTGGTTTTATGTGTGGCAAAGTGTTCTCCTAACCATTTCCAGACCTCTTTCTGCATGGGAGTCTAATATTCATTTTAGCTACAATCAAATACCTTGTTTGGCTCGTTTTACTTCATTAGATTAAATTAGGTGCTGTTTATGGAATTTTATAAATCCAAACCAAACTATTTTATAAATCTGAAACCAAAACTGTGTTCTTCTAACCAGCTCACAAAATATCAACTCCTTTTTAGAAAAAAGGAAATCTTTATACTTTTTTACTGCTTTCTTGTTCGTTTGAGTTTATTCTAATGTTCACTTGTGTTTTCTCTGGCAGAAAGAAACCCACTGCTGATATAAACAGATTCAAACAATTTCCATAGGCGTCTAAGACTTTTGCACAGTACTTTATATATATGTATATATGTAACAAATATTATACAATTATATATATGTATTGTATTATATATACATGAGTATGTATATATCTGCATACAAACATACGTATGTTATATATTATATGTGTGTCTGCGCATATATATCTGTACATGTCTGGATGCAATTATATATATTCACGCTTTACGTTGCTTTCAGAGGATACCTGGCAGCGCGCATGCGCGCTGAGATGTTCCTCGGACTGGAGGAAAGCAGGGAGCTGATGATGAGGGTGATGAGGGTGAGGACGAGGATGATGATTTGATGATGATGATGATGGTGATGGGTGTGTGAGCAGCACGCCAGGAGTCAGTCCACGCCGGGCACCCATGCTGAGACGGTAAGTGAGGCTGACCCAGCCCCAGACCCGCCTGCAGCGCCAGCGCGGCCGTGTGGAGGAGCGTCTGGGGCTGCTGAGAAACAGAGAGCTGCTATTAGAGCTGCTGTGTGCCTTGAGGAGAGCAGTGGAGCAGCTCCTCAGCGTTTCTTGCTGGAATGAGGAGGCGAGAGCTGTAAATAAATGAGCCTGGGTTGGTAATCAGTGCTGATATTAATTTAGATCAGAGCTGTGGTTTAATGTGAGGCTCGTCTCAATATTGTTCTACGCTGTTGTGCTTTATGGCCTGTTGGACATGTTTATGTGCTGTTTTTTTAATGCAGTGACTTTTGCTTGACTGGACATGGCTAAGCTCATTTCCTCGATTTAGTCTCATCCAGTCTTATAACGCTGAGATTGCAGTAGATGATCACATCTAGAAATGAATGGAAGAGAAGCCTTCAGTGTAATGCTGTTGTGGTGTGCTCAGGTGCTGAGGTGTAATTGATCTCAGTGGAGTTCAGTCATTGCTACATGCCTGCTGTGTATTGTGGCATGCAGGCCTTCTCCTGGACCAGTCCCAGTGGACAGCAGCTTAAATTAATTAGGAATGTTACAGCTTTCGGCGCTCACACACTACATTACTGGACTAATTGCAGTACATGCACCTGTGTGACTGGGAGATGTACTATGTTAGTCCCAGTTTATGTCATGAAGCAATGGACTGTGCCAGGCAACACTATAATTTATGCATTTTGCCCCTCATCCCAAAAGTAGTCTGTCAGCCAAGACACGTTTGGTGTGTGATGTTTTTTTGGTTTTGATAATGCAGATAAGTAACCACAGACTGTATCGATTGGTTCAGTAACATCCTGTACTTGCTTCTGTGGTTTCTGACACTGTCTGATCTTGGAAATGGCCACTGTTGCTTTTAGCCGTTTATATATGAGATTGGCCCTGCAGCCCCAGTATAAAACTAAAGAAGCAGACACCAGAGATGTCTCGGATGATTGACTGAATTTGGAATAAGAAGCAAACTGGATTGTAAATTTTAATTCTTTTACCAAACCTTTGCTTTAAAGGGTCGCTGTTTACTTTTACTTGTATTTAGCTTATGACGTGTCTTGCGTAGCAAATACTGTCATATTTCATTCTATAAGGCTATTTCTGACCTCTCTATATCTGTCAGATTTAAGCAGGCTGTTGTTAATTTGTATTTAAGACCGTGCCTATGTTGACTTTATTTCGAGTTGGAGATTTGTGTTGTACCACATTCAAAGTCTTCTAACTGAATCATGGCTAAAACACCGTAGGCTTAAATAGGCGATTCTATGTAAATGCATTGGCTTTTGTGACATCACAGAAACAGATGATTCAAAACTGCCTGTATTTCCATATATGCACCAGGGAGTGAACAGTACAGTTCAAAACTTGTGCTCTTTTGTTTAAAAAAATGAGGAAAATTCAGTTTTCCATGAAATGCCCTTTAAATGCTTCTTTCAGTTTGACATTTGATCATAATGTAACCTTCTATAATTTTATAAGAGATACAAAACTTATTTGTACTCTTAATGTAAACAAGATTTTATACCGTTTCATTTTGGGCCATACTTGATGGTCTATTAAAAAGTGCACGCAATTTAAAGGGCAGGTAGTGTGGAACAAATCTTAACTGAGACAGAGTGACTTTGTTAATATAATGGTTGATTAAAGGTCCTCTCCTGCTGCAGCTCATGGGTTCAGAGCGGGTGGAGATGGGGAAACGTCCGCAGCAAGACACCGGGAACCATACACGGATCACAACTTCCAATGCACACGTGCTGGACAGCGTGAACACACACACTCTGGGTTGGCTGAATGCACCCCCTAACGCATGCTGCTTCTGTTGGTGCTGCTGCTGCAGCTGCTCCTGGTAAAACACACATATATAAACACATACACACACACACACACACATTCACACGCTTTTGTCCACCCCTGGACAGCACGCCACACGCTCTATAGTCCAGGCATAAAGTAGTCTACAAAATGCAGAACATGTACAGCTCTTTGAAAGCTAGCGACTCACGAAACCTGCATTCAGATCAGTTTATTCAGAAAGTAAATAAAGCCAAACCTTGTCAAGCACATTTAAATCAAACCAACTGAAGTACTGTGCTTTGATGCCAGTATTTTTTCCACACTTCTGTTTTTGTGGTGAGTTCAAAATATGGAATCAATGATTTCAGTAATAATTTAATTTCTGATAGATGCCTAAACTGATTATAATATGATGCTCATATTCTTGAAATCTGTCAAAAAAACTAAATATAAAGTTCTAAACTGAATTTCTAAACTGATGAATGTCGCTGCAGATGATTTTAGAATGGCTGAGAAGGACATGTTCAATGAATATTACATGTATTAATCAAAATACATAGAATATCTGTCAATCAAAGACAGATCATTTGACAAGAAATGACTATAAATAGATCATTATAGTGCATTATTTATCATTTCATAATTTCTTGTTCCTAAAAACTAAGAAAATACCCTCCAGGTTACAACATTTCAACATTTACTACTAATGTGTACCGTTATCCACCAAAATAACAATTAATAACAATCATTCCAAGCACTGAAGTTGTAGTATATGTGTGCAGTTGTGTATATTCAGTCCAGTGGTTGAATTGTAAAAAAAAAATATATATATAATCAAATGAACCATAGTGGGTTCATTTGATTATGCAGGTAGATGATGGCACCTATTCATATTACGATGGCACCTATTCCTCTTATTTACCTCTTATGAATGGTAGATAGTCAGTTCAATAATGTAATAAAGCTTTATTAATATGATAATAGATAGTTGATTTATATAGCGCATTTTATACACCAAGACAGTTCAAGTCTTATAAAATAAATTGAGAAAGATTCATTATTTTTCCAGCACCTTAATATGTAGATGATCAGCATGGACATGTTTTGAATCCAAATGTATTTCTTTAGTTTAAAACGGGAACACTGTCTTTTTTGTAAATACACCAAAACTTCTCTCAACCCACTTAAACCACATTAAAACTTCATTAAGGTGGCAAGGACATGTGCATATGGTTTAGGACACTGTGAGCTACCAAATGAAAAAGACGTTGCTACAGGCAGCAGTTTCAGACAGCAGAGGACTGATCTCGGATCAGATTCCTCCCTTTTTATGACAGTTGTTGTCACATGAACAGATTCTAGATCAGATCCTGAGGTTTTTTATAAGAACAGACCCTGTTATCTTAAAATTCTGCCAGCGGCGTTTTTTCAGTTTTATAGCTCACAGCAAGTCATAAAGTGACCTAAACCGCAATGACAAGTCTGCTCTGATTTAAGGAAGTACTGAATGTGGGCTGACTGAAGTTTTAATGTTGTATTTACATAAAAGGTTTGAGTGACTGTTGACTTGGAGCGTTTGTTAGCAGCATTAGACTCGTAGCTCCAGGTCCAAAGAACATATCTTGTCTAGTGACCTGCATCTTGGGTTAGTGGTAAGACCTTGGTGTTTGACTAGTGTAAGCTTTGCCACTTCTGCCTTTAAGATTTAATAGTAGTGCGTGCAATAGCTTTCCTACATTACCAATGCAAATCTAAAGTGCACATTTCTGCATAATTCCTAAACTGGTGCACGCATGCTCTGCGCCACTAAAGATACAAGGCTTTACATGAAGACTCCAATCATAACCAGGTCAGCTTGGTGTTTTAAACCTCAAATATAGATTAAAATAAAATATTGATCATAGACCTCCTAAGTGAGATCATATAATGATAATTGTCCACAGCAGGTGGGAAAGGGGGATGGCGGATTTACCCGGGGGGGTGGCTGGCCTGTGTACAGGAAGTGTTTGGTACTGCGTACATGTGCTTGGGGAGGGGGTCGTGGATTAGGTGCAGGTGTGCTGGGAACATTCATTAAGCTTCAGGACGTTCACGGTGTAATCCCAGCGGAAGCACACACGTACAGGCCTGTTTACACAGCGGAATACTACTTACCCTCAAGTCTTGCACGTAAGCGTGTGTTTGTAGTGTAGATAAAAACATGTTGTTGCATTATGTGCATGTGTGTACAGTCTTACAGTACGCCCTTCCAAGGATGAAAGGATTCAGGAGAGGATCTGTGAAAAACAAACTGAGGCTGAGGCCGAGGAAGTGTGAGTGCCATCATCATTGCCACCTGTTTCTGATGCTCCATATAGACACACGCCAGGGTTATTTGGGTTCATTCTGTTCCAGTTTCCCTGCTGGGCACTGGAACTATGCAGAAACCCTCCATATGCAAAACTAAACTACCCTGACAGTTAATGTTCAAAAGTTTGAAATCAGTGTTTTCAGTGATATAAAAGCAATCTGGGTTCACATAACATAAAATTATTCTAATATGCAAGTTCTCTGCAACCTCACATGTGTTTAAAATAAGTAATGAGAATTTCAGGAATAGTTTTAAAAGAAGAGTACCATGCCTACTATTTCGTTGAGACAATTTGGCAGAAAGGTGCATAATAATAATAATAATTATTATTATTATTATTATTATTATTATTTTATATTATTATAATAAACACTGTGTGTTGTCTAGGTTATATGTATATCTTCATTACATAATAATATTGTATTTTGCGTAGAGAAAATGATTATGACAAGGTATTCCTAAGCTTTTTTGTATATTTATAGAAATTAAATGTTCTTGTGAGAGTAATAGTCCTTTTATTGTGTAAGAACCAGTACAAGAATCTGCTAATGGTAAGTTGGATGCAATAAAAAACATGACAAATGCTGTGTTTCCTGTATTTGGCTGTACAGACATGGTCCCACGCTGGAGGATAGCAATTCATGGGCTCAGTCGTTTGAACATTTGATTAAAAGCCCACATGGTCGTGCGAGCTTCCGGCAGTTTCTGAAGTCGGAGTTCAGTGAGGAGAACTTGCTGTTCTGGCTGGCCTGTGAGGAGCTGAAGAAAGAGACCAACCGTACTGTGGTGGAACAGACTGTTAAACAGATATACGAGGACTACGTCTCTATACTGTCTCCTAGAGAGGTACATTTATATCCATACACACGTCCATACAGAGGCTGAGCTATGAGACCCTTACTGTGCCTAAAGGACCCTTACTTGCCTAAAGACCCTTACTTGCCTAAAGACCCTTACTGTGGTGTTCTCAGCCCCAGGTCTCCTGCATCCAGGGTACACCAAGTGTGGCGAGAAAAATACACATTTCTATTGTACTATATTGGCATGATATACTTTTCCCACCAAACTATAGAAGAAAATATTTAGACGGAGAAGAAACTGTTCGGCAGTGGAATATAGACGATAAAAATGTTGTATCTTTGAAAATATTGTTGTAAATTTGAAAATAAAAGTGAATGCTGTATTGGATATTCTTATAATCAATAACTTTGAGCAGCCGATTTTAAAACTGGTACATCGCTAAACATGAATGCAATATTTTTTAATATTTTTTGCAAGCAGTCTGAAAAATAAAGACCTGCTTGTCCATAATAACGAACTGCTCATGCACAACCAAATCAACAGCGAAAGTAAAGAGTAGTTTAATGGATACACAGCATACAGTACTGCACATAAAGTCTTAGACAGCCATGAAAAATGTTATGAAAGTATTTATCCTGGCAATAAGATTGGGTCACTTGTTGATTGATTATGATCCATAACGGCCATTAAATCGATAAGTGGAATAAGTGGTGTCAAGAAGGAAAATAAACCCTTCCAAAAAACGGATTATTTTTTCCAGCTCAAAGAGACACTGCTAAAACGAGTTGATCACTGACTCTCAGGTGACCATCTGGGCGGTTCTGTTTGTGTGTGGAGGAGATGGATGCTCTACTCTGAGGACGCTCTAAATTGGTGGGTGTGAAACTCCGGTCCTGGAGGGCCGGCGTCCTGCACAGTTTGATGGTTCTCCTCCTCAAACAATGAGGTGAACCAGGTGTTTCTGAGCAGGGAAATCACCAAAATGTGCTGGACCTCCAGGCCTGGAGTTTGACACCCCTGCTCTAAATGAAGTCATGAGCAATCATATGCTCTCATATAAGGTAGTGTTGATGTCTTATGTATTCAATAAAGCTTTTGTTGAAATGTTTTGTATACTTGTGGTCTGTAAAACTTGGTCTTGTGAAAAGGCCTCTATCATCTCAAACTTCTGCACAGATCCACAGGTTTCCTTCATGTTTTGCTGTGTGTTTGTGTATGTTCATGTAGGTGAGTCTGGACTCTCATGTGCGGGACGTGATCAGCAAGAACATGCAGGAGCCGACCTCACAGACCTTTGATGAAGCGCAGCAGCAAATATACACACTCATGCAACGAGACTCCTACCCACGATACATCAACTCCAGTGTGTACACCGATCTTATCAAAAGCTTAGAATCACCTCCAACACCCACTGAGTCCTAACACACAAACACACACACACACACACAATCTGTGATGCATACAGAGTTTAAAGAGTTTTAAAGAGTCTGAGTCTATGATACATACACACCTTTTAAAGAGCCTGGGATTGCCCTGTGAGCTTAATTAACAGTAATACGCACGCACGCACACACACACACATACACACACACACACACTCACACACACACACCAAAAATGATCAACAGGTAGGTGACTCATATCACGCTGTTTAACATGCCCAGGATGCAACAAACACAACCTTATAAAACATCTAATTCTGTCATTTCATAAAAGATGATTCTAATTTAAACTTTGTGACATTGAAAGACCTTGCATTACCTTATATACTGCACCTAGGAGACTCTCACTTTACAATGGCCCTATGTACTTAAATGCAGTTCCTGGGCATTTTTGTAACACTTTGATTTTACTAAACTCTTAGTTGTTGACTGGAAGTTAAAAAAAGTAGTTTCACAGTTTGATATTAGGGTTCCACAAATAAAGAAGACATATTTGACTATCTTTCTGCCTGAGTTGTGCAAAAGGCACTGATGATGGCAGATGCATACTTGTGCCTTGCTATACATATAGAGGATTTAGATAAGGTATATATAGTTCTAAATATGAAGTCTATATACATATTTCACAAAAAATCAAGGTGCTTTCAGAATCGGAATCAATTATATTTGGACAAGAAGATACAGCCACATGTAAAACAAACATGCGTCTTTCTTGCACATACTTGTGCACGCACAGAGACACACATTAAAGCAGAACTAAAATAGATTTTCGTGGACCAATAAAACTCTGCTTTGTGATCTTACATTTCTGACTGCATGCATGTTTTTGAAATTCAGAGAATGCGTTTAATGTGTTCACCTGTGTATACCGGGATAAACTGTCTAAACAGAGAGAAATCAATAATAAAGCACAAATATTTGCCAGTGACTGCGTTCTGTAATTTGTTTTAGTACATCTTCAGTGTTCCTACAGAAGAAATGTGATTTAAGTGGTTATGGTGGTGTTACAAAGATAAAATCATGCAAACATGTTACATCTAGCGGAGCACGTCTGTGGTCATAAACTGACCACTGATGAAGGGCTAGAGGATGACAACTGATCTCTATACACCAAATAGGTGGAATTTCACTGGTATGTTGTAATTATACCAGTGCATACACTCTGGATGGGGAAGAAAGGGAGCAGCAAAAGGCTACTAAAAGCCAATGGAGAGCATTTATAGACAGGTGAAAAAACACTTGGTGATGGAAATCATTCGTTTCGTTCCCCCCACTTTTTGTTTCCCGGACAACGACCGAGACTGTGCACGCAAGCAACCCACCCGTTTCCTCCCTGGACAATGCGCAGCAACACATCCACGCCATTGCCCCTGTTCTCCCTGATACTTTGTTTTCTCCCACTTACCTGATCAGTAACACCTGTTCTGAATTTATTTCCTCTCTACATTTACTCAGCCTGAGACTGGAATCTAGTGTCTGTTCACCATTGTGTTAGTTTGTCTGTGTATTCCTCTCACAAATCAAAATTAAACTGTAGCTTATCTTCCACACTGAAGACACCGACCAGGTTGAATTATGTGGCTGGACCTGGTGTCTCCTAGGCGTGTGCTAAACTGTAAGCTCGGCAGTTCTTTGTCTGAATTCTTAAGCGTGTGAACTCTAGGCAAGCCAGGTGGAACAACCTGGGCCCCAAAGACAAGCTACACATGCCTGCGCAAACATGCAGCAGTGTTCTGTGTCTATGGCATCCTGGAGGACATCCTGTCCAACTGAGACCTCTAGTTTGTATCCCGGGTGTGGAAAGCTTTCCTCACCAAGCTGGGGGTCTCTGTCAGCCAGACCTCAGGCTATCATCCAGTCCACAGTCAGGCTGAATGTACCATTCAGGAGTTCTACAGGTTCCTCCGGGTGTATTGCCATAGCCGGCAGCACAACTGGGCAGGGATTCTGGTCTGGACAGAGTATGCTCACAACTCCTTGCACCACTCCTTGACCAGTCTGACACCCTTTGAGCGTGCACTCGGGTGCCAACTTCCTCTCTTCCCTCAGGAGGATATGTGGTTCCACACTGCAGAAAGTGTGTGGGAAGAAGCACACATTGCCACTGGTCAAGCAGTTAAACAGGCACAAGCCTGAAACATCTTAAGGCAAGATCTAATTCACAGCTCTCTGCCGATTACCCTGCTCCTCGATCTGGAGGCCGCTCTCCTGGTCATGCCTGTCACGCCCCAGGTCCTTGAAGTTGAGGATGACCCTCTGCACGTCATCTCAACACATATTCAGCCTGAGCCAGAATCTAACATCTGTTCACGAATGTGCCTTCAGCTAGCATGGCGTGTGTAGTGCTTTGTGTGTTCCGATCAAAAACTGGCAGTTCCTCTTCAATACTGAACACACTGACTTGGCAGTCTTTCCTTTACACTGACCCAGCAGAATGTTTACAGCTGGTCCTGGTGCTTCCTGGGCCATTCCTTGCTCCATCACGACGGGCTTTGCTTTAGCGGTTATGACTATCACTGAGTTTAATGTGAGGTGCTATTGATTCTGTTTTCTAGCCTTTGAGCTGTTCAGTGTGGCATCAGCACCTCTGGACTGTTTCTGTTTAATTTGTGTTGTACTGAAGCTGACTGACATTCCAGTTTTGCTAAGCTGTCCCAGACGACTGCCTCATTTGTTCACGGTGCTATCAGCACTCGTTTAGATCTCTTTTTGCATTCTACGCCTGCCAATAAAGCTTCACGACTATTTTCTACGAGTGTGTCTCTCTGATGGACACCATATGCATCATGACATTACTATTTTGATCAAAAATTACTGTTACCAGGGCCTCCCCAGCAATTTTATACATTCCACATAGGATAGTAAACGCTTAATAATATCATGCAATACACCCATCTGGAAACATTTGATTTATTTCCTCACTTATTTATTCAGATTTTTCATTTGTCCCCCATTGTGGTATATAGTATGTTCGGATAAAACGGATAACAACTTTAGATGTGTACATATTATATATATATATATATGTACACATCTGATACACTCCATGCACAAAGACAAAACTGCAATCAGAGGGCACCATTCATTTCTTTTATTTATATTAACTTGACATTAGGAGCCCTTTTCCCCCAAACCACTGTTGTGTTATCAAATGGCTTAGTAACATTAGCTAATGCCCTACAGTTTAGACTACTGTGTTAATATGAGCCCTACAGCAGCCTGTTTCTGACATGTTACAAGTCTGTGGTGACCGAACCTTAGCCTGACCGAGAGGTTGCAATGTCACACAGTCAGAGGTTACTATGGCAATGGTGTTCATGGCTGACTCTTGAGGATTTTGCCAGCTAGACTTAGTAATAAGGTTTGATACTACTATCACATTTAGTCCAAGTTGGGTGTGGGAGTGTTTGGTTGTATTGAGTCAGATGAAGCAGCAGCAGCTGGAGAAAGTCTGGGGTTACTGATCATTACAAGTGATCCATCAAGGTTTACTGATTAGTCGATTGGAGGAAGCTGCTTTTCAATGAACTGTTTTATATCCATCATTTCCTGTTGAGTGAAAAGAAAATGAAAAGTTTAGTTATACATCTATAATTACTGATCATTTTGAAACTCAACATAAGTGTGTGATTGGAAAGTTTGCGGCAGCAGACCTCTTGACAGGCGCTGTGGGGCATCCTGGGATACGTTTTGAAGGTGATGTTGTTGGGGTTCAGCATGGTCTTGAGCTTCTCCACTGTAAGACAGCCAAAGATCAAAGGAACCAGAGGGTCTGCCTCCCCATGACACTGTAATACTGCTATTTCCTTATTACTCCCAATCACTGACTGCAGAGAGAGAAAGAGAGAGACACACATACATACACACACACACACACACACACACAGAGAATATGTTCAACACTGCAAATGAAAATGTAATAATTATAATGTGTTTTGTAGTGGGCCAGAATGTGGGGTGAAATACACCAAAAAGCCACTTTATCAGGAGCGGCCATGTACCTTCCCTTATTGTCCATTTAATCGGCTCCACTGACCATACAGGAGCATAATGTATTTTACAAGGTAGGAGTAGTCCATCTGTTTCTCTGTATCATTTGTTAGCCCCCTTTACCCCATTGTTAGGACCCCAAGGGAACACCAGCACAGAAGAGTAAAAGACTAGAAGATAAACAGCACAAACTGACCAGTATCATATGAACTATTATCTGATAGGTAGACATAATGTGACACTGTGTTGAGAATGATCCACCACTAAAATTACACCTGCTCACTGCTGGTCTTGTGGGGGTTCATTACAATTCATACTGGGGAAAGGGGGCTAACAGAAACAGACTACAGTCTGTAACTGTGAACTACAAAGTGCACATACGAGCTAAGTGGAGACGATTAAATGGAAAATGAGTGCCAATACAGGTATGTGAGGTTTATTATATATTTATATATGTGAGGTTTATTATTATATAGAAAAAATGTTTTTGTCATTTCAGTTTAAGAAAAAGAAAAGCAGACTAGTAGTAGTTTTTCCACAAAGTCTGGATATTTTTGTCACATATAAAAAATGGAAACACAGAAATATACACCTTATAAGTGTACATTATACCTTTGACAGGGAGTTCCTGAGGGGAAGCCAGCAACTCAGAGCAACAACACCTGCAAGTTTCTGATGAGTAGTTAAAGCTGTATAAAGAGAAAGCGCACCGCCCTACACACACGAACACATACATATTTAATTAATAATGAAAAGTACCCTCTAGTGTGAAATAATCTTTTAATATAGCAAATGAACTCATTACATATACTCTTCTACAACAGGGATGCAAGTCAGTCACAGAATTGTCTAAAAATGTTCACAGCAATAGAATGAGCATTACAGCATTTTTCATTGACCTCTATCTGCTGCATCTGTATTTTACTGTTGGTAACACACAGATCATAACTTCATTTGGTTTCCTCAAGCTGAGAAAAGAATAAAACGATTTTTCGTATCCTTGGTGATGACGCAGACTCTGTTAAAACTCCACCTACACTATTACCCTGGTCACATACTACCACTTCATAAATTAGCATTTCCTCCATCTGGAAGAGTCCCATCTATGATATTATACACATATAAAATACTTTGACGGAAGAGTTTAACATGTTCTCCAAAAATGTGTTTTGCGTAAGCATTGACTGGCAGAATTCAACTGCCCTTTAGCTTTTATTGTATGTTTTTCTTTTCTAAGTACAGAAAAACATACTGAAACTACTGCCCATCTTTATCAACCACTTGTTACAGACCAGGAGATAAAGATTCTGTATTTCTCTACTTGTTACTTCTTTACCTACCTGAGAAAAGCCACCCAGTATGATCCGATGAGATGGAATTCCATTCTTTACCTCCTGGTCAATCAAAGCTTTGACTGCAGCAGTAAATAGCATTAGACAAATTCATTAGGTATTCAACACATTTAAGTGTGGATTTTAACCTTTTACTGAACATCAAAGTTGGACCTACTGCTCTCTGCAGCTTTTTTGATTCCCGTCTCATCCTCCTCTGCGTTTGGACTCAAACCGATGATGTCAAACCTGAGAGTCAGGACACAGCCTGATGGCTTTATTTAAATAACCAAGATAACAGCTGGTTTTGGAGCATTCAGGATATAAAATAAAGGAAAATGCATAAACATGAGCAAGACTCACCATGAAGGCATCGCCATGTTCATGTTGAGGCTGACTGGCATGACCGGTCTGGCAGAGCGAATGAGAGACAGAGAACAAGAACACTTATAGTGGCATCTACACATGTGTAAAATATGGCTGTGGTAAAAGGTGACGAATCACATGTTTTTTGTGTAGTCTGCTGAAATGTGACCCTAAATGAAGATAATTTGGATTAAAGAAGAAGAGCATTTTGTTGAAGCTATGTGAGTGAACAAAAAGTGCCTGGGCCCAGAAGAAAACAATGCAAACGATCCTGTGCAGCATCATAGGTTCCAAATAATTAGTGGGATACTGTTACAGAGCTGTACATGATTCTAAAATGACTGAGAACATTGTACAACATCGACAATGAAGTTAAAATAAATGCAATAGGCAGAATTCATCTTGTTACAAAAGTAGTGATCAAATCACAAAGCAACAAGAGCCCAGACCCGGCGCCACAACCAAATCATGGGTAGAGCATCTAAAAACCCCACGGGGGATTGTGGGAAGTTGTGCAGTCCATGTATATGGCAGAAAAAAACCCAAAAAAACTGCAACAAACTTTGGTACAATTATGTTCCCTAACTAGAGGTACAAAAGGAATGTACCCACTGATAGCTATTAGAGACAGTAGTTTAGTAGCTTGTTTTCTGAGGGTGTAAGGAAAATACGGTGGGAAATCTACGGTGGGAAATCTAGATACTAGGTGGGAAATCTAGATCTGCTCAAACGAGCCACACATTCAGGAGGGAATCAACAGAAGAGCGAAATTTACAGCAAATCACCAAATATCTACTCCTTTAGGAACTCCCTTTGCTGATTTATTCTCCATAACATAAAGCACAACACTAATTAAACTGAATTCATGCAGTTTAGCTTCACTGTATTTGCCAACTGGGTTTAGTGTGGCGAGATGATTGTGTGGTGGGGCATTGCACCGCTGGGTCTGCAAGAAACTATATGTTAAATATTTATATCTAACATAACTTTTTAATGCCCCCAGATTTCCTTAGATAATGAAATAAAAAACAAAGAAACAAAATAACAACAGTGACCAACATGGCATGTGATTCCAAATGTGTGCTGTACTATGACAGTACATACGCATGGGGGCAAATGTACTTCACATGAGGAGTCCTGATCCCAGCCATAGCTTCGGCCCAGCCATGCCTGACAGACACAAGAATAACTGATAAATACATTAAGAAGAAATGACATAAAAAGTTCACTCACTTGCTTCATGCTCCTCTACTTCACACATCTGCCACCTTAAGTCAAATGTGTTGCTTACCCTGTGTCTCCTAAGCCATGGAGGAAGATCACCTGAAAATTGAAGAGAACAGTCAAGTCACTACTGATTACTGTGGCACCACGAGTGAGTGCATAGTGCTGGTTGGCAAATCCCGGTGAAAAAGTACTCTCGGTATGTTGTGTGACTCTTATGGGTACAGAATTAATATGTGTCTATGTGGTATCTCAGCATCACCGTATATGTACAGAACTACAGTGTCTGTGTAGCGTCACATTGTATGAGTAACATAAGACCATTATTGTAGTATATGTACATCGTCACATTTTGAATCAATGTTCCCAAAAGAATAAACTGCATGTAGCTGCAGATAAATAGATTATACATACATACATAAAAACCAAATTATTCTAACAAGTTAGTCTTATGCAATGTCATAGCTTTAAAAAACAAATAGTAGGAAGCTGTACATAAAAAAAAGTTATAGATGTGTGTGGTAGGATGAACAGATGAGGGTTCTAAAAAGTTCTAAAATGAGAATAAAGTTCAAATATATTACCAATATGTCACTTATTCCAAATGATTTGACCCTAAACACATCATTACAGTAAAGAATGGATACAGGATATAATAAGTGAAAATATGTGAAATAAATAAAACATCTAAAAATACCTTTTGTTGTCTGGTTTAATTAAACACGGTTGAAGGGGGCAATATGTTGATATTTTATCATTATGAAATATTTTGCTTTACTTTTGTTTGAGCATATTGTGGAGGAGGTCAGTATTTGCAGAACACTTACCAGTTGCTAGCTTCTTTACAAAGTGAACATAATTAGCCATGTTTAATTAAAATTCAGTACAGTATATTATTAATAAAAATGATTAATAAAAATCTGTGTGACAGTGGTTTTGAGACTAGCACATTTGATCAAAATTAGTGTATTGAGAAAATAACTTTAAAAACCCTACTGCCCACACTTACAACACTGAATAAGCTATTACTGTAAATAAAATTCATGCAAAAACAAATGATTAATGTAAGTTATTCCAAAACTTTGAATGTACCATACTATAACCAATTATAGTATATTATTAATGATACAGGAGTAGTTAAGATATAAACATATTCCCTACAATAACGCACCTACGAAATTAGCATATGGAGAAAATGCCTTTAAAAACTGTGACAATATATTTTTCCCACCCTCACAACACTGTATAAGCTATTACTGTAAATTAAATAAACACACAAGAGTAGTACATATTTGTTATTGTATTTATTCCCTGTAATAATGCACCTACAAATTAGTGTAAAGTGACCATTTGTGAACACACCACAAATTTCACCAGTTCACCAAGTGAAGCAGTGGGCAGCCAGGAACACAGCACCCAGAAAGCAGTGTGTGGGGACAGTACCTTGCTCCAAAGTACCTCAGTGGTGTCATAGGCAGTCCTGGGATTCAAACCTACAAACTTCTGATAGCAGAGGCAACTTCCTAACCAGAAGGCATGTCCTTGTTTGTTAACCAAGCCCTGCTGTGAAGCAACACGTTAAAAACACTAAATATACCTGGTGCAGAAGTGCTGGGAGACAGATGAGGGTAAAATTCTGGGAAGGCTCAGGAGGGCAGGGCTAAGAAACAGCTGTTTAGTAGAAACCCACTTCCGCCACTCATGATCACCCACGCAGCTGTTGGCCTGGTGGTTAGGGTGTTGTCCGTGTGATCAGAAGGTGGTGGGTTCGAATCCTAGGATTACTAGTGGAACCACTGAGGTACCCTCAAGCAAGATACCGTGCCCACTGTTTCACTTGGTAAAATACAGAGAAGAATTTCACTGTGTGTGTGTGTGTGTGTGTGTGTGTGTGTGTGTGTGTATACACACTTTACACACACACCTTCACTTACCGCCGCAGTGGCTTTCCTGGCTGCTGGGACTATCGCAGGCAGCGGTGCTGACATGTTATTACCGCACATGCAACGGACTGGAGCTTCACATTCACCCAGAGAAAGAAGGACCTGGACCACCACAACCCGCCCTGCCAGCACAGACACGGGGAACTACAGCCGTGGCGCAGTGACACTGGACATAAACCCCCAAATTCACACCAGCCAGACTGATAAACCCTTTTCCCCCTCCAGGTCCACTGCAGCCCAGCACACAGAATTAAAACACTCACCGTGACCCTTCACGCTAATACCCCGTGCTGACATAACTAGCAGGTCTCAGACCAGCATCTGGTTTCACCGCCTATCAGTTACTCGCGCCTGCGTGATGAAGTTTTCTGATCCTGGATCAGCACTCCAGGCCAGTAAAACGCCCACCACAACATATTCACACAGGAAGTCCCGCCCTCAATCCCGCCTGCTCTGTGTAAGTGTGTTCTGATTGGTTAACTGAATGATCCGCAAACGCTATTGGCTCTTCAGCTACATGTGACTGGTTGCAGTGTGGTGGTATGTACAGAAGGGTTACTTGTAAAAGTCATGTCAATTTGTTTCAACAGAATAAAACATGAAATGTGCAATTGAAAATTAGTAATTGAAAACGATGGCTTTAATATTAAATAAACTGGCCCATAAACTCCATGTGATCTGATCTTATTTGAGTATTACTACAGTAAAGGCAGATTAAAAATAATCATTCTCAAAGCACTTAGGTTTTTGTCTTCTGATAGATGTGGAATGTAATTGCAGCCATAACCTTTTGACTTTTGTTTTTTTTTATGTATAATGCTTCAAAATGGGGCTTCTCATCCTTCGATGAATTTCACAAAATCTTAAAACAATATACCCTTAAGCAATCAAACTGTGTATACCTGTTTAATCATTTTTCCCTAAAATCAGTTAATAGCTACTTTGTCCCACATTAATTGCATTTACAGCATCTGCTCTTCTGTGAATGCCTTACAGTGCGTTAGATGCTAGAACATTGTTGTGAGGATCTGATTGCTTTCAGCTGCAAGAGCATTATTGATGTCAGAATCAGAATCAGAAAGCTTTATTGATCCTTGAGGAAATTGCTTACGTTATGACTGCACAGATACCCAGAGACAGGAGCAATATAAAATATAAAGTCTAAATGAATGCAATGAAAATTCTGTAGTAAAATCTCAATATGAAATAAACTATGATATATACACAAATCCACAAAGGAACACAGTTAAGTGAATTACTAATGGCACAAATGGTAGTTAGGAGTATGTTACTGAATGTAGTAGAGATCAATAGTATATAAGAAATACTGACAGAGGTATTCATTTGGTAAGATTATTGCACATAATAAGATATTGCACATAATGAAATGATTTAGCACACATTTACAAAACATCACAGAATACTTTACATTTACGGCATTTATCAGACTTTACATAAGATTATTGTAAGACATTTAAGCTGTGTGCAGTACCTTAAATGATGCAAGGTAACCAGTTAGAAGAGATGTCTGGATACATTTGGACATACACTGTATGGACAAAGCTATCGGGATGCCTGACCATTACAAAAATAAGGCCTTTAATGACACTGCATTCTAATACACAGGCTTTGATATGGAGTTGTTCCCCCCTTTGCAGCTATAACAGAATTTGTGCCAATTCATTCTGTAGAACATTTATGAAGTCAGGCACTGATGCTGGACAAGAAGGCCTGGCTCACAATCTGTTCCAGTTCATCCCAAAGAATTTGGATGGGGTTGAAGTCAGGGCTCTGTGTGGGCCAGCCAAGTTTTTCCACACTGAAACTCATCCAATTGTGGCTTTTGGACCTTTGTGCACTGGGGTACAATGCTGGAATAGAAAAGTTTTTTCCCCCAAACTGTGTCCACAAAGTTGGAAGCATGGTGTTGTCCCAAATGCCTTCGTATGCTGAAGCATTAAAATTAAGCCTATCACTGGAAATTACTGGAATAATTAAGAGGGGTGTCCCAATACTTTTGCCCACTTTAGTGCAGAAGATAATGTTGCTGTTCCTGGCAGCTGATATGACAAAGATACGTATTATGGTTTCCAAAATGTCTTGGTATGCTGAAGCATTAAAATTGCCCTTCACTGGAAGTAACAGGCCCTGAAAAACCATGAAAAACATTTCCATATAGTATAAATCGCTGCATAGCCTGTACAAATAGGACAATCTGGAAACGTTTCTTGTAGGGGATGTAGCTCAGTGGTAGAGCGCATGCTTTGCATGTATGAGGCCCCGGGTTCAATCCCCGGCATCTCCACAAAGGGTGAACTTTTTAATTTCATAATTAAGGGCTACTGACTATCTCAAATATCATTTAACAAGCAATTTTTGAGAAACGCTGCGCACACTTTACGTTATGTTTTCTTCCCAGTCAGTCAAAACTAGTGCTTTTTTCGTGTTAATCTGGGTATAACTAGTAGGATATTCATGTGTGCAATGAATTCATACATTGCTTCTCATTACGGTGGGGCTCATTAAACATTCGACGTTTTCAGGGTGTCCTGAAATGCTTTAAACGGGCAAACATACATATATTTTACTTGATTTCTTACTCTCAATTAGTGTTTTTCCGGGGCACTGGACCACGTGTATTTCCGCCATGACTCTCGTCCTTGAGAGTTGACTGGTGTGTAGTGAGTGTGAGTCCAGACAGAGCAATGTCTGTGTCCAGGACTGGGGGAGGAAAAACCGTCGATATAGTGAAAAATTTACCGAGGATAACACTAGCCAATCTTCGACCAAATCCTGGAGCGAGAAAAAATGTAAGTGCTGGTTCCGTGGAAACTGGAGATCATATCTTTAGCAGATTAGCCTGTTAGCCAGAGACACCTATGAGGATACAATTGAAATCCTAAATAATGTCTACATTTTTTGACCTGCATAACGGGTACAAGTTCAGAAACGCCGATTGATCTATAACTCGCACACGTTATATATGTTCTACCAGCAACAGTAATATTCTACACTATATAGACAAAAGTATTGAGTATTCCAGTGAAGGGCAGTCTTAATGCTTCAAAATAAACTGGAACTGAGATTGCGAGCTGTTTGTCTATATAGTGTATCTATATACGTTGTTTCTCAGAAGTTTCACGGATTGGGTAAGGATTTTTGGCTCATTTTTCCACGTCTATTTAACAGTACAAAACAACAATAATAATATTCTGCGTATCCCTCGTGTATTTCCTGCTGCTTCTTTATTAAATATATTATGAAAACTGTCTTTTAAGCAAACTGCAAAAAAACACAACATCCCCATTCACTACTGTGGAAAGTGAATAATACTCATAGCTACTTACAGCACAACTACTGTGTATTTTCTGAGTATAAAGAAACAGCCGGCAATCTTAATGCTTCATCATACTAAGACATTTTGGACAACGCCATGCTTCCAACTTTGTGGACCCAGTTTGGGAAGAACCTTTTCTATTCCAGCATAACTGTGTCCTGGTGCACAAAGCAAGCTCCATAAAGACATGGCTGGATGAGTTCGCTGTGGAAGAACTTGACTGGCCACACAGAGCCCTGACCTCAACCCC
>JBBJLS010000011.1:5173783-5185825 GCA_037577275.1 Bryconaethiops microstoma
AGCGATGTATATCGGGGCGTGTGTGTGTGTGTGTATGTGTGTAGATATATATATATATATATATATATATATACATACACACACACACACACACACACACAAAAGACTGCAAATCTACAAATCAAAATGCAAACAATATAACCTTATCATTAAAATGCAGCAAAACGAAACTTATATTGAGAACTGCTATACTTATATATACACTCACACAATCTTTGTAGAAAACTTGGCAGTTACAGAAACTTTTAAATACAATAAACCAATCTACAAATAAAATGAATAAATATAGGTAACTAATGAAGCCTGTATCATTAAAACAGTTATACAAAGCTTGCTTTCAATGGACATGTATGAACTGAATGTTAATCCTTAAATCCTAAACAAACTTTTATTATACCAAAAGCACATTTTAGTAACTTGAAGGTGTGCCTATTTTATATGTGTTTGTGTGTGTATTTATATACATATACATTTATATACATTTATGTACACCTACACACAGCAAATATGCACATATACACACAGCAAAAATACTTGATGTTTGTGTATATTATATAATTATATATATATGTATATTTAAATATATGTATATACGTATGTGTATATACACACGTATACTACAAACACACATTACGTTTTCGTATCTTTAGAGTGTATATGTACATGCATATAAATGTATTCCGTTGTAAATCACTTTGTAGTTACAGAAAATAACTTAAGTAACTGATACTAAGTTGTATGTGGCTGTGTGTACTCTCCCTCTCTCAGCTCTGTATGGGCGTAGGAGCTCCGGGAGCAGCGCTGTGTGTCTCCCTGATGACACGGCCGGAGCTCCTCCAGCCCGGTTCACCGCTCTGCCTCGCCCGCGGCAGCTGCTCAATGTACACGAAGCCTGGTGCTGAAATATAGAGAAACGGGCCGGGGATTGTGTGGAATAAGCGGTGAAAGTGAGAAAGTGCGAGAGGAGGGTGGACTTACTCTCCCCGCTGCTCAGCTGGCAAGTCCAGGCGGCGAGGACGGCCAACAGCAGCCCTGCCATGGTCCGGAGCCGCATCCTGACTCTCTCCCGCGGTCCCACCGAGCTCCGAAATCCCCCTCCCAGAAACACAGCGTCTCCTTCGATTTCTCAACTGTTTACTAAACAAATGTAGTGTCTAAACTTTAAAACACTCTCGTCACCCTCTTGCAAAAATGGGCGGAGATGAAAGTTCAACGTGTTCCGTCGCTTTAGCCTGCTAGCCTTAGCTCGGCTCGGCTAGCTCCTCATTCAGAACCACCGTCGACCCGAAGCACGGTGTGAGCGAACTCTACACGATAAGCCCTGCTCAGTCTTCATTTCTGGGCCACTTCTGGACCACAAAGAAGTATTTTAGTTTTACTTTTAGCCACAAAATTCGCTGGCTTGAGCCACTCGCAAAGGCCAAAACAAAGTTAGCTTAGCCTAGCTTAGCCAGCCCGAAGGGAGGGGGGTCACAAACTTAACTCCGCAGCACCCAGACTCCTTTAAAACTGTTTTTTAAATGCAAACACAGCACTTTTATTAATGATAATGAGACTAACAGTTCTCAGGTAACATTAGTAAGCTTCTAATGTCCCTCAACTTTGAGGTTCTTCGCCAAAGCAGTATGTTCTGCACCGTGGAGGACCTTCATAAAAGTCAGTTTCACCAGAAACAGCTCTGTCTCTCGTCTCCACCGTAAAGTATCTCCAAGTGTTGCTGAGATTAAACCGCACAGAGTTTTGGATGTCTTGGCTCGTACTCCAGGAGCTCTGCAGCACAGTCAGGTCCAGAAGAAGCAGCAGCGAGCTGAGATTTTACCCTGACTTTTTCACCCCCACGAGTCTCGCTGTGGCCTCTTTCCCTTTTTCTTCTCCTCTCGATCTCTTTTTCTTTCTCGCCTACTGTCTGGTCTGTCCTTATCAACACAGGCGAGCTGTCCCTCCTTCTGTCAGGTCCAGAGGAACGACCCAGTTGCTCTTCTTCAGCACTCAGTCCAGTAGGAGATTAGGCAGAGAGGGTGTTTGTGTATGTGTGTGTGATTTTTTTTCTCTCCATACGTTAGAGGTAGCGCCAGGATTTGACATGTCTCTGTCTCTGTCTCTCTCTCTACACGGATCTCCTTTCCTGAATGTGTGCCAATAACACAGTGTATGAGAGCAAACCCGGACTGGAGTGTCTTTGGAGCCTGGATCCAGGAGATCAATAATCCGGTCACATCCATAAAGTGAACACACAGTGTAAACAATGTGAAACTCTTTCTCTGCATTTAACCCATTCACCAAGTGAAGCAGTGGGCAGCCAGCAACGTAGTGCCCAGGGAGCAGTGTGTGGGGATGGTGCCTTGCTCAAGGGTACCTCAGTGGTGTCAGTAGCAGTCCTGGGATTCAAACCCATAACCTTCTGATTGAAGGGTAAACTCTCTAACTACCAGGCCACCCCCTCTTAAAAGGTGAGGTGGATCTTTACAGAGATACTAAAGAGAAACACATAAAACATGTAAAATAAAAATAGCTAAAAAAACCCCCACTGATTTCTTTATCATGTTCTAAAACAAGCTAGATTAATTGTCTAAACTCATGTACTGAATTTGTCTGCCAGTAATAATTGTGGAGTGATTTTAATTCAGTATAAATCTGCAGTGTGTGTGAACCTGATAATAATCCAGTATAAATCTGCAGTGTGTGTGAACCTGATAATAATCCAGTATAAATCTGCAGTGTATGTGAATTTGAAAATAATCCAGTATGAATCTGCAGTGTGTGAACTTGAAAATAATCCAGTATGAATCTGCAATGTGTGTAAACTGGATATCAGTTCAGTATAAAACTGCAGTGTGTGTACACTTGATAATAATCCAGTATAAATCTGCAATGTGTGTAAATTGGATATTAATCCAGTATAAATCTGCAGTGTGTGTGAAAAGGAGGTAAAAATGTGTTTCTTTTTTTGCCTCCATACATTCCTGCAGTCTGAGGCAGACAGTGACACAGACTGTACAAGGCTGCTTCGCCTACAGCAACACACACACACAACACGTCCCAACTGTTCTAAAAGACCCCATCAGAAATTACCCAAACAGCCAGCCTATGGCCACGAACTTTAGTTCAGAGTGCACGTTTTAAACACACACACACACAAACACACTGCTTTACTGGGTGAGTTGATGCAATATAGCGCTGTCAATTGCAGCATCCCAACTGACCAGTCTGTGTTCCGTTCAGCTTCGCAGGACGCATCCAGCCTAATGAGAGACTGCAGCACCTAAGAGAGAGAGAGAGAGAGAGAGAGAGAGAGAGAGAGAGAGAGTGTGTGTGTGAGGGAAAGATAGAGTGTGTGTGAGTGTGTGTGACTGACGCTGCTACACTCCAGCACTCTGAAAGAAGAGAGGAGAGCTGTGAGAACAAAACCTGAAGAGCTCCGCTTCCTTCCGCACACAAACACACACCGACATCCCACCGAACAGTGCCTTAACTATCTCTCTCTCTCTCTCTCTCACACACACACACACACACACACACACACACACACACTGTACCATCGTGTGGATTTCTCAGTTAATTCGATCAGTCCAGCTGAAAAATAAGAAACGTTCAACAAGAACGTCCCTTAAACTCATCTCCCAGGAGACAGACACGAAGTTTTGCTTAAATTATCTGGCTAACTGCTAAATAACACATAGATGAATAGATTTTAAACACACCGTTGGGTGTTGAACGTTTTTAAACACACCGTTGGGTGTTGAGCAAAGAAGCCGGGCCGCGTCCCCCTTAATTCTGTTTGTACCAGTACAACCAGCAGCCAGGAAATATCCCCTATAAACAAATGCAATATTAATATTTAGAACTCCAGATTCAGAATTACCATTGAAAATCAAATCTTTAGGATGTCCTCGAGACAAAACCTCGTATCTCCAGAGCGGAAACTTTACGGGAAAGGCAAAAAGTATTTAAATGGAAGTTAGTGCAGGTTTTGAACCATTTCTATTGGTCCATTCGTCATGTATTTTTAGATAGATAGGTGGATAGATGGATGGACAGACAGATGTGTGGGTGTGTTGGTAGATAGATAGATAGTTGGTAGATAGATAGATAGATAGATAGATAGATAGATAGATAGATAGATAGATAGATAGATAGATAGATAGATAGATAGATAATTAAAACAAACAAATGAGCCAAAAACAAACAAACAAATAAACAAGGCGGGTAGTTGACCAGTGATCAAAAATTGAACACCAGATGAAAAGGGGTTTAGAAAAAGAACGAAATTCACAGATTAATTCCAGACCACACCGAGGTTCAGTGAAAGCAGTGCCTTAGAATGTGTTTCAGTAAGGACAGGTTAATTCAGTACATTTCCAGGATGTTTTTATTCAGAGATTTTAAAAACTTCGCCACCTGTTTCAGATCAAGACCGACAAATATTGTCATGGCAGGCTTTCGTTTTTACTGATTTACTTTAATTGTATTTTTGATGTTATGATTTTTTCACACAACGTTTTTTTAAGTAATTCGTCAGGAGTTTAGTGTCGTTTTGATGTCAGCTCGCTAAACGTTTCTGGAAGCTAATGAAACATTTAGTCAACTTTGACACCGAAGGCGTTTTACTTGAATTTTTTTGGTATTTTCCATTTATTTCTGTTCCAGTCGAGTGAACTTCATTCATGAAACTCGACTTTGACATTGACGCTGCTGTTGTGGCTGCATGAGGCTGGGTGGTGTTTATCTCGAGCTGTGGCTCCTCGCACCTTTAATCCACTCCTCCGCGCGCTCATTGGCCCGCGCGCTGCTTAAAGACCCCGGGATGGCCGCAGGTCCTCAGAGCCTCACCATCCCTCCGTCAGACAGTGGTGATGATGTTGCCCAGTGTGGAGATGGTGCAGCTGGAGCAGGGCTGTAAGCAGGCCGAGCTGCAGCAGTTCCCCCCGAGCCCCCAGTCAGGAGAGTCCGAGCTCAGCTGCTCCAGCCCGGAGGGGAAAGCCCCCAGAGTGAGGAGACCCCTGAACGCCTTCATCATCTGGACCAAAGAGGAGCGCAGGAGACTGGCCCAACTCAACCCTGAACTGGAGAACACCGACCTCAGCAAGATACTGGGTAAGCACAGCAATACACACACACACACACACACACACACACACACACACACACACACACACACACACACTCCAGTATCCACACCAGTGCCCTGTAATGTCATTAACAGCTCTGGAGGCACTTGCTATCCACAATGGGGGCCTTAAACTTGAAACATTTGGGAGAACAGCTGTCTAAAGAACCATCCAATGAAAGATTGTAGGGAACCAGATGTATTTCATGGCAGCCCTCTTTGATGCCTTTATTTTTGAATGTGTGGTGGGTTGTGTGGATGTCTGTCACACAAAGTCAGGTCTTTTACATGGCCTACTTTACACCTCTGTCTTACACACACACCCACAAACCAACACACCAACCAACCCACCCACCCACACACACACACACACACACACACACACACACACACACACACACACACAAACACAGTGTACTACTCAGACTCACACATATATACACAAAAATACATACAGCTGCAGGTCAGTGGCTGTAAAGTTTGCTCTGATCTTTTGCTAATAAAAAAGACATGTGCAAATCTGATCTTGCTCTCTTTTTCTTGCTCTGTGCAGGTAAAACATGGAAGGCCATGTCTCTGGCTGAGAAAAGGCCATATATGCAGGAGGCAGAGAGGCTGAGGGTTCAGCACACCATCGATCACCCAAACTACAAATATCGTCCCCGCAGGCGCAAGAGCAACAGACGCAACACCAAAACCCCGCCGAATGACACTAGCACTTCCCCTAATCTCCAGCTCAGCTACATGCTCCAAAACCAGGCCCTCCACTACTCCCACACATGCTCACACACACCGGACCCATATGCGTACCCACACATTCTTGCTTTTCCCAGTCATCCCACTGCAGCTCCAAATGGAGTAACGTTTCCAAACAGGGGCGTGTCTTTCTCAGACGGAGCGTCCTTCCGAAACTCCTCTGTGCCGTACCCACAGCAGGCCGTGTACTCAGCAGAGCCTCAGCTGTACTACAGCTCCCAGCATGCAGCGCAGCAGAGGGCAGAGCACTGGGACTGGCGAGGTACGGAAGTGTGTGGCTGTGTGCTGTGCACAGGCGGACCTTCGCTAGAGTTTTACCTGGAGCAGGTTCAAGCGGACATGCTGGACCAACTGGACCGCAGCGAATTCGACCAGTACCTCAATCCAGTATTACCAAAAGACCAACAGTGACCACATATATCCCAAAATGACCACAAATCAGTGGCACCCTAAATGGGTAACCTCAACCCAACAGACTTTCCATGGGACACACCACCTGTTTGATGCAAATATTGCAGCCACCAAGTTTACTATTTCTACTAAATATCTAAACTTTTTACAAGACTGTGAATATGTGTATATAAATATTTGTACCTATTTATGATGTTATGGACCCAAGACTAAATGACATTATCAATGGAGATTTTTTTACTGTTAATATTTTAATTTGATTTGTTTCAGTGAAGGTGAGATCTGAGCAAAACTTGTATTTATGACTCATTTACTTGGGAGAAAGTTTAATTCATGTTCAGCTGCTATAAATAAAATGGATTTAAATATAATCCTGTGTTGTTCATTTCTGAATAAATGTCATTTGTGATGGGATGGTTCAAGGTTCAAGTGAGGTCACATGATACAGATCTATTGCTATTCTTTCATTGTTCTACATTTACACCTATTTGTTTGAATGCCTGATCAAATCAGGGCCTTGATGATGTCATGGATTAGAATTACTAAAGAATTACCAGGTTTATGTAGAGGAAGACAGTGTCACAATAAATATTAAAGTAAATATTTATGACAAATATTAAACCACGCTTAATTAAAAAAAAACATTGATTATTACTGCTGCATGCACTTTCTTCATACAAACACTCAGGAACGGCTGGAAAAAATGGTGAAATTGTATATACAGTTTTTTTAAATGGATGCAATGTTTTTATTGTTAGTTTTTATTGGTTATTGTCACAAATTAGTCTTTTGTTCATTGAATTTATTTACACTTCAATATGTTACACTATTCCAACAAGGAAAAGATGCTAATTTAAAAAAAAAAAAACACTTTTTTGAAAAGCTAGATGCTTCCAAACTCTTGACTGACAGTGTATATGACCGGTATTTACTACACTTTTTCCAGAAAGAAAGAAATAACAAGACTGAAGTAATATTTGCTTTAATGTATAAATGATTGTGTACAGAACTGTTTGGGGTGCTACAAAAGGCATTTAATTAGTAGGTCAGAGTCTCCCAAATGTTTGTGCTTTGGGTGGAGCCACAGTTACCAAAGCCCCTTACTATGAGAATCCCCAAACCACACCCACTAAAGACAGATTACAACTCACAACCAGAAATTAACACTATTTCCCTACTCACAACCAGAAATGAATATGAATATCAAGACTAAGGTATCCTCCAAGAAGCCTCTGTAGAATTATCTGTATGAAAGCTGTTAGCTGATCAAGCAACACATAGCACTGTAGAATCTAATGTATAGAGTTAAAAAGCAACAACAATAAGGAAGGCTTGTTATAAATTTATTTAATGTCTGATAACATGAAGCTGCTTAGTGCTTCTAGTATTAGCAATATTTTGTCATTGCTTCTGTAGTGGAAGTATTTCTCAATCAACTCAAACATTTGACTGAAACGTATGCGTCATATCTTTTATGTACATTTTCATTTATGTAAACTACCACCGCTATCTGGGGAATTTCAGGCATTCGGAACTTGATATGTAAACTATGTGACGAGCACGAGGCAAACTTTCCACAATAAAACAAACCAGATACATTCCATTTCTTTACTGTAAAATCTCTGGAATGTGCAAAATCGATATCTAGAGGGCGTTTGTTTACAACCAGACTCTCAAAAATTACCCAATGTTTGCCTCACTATTACCTGATATTCTCTTGTGCTTAGGGCTAAAAATGAAACACCTCTCATTGTAACCCAAACAGAAGTAAATATTATTTCCTGCTGGATGATGTTCTGTGGGCTTAGGCTAATTTTGTAGCAGTGTGAGATCAAGTTTGAGTCTTAACTCTTTGGTGGGGTTGGGTACGGTTGAAAAAGTGAATGTTCCACCTTCCATGTTGGTGGGGATCAAAATGGAAGGTGCATTGATTATAGAGTGGATTAATAGATTAACCAAGTCAGAACAAGAGACAGAGCAAGTATGAACACTTGATACATACGGACCAAATCTTTTTTCTCAGAAATCTTAACTCTTTAGGAGAACCTTAGGGTACTTTAATGTAACATAACAGCACAAAATCTCATGATTCATAAGTAAATGGCTTTAACTTGACTTAGGCTTACTTGATCAAGGGTTGATGTTCTTTCACTGATGGGACATTATCAGACAGAGTTAATAAGTGATTTGCCTATGAAGAGATTTGTTGGCTTCAGGAGTGTGACCATACTCAGTTCAGTGTTTACTGAGCCTCTCTACATTGATCGTCTTCCTTTTTGTGTCTTTGATCTCTCACTGGTATTTTTATACCCTGAGAGCCCAGAAGCTTAAGGCTGAAGGCAAGAGTATGTGTACGTGTGTATGTGTGTGTGTGTGTGTGTGTGTGTGTGTGTGTGTGAGAGAGAGAGAGAGAGAAAGAGGGAGGGAACGTGCTCTACATTTCCATACAATGTAAAAGATAGGGATTCTGTGTTAAGCCACAAATAAACTTCTAGCTTTTATGTAGTGGTGTATTGCATTATCTCTTATAGTTACAGTGCTACATACCTGTGTGTGCTAATAAGTATGTGTGACATTACACTGAATATATGACTTGAAAAGCTCTCACATGCACAAACTTTTCCAGAACATTTTGAGAGCCTTCTTTGAATGACCATAGTGGATCAAATCTCTTGTTTTTCTTTTTTTCCCCCAGAATGATTCTTTGCTTTGCAATATTTGTTATAAGTGAAGTTCACATAAACCTGCATCCATGGTGCAGCTGCATTTGGAGTAAACTTTCGCAACACAATGAAAATAGGAAAGACTCATATGTCAGTTAACAAATCTTCCTCATGGGTGATATATAAGAAAGAAAGTCATGGAGAAGAAAGTGGTAGTTTCATCCCGTTATTTTATCTTATATATGTATTATTAACACTTTTTTGGCTCAGCATAATTCCATTTGTTATTTGTTTCATAGCGTGTTCAAAAATAGTAAATGAAAAGAGAAATAATCTATAGGTAGGTGTGCCCAAAGCATTGACTTTTACAAAAACCCTGCACCTTAGTGTTGCTCCAACTCCATGACTCAGATCCGCGGGGCAGTGAAGAGCATGTTCTGTTACTTGCTCTTTCATCAGCCACCATGTGAGGGAGCTATCAAGTTTCACTCAAGTGATTGGATAACAGTCTGTGAAAAAAAGAAGAGGATAAAAGACAGAAAGTCATAGGAAAACACTGCAGGACAAGTGAAAAACAGCAGGGCTGTGGGTAAGAAAGCAATATTTGTCAGCTGTTAGTTGACAAACCTGTAAGAAAAAAGAATGAATAACAGATTAGCTTCAGTTTCTAAAAGTGTGAGCTAGATAACAAATGGTACATGAACTAATAATCACCTGCAAGTTTGCTGAAATTTAATGTAGAACACATGATTTAACGTAACATCCTAACAAAAACAGCAGGTTCCAGCACCGGGTGCTTGGACCCCTAATAATTATTCACATAGTAATAATATGCAAAGTAAATTGATGTGTTATTATAAAGTGGGGGCAGGTGAGACAGTTACTGCTATTTAAACACATACATAGTAGCATATACGGATATTCATTTATCCAGCATAACCACACACAGTGTCATGAATATGTCTTCATTTGTGACTGTTTGGCCTACATGATGTGTCTAACCGAGCATACAAAGCTGTGAAAAAATTAATTTTGGAGAAAGGGCTTTCCACAGGCATTATTTATCAGGAATGTGTGTGTAGGAGTGTGTGTGGGAAATTACGAGGCAGCTCAGATAGACAGGGTCATTTACCTCTCCTGCTAGAGATTAACAAAAAACCCAGATTAAACTCTCAAAATAGAGAAATCCATTTTAGAAGGATGGCATAATCAAAAAAAAGATACACAGACAAGCCAAAGCACATGAGTGTGTGTGTGTCTGTGTTCAGAGGAACAGAAAAAGGGGTGATAGATCATAAGTCAGGCATTTCCTAGGAGCAAAAAGCTTTTCATTTTGTATCTGAATAAATATCCAGCCTACCATTCATCCATATAACAGTTCAGCTGTAACAATTCATTTATATCAAATTATTAATAAGGTTGTGAATCAGTCACTGTTACTGTAGCTAAAGTCAGATAAAAAAAACAAAACAGAAATATTTGTCTTCTAGCTTCTTCAATGTCTTATAAGTCGAATAGCATCATTATATCTAACAGGTTTTTTTATTAATGGATGTTAAATGAAAAGAAGTCATTAATAAGTAATTATAACACACGAAGAGTGACCTGTTGTTTGCCAAATCTACCAATGTAGATTTAGACTATACTGTTAAACCTCAGATCTTACTGGTTACTGATCTGACGTTGGTTTTTCATCATGCAAGCCACAGTTTTAAGGGGCATCAGTTCACATAAAAGACTATATCCACAATGGAAATTGAGAACAGAGTTAATAAAGCTGCAGATGAAAGGAACCTGCAAACATGGTAACAGCTGTGTTTTCAAACACGATGCATAGATGTACAGATGAAATATGCTGACTTCACATAGCTCCATTGCCAATAAAAGCTCAGACTGATCCGTAGTAACCTGTCTTACAAACTGCTCAGCCTCTCTGAAAGATCCGTCATGACTACGAGCTCAAGTACAAATAACCTGTAACCACACTTACACACACTGAGATTACAGGGGGGACAATAACAGTCAAGTGTAGAATGTTCAAGCCCACCTTAACATCTGACTGAAAAACTCCAGGAGAAATCCCAAGTTCACTTCCTGGCTCTTCTCTGCCTCGACTTCACTGCCCATTAGATCAGTCATCTTTTAATTGTTTTAACTGCCTCCTTATTATCATCATCATCATCATCATCGTCATCATCATCATCATCATCATCATCCCTTGATTGGTCTGAAGTTTTCATATGAAAGAGGGAGCAAGTCTTTCAAATAACCTATCACTTTAAATCTCACCTAAGAAAACCTACCTCTTGAACTATAAACCCCCAGACTGAGGACAGGGCTGGGGCTTTTGGTTGGTTTTTTTTTGTGTTTTTTTTTAAGAATGATGTGTTTTTCCTCTACACTATAAACTGGAGATATCAAATGGAATTCAGTGTTTTGCTAAATATAACCTGTTATAATAGTGGAAAAAATTGTCTCACTGCCATAAGTTTCACACAGCACTTGTCTAGCTAGAAAACCAGAAGGCTAAACAACCAAAATGGCTTTCAAAGCAAATTATGCCTATATTTTACAAATGCAATTAAGTGTGTATGACTAATAGCATTTCATTGTTTTCATATTTGAAAAACCTACTAACCTACTATTGACCTACTAACCACTTTAGCAACACGCCACAGGCTCCATCTCCTTCAGCATTAGTGAGCAACGGAGTGCTGCATGTGTGTGTGCCTGTATCTATTGAAAGAAACCAATATTATAAAGAATGGTATGACATAATTAGAAGAATGTATTTGATTATAAACATATAATCATATAAATCATCTAAAATATATTAAAAGTACATCAAAAATCTGATGTGCTCTTCCAGTTTGCATGGTCATGTTGTACCTGTCTTATAGCTCCATGGCATCATACAGGTCTAACATAATAATAACGTTCTATAGGTCTGATTACATCAGAATGTCTTGTAAGTCTAATTACGTTACAATGTCTTACAGCATTATACTTTATAGGTTTTATAGGTGTATGTGTGTGTGTGTGTGTGTGTGCGTGTGTGTGTGTGTGTGTGTGTGTGTGTGTGTGTGTGTGTGTGTGTGTGTGTGT
>JBBJLS010000011.1:5198036-5208866 GCA_037577275.1 Bryconaethiops microstoma
CCCTCTCTCTCCCTCTTTCTCTCTCTCTCTCTCTCTCCCTCCCTCTCTCTCTCTCTCTCTCTCCCTCTCTCTCTCTCTATCTCTCTCTCCCTCTCTCTCTCTCTCTCTCTCTTTCTCTCTTTCTCTCTTTCTTTCTTTCTCTCTCTCTCACACACACATAGGAGTTTAGGTATATGTAGGACTGGTATGATAAAATTCAGCTACTCAATTAAAAACTGCAGAAATTCAACATTAATTCTCAAAAATGAATTATCACATGTTTACTGTTCTGTATTTATGGCTACTTGTATCTATTCTAAGGTTGTATGTTTTTACAGACAAACACACTTTCTTTTGACATACATAATGTATATATTTTAGTACATTTTTCTTGGTTGCCTAAGACTCTTGCACTGTACTTTCCCTAACCTGAGTAGAAAGCTCGTTAAAGTTTATAAGTGTGTCTGTGTAACAATACAGTAACCCTAACAAATTCAAGACACATAGGAAAACAAGCACATACACACACGCACATGTGCACGCCGAATAAGGTTGTTGGAAAATAGGATGTGGTTTAGGTGTAGTTCTCAGTTATTCCCGGAACACGCCACACACGACGTGCCCTCACTTCTCAAAATAACTTCAAAATGTGCAACAGTATGAAAATAAATCAGAAAAATAAAGAAAAGTATCATTATTTTCTGAAGTGATATCACAAACAACCCCAGAATCTCACTCTCTCATATATGCACATTCATACACTTCATACCTTGTCACTTCATAACCATGATTATAATAATGATATGATTCATTATACGTCATTCAAATAAAAAAAAACAATCCCTAATATTTTTCAAAATGTAATGACTACCCCTGAAACTCTTACCAATCATTGAGAGAAATGGCCTATCCCACACTTCGTGAACTGGTGTGCATGTTCAAGTTCTTGCCAGTAAATGTTCAAGTGTATTCCATTTCATAAATGTGCAAAACTGGCATTTTCAAACATGCACAAGAGCCCACTAAACACACACCTTGTCCCAAAGACAGCACTGAAAAGGGTATAAATCCCACAGTCCAGTGTAATGGTGATGCCATGACACAGGACACACAACAGTAATACTGCAAGAATGTCATCAATCACTGCAACTGAACAAGCTCATACATGCTCTTGATAAAAAAAAATCTAATGCAGGTCAATTTAGTGCACATTTAAGCAAAAACAAAAAGTTTAGGACAGGCCCAAAATGTTCAACTAGCTTACAGATCCTTTCTGAAACTGTGACACTTAGAAATTTGTCACATTTTGGAAGGAAATTACATAAATTAAATTTATTTAACTACACCGTTAATGTTTTGTCAGGGTACTGCAGATAACAATTATGTTCTTCTTCTTAATGTTTTTTTTTATATACTTTTTTTATATACGCTCAATTTAAAAAATGAAATTGCTGTTTATTTTTGTGCCATGACTATATGACAATATCCACAATTTTAATTAATGATTTCCAGTGTGGTAAAAGTGCTCAGCAGAGGAATCAGTAAAGCCTGAATTGTTCCATCGTGATTGAATTGTTCATTCAATCACGTCACGATCTGTGGCCTAATGTGCGTACAAATTAAAAAGTGCATAGTAAATAAATGTTGAAAATATTTTACTGAACACAGAAAATAAACACTATAAAATCATGTTTCAACTTGAAAAGGTTTTTAGTTCTGTTGCCTTACTATTATAAGTTCTTTGAACTCAATATTAAGAAAGCCTTGCAACTAACGTTTTAAAGCTAAAACACTATTTTTTTGTGATATAAGCTATTCATGAGGGCATGGTGTACACACGAGTCAAATAAATTTAATGAATCACTTTTCAGTGCACTCCACTGAATCTACTTGAGAGTTTTATTGGAATTACCTTAACCCTATATCCTCTTTTTTGGCTTAAATATGAAACGTCCGAGCAGAAGCTTCTGCTAAGCACACCTGTGCTGGAGGACCACAGCCACCACTTCCTCATGCCGTGATGTAAACGCTCACTGCACAGATTTGCATGCTGACCTTATTAAGAAACGGCATGTGGTCAGGGGGCTTTGATCTGGCCAGAGTGGAGCTCCCTACACTACCTGCACTGCACATGTTCACGTTTTCCTGCTCTAATGCATCTCATTCTGATCATTGGCTAATGATGTGACTCAGGAGTGGGAGCCCTGCAACACAGGTGGGCTGTAAGACTGGAGTTATCTGGTCTAATCTTGAAAGCCCTGTTCTCACACTACTATCTGCACTTTTGCTCTCCTGTCACTGTTTGCAAATGCAGCCAGTACACTCCCCCCGTGATCCTCTGTGAAAAAGGTGAGAAATTCGAATCCTTCTTTCACTAGTGGCGTTAAATCAATAATGGAATGTAGGGTAGAGCAGTTTGATAATACTTCCATGTCTAGATAGACCAACTTGAACAACAGATGTTAATCTTATAATGCAAGAGACACTTAATTAATTGCTTAATTAATTAATTGTGCATAGAATAGTTTCACCATTTCTACTTCTTTAGCTCACATGAAAGAAAGAAATATGACACAAAGTGAAAGAGTCCTAGGAAATCGTTGCTCTGGTTAATAGTGAGTCAATGTGACTGGACTTTCCTTGACTCCTTAAAGACAACTCATTTATTCATCCGACACGTTTCATCTGTTCAGATCTGGATAATCCTTTTAGATTGTTGCTAGAGTGAACTTATACCAGTTGCTCTCAGTCCTGGCCCTTGTCCAGTCCTACATATTTTGATTTGTACTATGCTCAAGTACACCTGATCCAACTACCCAGAAGCACGTCTAAAAATCTTCCTTTTAGGAAGAAGAAACACTTTTATTTCTCTAAAGAACCTTTCGTGGATGTTTCTTTAAAGCAGTGATTTCCGATGCTGTCCTGCACATTTGAGTGCTTTCCATGCTTCAACACACCCACTGTAACTCAATAAATTAGTCCAATCTTATCCACAAAGGGTGGTTGTGGTTGAAGGTTTTCATTTCAGCTCATGATTGTTTGACAGCTGAGACCAACTGATTAAACAAGTGGAGTCCTCTGTGCTCCTGTTAATGTGGTATGAAAACCAGCAGTATAGGACTGAACTCTCTGCAGTGTGAGGCTGTGTGAGCTGAACTGATTAGTTGGATCAGGTGTGTTTGGAGCAGGGAAACACTAAAATGAAGACCAGGGTTAGGAACTACCGCTTTATGTAATAATGAGATGTGCACTTGTGGAAAAAACTTTTGAAAGTTTAAAGAAGCTATGGCATATTTTTTCAAAGCATAAACAACTTTTCCTAGAAAGTTTTATGTGTGTTTAACAGAGCTGAAGTGGGTCTGCTGGAGCAGGGAAAACACCACAAGGTGCAGGACAGGGCCAGGTTTGGGAACTGCGCAACTACAGGAAAGCCCATCTTGCAGACACTCCTTCACATCACTCTTGATCGGTATAATGATTATGCTTAGCACAATAAAGTCCCCACTCCACCCTAGAGAGAAAAAGAAATAATCAAAACCTCTTCATCGTTTCATTTTCTGACGCAAACGGAACAGAGTCGGACTTTTCGCTTTTTATCTTATTTTAGCTCTTGATCCACCGAGCTCCTCACAGGGCGAGCGGATCCTACCGAAACTCTTACTGAGACCCCCCGCCCCATCGCCCTCCCACCGCGCGCGCCATTGGTCGCCTCCCAGCTTAAAGCAGGCAGCCGCGGGCAGGAGGAAAAGGCTTCTGCTCACATCTCTCCAACTTTGCCAAGTGTCTCTCTCTCACTCTCACTCAGTCTCTCTTTCGCCTCTCGCGCGCGTTGAGCGCGTCCCGTGCCCCGGCGACCCCAAAATCTCTCCAGTCCCATATCTCTCCAGTACCGGGTGGCGATAGGGGGTCGGGAGGGTGTGTGAAGTGTCGGACATGAGCAGCCCCGATGCGGGCTACGGCAGCGACGAGCCGCGCGTGAGCATGGCCGGCGCGGGCCGGTGCGCGTGGACCGAAGCGCAGAGTCCCGCGGGCGAGAGCAAAACGGCGCGCGCGCGCACGGAGCCCCGCATCCGCAGACCGATGAACGCGTTTATGGTCTGGGCCAAAGACGAGCGCAAGAGGCTGGCGCAGCAGAACCCGGACCTGCACAACGCAGAGCTCAGCAAGATGCTCGGTGAGTGTGTGTGTGTGTGTGTGTGTGTGTGTGTGTGTGCTTTCTCATTACGGCGAATAACTCAAAAAGTGAGTTTGACATTCAGGCTCAAGTTATCTGGCTAACTGAGAAATCCGGCTAACTTGTGATCTGAAATCCCGGGAGCGCGCTTTTCCTACACTTACGTAACACGAATGAACATGGGTAAAAATCCCCTCATCAGAGATTAATTTCATTAGGAGGTTTTAAGATATTGGAATGGGGGGGGCACGATTTAAATGGAACGAACCATATTTAGATAATTATGTGTTTATTCTTACCTTCAGGTGGTAAACAAGCATTCATAAAGGAACAGAAATGAATGTAACCCTCTTGCCCTGTAAATTCTGCAGTTTAATGAAGTTGCTCTGGTTTTATTTTGTTGTTGATGTGTATTAGTGGACATAAGGTCATACAGGACAGCATGTGTGACACAAAGGCTATGGGACAATAATAAAAAATCTATTTTGTATGTGCCTATTTACAGTACTTATTATTACTACTATTATTATTATTTTTGCTACACTCATGAGCTCCAGCTGAAACTAAAATAGTGTCTCTACTTACCTGATGGCCAGAACACCTGACTCCCTTCTGCAGACCACCAAGAAAGACCTGTTATTCAAGATACTGACAGCAAGAGTTTTGTGATTCATCTCAAAGGCCCACAGTTTGTCTTTTTGGAATATCAGGTTATAGAATGTAGTTGTGACTTTGCTTAAACTGGGAAGACGCAAAAGCTGAAGAACAGACTGAGGAAATCATATTAACTCTCTAAAGTTGACTAATTTTAATCAAAACTTCTTTGTTTAACCACTGCTCTCGGTTTTAATATGCTTAGCACCTAGCTTTGATTTTGTACCACATCCATTTTCATATGAGAACAGGTTTTGTACCAACTGAAGGCAGCTGTCTCGATGACTTTCTGTATAATTAGTCAGTGGGTTAGAAGGCATCGGAGAAACTGTGATTAAGGGGACCTGCAACGGAACTGTTTGAGACCATTCAATTCAATGACCTTTCCAGGTGCCTTTCTGCCTCAGAATACATTTCGGCTGAGTGGGTAACATTTCTTATGTTTTAGACACAAGTATTGTGTCTGTAAAATAAATAACAAAGTAGAAATGATTTTCATTTAATATCTTCACTGTCAGAACAAAAATGTGTAACTTAAATTTTATTTCATAATTTGAAAGTGCTAGTCTGTTTACACTAGGTCAAAACTGAATGAAACTGAACAGAAATTTCCCTAAATGTAACTGAAATATGACATTTTAAATTTTGTCACATTCACATTGAAAGTTAGGAATGGTTTCCCTTCTCCTGCAAAGTTAGATATAAGATTTTGCTCTGACAGCGATAATGTATTAATTATATGAAAAATATTTAATATGTGTTTATTCACAAGTTTCCTGAATAGAGCTTTAAGCAAAATGATAAACGTGCTCCTTTTAGCGCAGTCTTATTGAGAGAAAGGAAATTTGCTCCTTTAATAAAGGCAGCTGATGGAGCTTAGCTGTGAAGCAAGAGGTCATTGGTTTGATCATAGCTGATAACAGCCATTGTGCCCTTGAGGCACTTAACCTCCCATTGCTCCTGAACTCTCCCCGTGGCAGGGACAGTGCTTCAGGCAGACGTGCCAGTTAAATGTGACACAGTTCTAAGTTCTACAAGATAAACTTCTTTAAGTCAGTTGTTTATTTCTGTGTATGGCTAGAACCATTAAGATTTCAGTTTTGCATGTGGAATTACAGTCTTATATTACTGGAAAAGTGTTGGTATTTCTGAGTTACACTTAAGGACCCCCCTTTTTATCCTCGTGTCCTGGTGTTTGGAATGATTGCATGCAGGGCATTCACAGATATGAGGCCACATGATTTTTGACTGCACTGGGCCAAATGACTGCACTATAATTGTGTTGTCTGTATGAATCTCTCTGCTCCCTTATTCACTCTAGACAAGTCAGTACCAATGCAACCAGTTATAATAACTAAAAATACATTGATAGAACATGAAAAGTCACATAAACGTCTGAAACAAATGGACTGCTCTCTTTTTTAGACGCAGGTCAAATAGGTCTGTACCAAGGAATACTTTAGGTGTTTATTTAATTATATTGTACTACGTAAATTCAATTGTTTTAAGAAACATTTTCTTTTATTTTTCTAGGTGATACTTGTATAAAAATTGTTGTATTTAAGTCTATCCTAACATCTACTTCAGTGACCCGATGGAATAATTACATTTTAGTACAGTTTCAGAGCAGTGATTTAATATTTGTTAGCACTGCGGGTACAATAGTATTAAGAGTTATAACTAGATAAAAGGCCAAGGGTTTAAGGGGTTAACCTTTTTTTTTAACATCTGACCTTAATGAGCAGTACTGACAGTCGTATCTCTCTTTCTCTTTTTGTAGGCAAGTCATGGAAAGCATTATCTATGTTGGACAAGCGACCTTTTGTGGAAGAGGCGGAGCGGCTGCGTGTGCAGCACATGCAGGATCATCCGAACTACAAGTACCGACCTCGTCGCCGCAAACAGGTGAAGAGGATAAAGCGGCTGGACTCAGGCTTCCTGTTGCCTGGCGCCTCTGAGCCCCAAGCCCCTTTGGGCATGGACAGTCTGGGGGTGGGTTATTCCCTCCCCCCTGTGGGTTTGCCTCAGGCTGGGCTACCTCAGTACTGCGATGCACAAGGACTGTTTGAATCCTACAGCCTGCCCACCCCGGACTCGTCCCCAATGGACGCCATGGCGACAGAGACCGTGTTCTTCGCCGGCCACACTCAGGAGGACCACCACTCTCAGGCAGCTTATGGCTATCATCACCACCACCAAGAGTACGCCTCTCCAGGGCATCAACACACATTTATTAATCCACCGGTCCAGGGCAATAACCATAGTGACACACACTCCCATGTTAGCATTAGCACGAACATTAACTCACATATGAACACACACGCTCATGGCAATGCACAAGCCAATCTAATGGGAAGCGCACACTCTCAGGAACTTGGGAATGCAAACACCAACCATAACATGAATGCTCACCACAATCCCCTCCATTCACATTCTTTATCTCAGGCAATCTTCAACAGGAGCCTATCGCCTAGCTCCAGTCAGGCCCCGCCCCCCACCTACCTGAGCTGTCCATCCAGCCTGAGTGTCTTCTATAACCCCACCTCTCAACTGAAACGTCCAGTTGAGCAGTTGTCACCTCCCCAGGACAGTCATGCACATCCTCACACCGCGGCAGAGCAACACTTACGTCCCCCCACAGAAGCCCACCGACATGGTCCAGAAATGCTAAATGAAGTGGACAGCAGTGAATTTGAGCAATATCTCTCATATGGGGTTCCTCACACACCCATGCAGGGATCCGACCTGATCTCCTCTGTACTGTCTGACGCTAGTACCGCTGTGTATTACTGCAACTATAACAACACCTGAAGACCCTACAGCATGTTACACTGAAAAAAAGAGTAGATTATTTCCATGAAAAATATATATTAAGACATTTATTGCTAATGTAAGTCGACCAAGAGACAAGACTGCCCTGATGTAAAATGCTTTATTCATGTGGAAAGGATGCACACATCTGAATCAAAGAAATTCAACTTCTCACTTTTTAACTCCTATGCTGGCAGTAAAGAAAGACCTAAGACTGTCTGAAAGTGTTACGACAACCAGCAAACATGTCCTCATTGGCATTTGTATTGATAGAAACATACAATGAGTTAAAATGCCTACAAAAGTAACATGAATTAAATTTGAATAAACTGAATTTTTCTTATTAAACTTTTAAAAATATTTCAGACAAGACACACAATCCTGCTAAATTCTGTAAATATGTTTTTTATAAAATGAAGTGTACAGTGATTAGTGTTTTAAAATGTAATTTCATACTTTTTTTGTACTTTCGGGAAATAAAATCTCAAAGATTTTTTTTGCATCACGGTTTTGTCTTTTTTTTCCCCCTACTCCCCCCCAACTTTACATTGTGCACTTCTGACCCTCTTTCTTTCTACTCTTTGTGTGTGTGTGTGTGTGTGTGTGTGTGTGTGTGTTCTTGCTTCAGGGAAACTAAGATTAACACACTTCTTCCTGTTTAAGGCAGCTCTGTTGGCTCCAATGACTTAAATATGATCGTAATCTCTGCACCTTCACCAAACACAGTCCATCATTAACATCAATAAGAGCCTGAGCTCACCCACCCATATATGCACACACACAATAACACACCTCCACACTCACAAACGCTCTCAAACTTTCACACAAACACAGGCCTGTCAGAGCCCGAGAATAAAAGTCAGGCCAACGGAGAAGCCGTGTATTGTGCTTGGTCTCATAATAGAAACAATTAGCGTTCGTCTGAACTGGTTTGTGTGTTGCTGCGAGTGTGGAGCTCATTTTCTGTTTGAAAAAGGAAGAGGTTCTTTGGACGAGGGCACTGACACTGACCTGCCGTCCCTTTTTAGCAAACCGACGGAAACATGCACCAACGACAAGTTTTTAGACACAGACCCCCAGATTCCCACACTGACCCATTCAGCATTTGTGTGTGTGTGTGTGTGTGTTGTTTTGTGAGTTACAAGTCAAACAATAGGCTTTGTCCCCACCCAGAAGCACCTGAGTGGGTGTGTTTGTGCCTGTAACAAAGAACGGGCTGTGTGTGCTGGGGGCTGGGAACAGCTGGATGAAATCTACCTAATACCCAAATTAACCAGCTGATTAATGTAAATCCTAATATTGGCCTCAGGCACAGAAAGACAAGCCCAAAGCCCCTCGTAATACAGAACAGCCATATTCATGAACCATTAAAGGAATAATTCAGTTAATAAAGCTAAAGGTGCAAACAACCTCAAACGAAAGGGAACTTATTCGTATATTGAAATGACATCATGCTAACCACTGGTGGTACCTAGTTTCTATTGTAAGATGCCTAATAGAAAAGGAAAAAAGTTTAAAAAGTTTATTCAGTATTAAAAAAACAAACAAAAAACAAATAATTAAAAACACACCGACAAAGTTTACCAAAAGTGCAAAAAAGTATGAAATGATACTTTATTACACTTATCATCGTACATTGTTTACTTTAAAACAGAATATATTTGCCATGCTTCTCAGGATCTTTTGAAACATTTCAATAAATGTATGTAGTTCTAGGCATTTGAACCCTTTCATTGTATGTTTCTATGGATTCACATGCTAGTACGGATGAGTTAGATCACAAGTTTACTAATGTAAGTATTTAAAGTATCTGTCTACAGCCCTGATAGACAACCATGTCTACTATAACAGCTAACACCGGTAAAAAGGACGCTAGAGTCTCTTACATTCAAGTTCTGTAAGTGAAGGACACAGTGTCCATCAGAGGCAGCTGCAGTGGACAGGGCGTCTCCTGTCTGAAACGGAATGTATGTGTGTGTGTGGGGGTGCATGTGTATTTGAATGTATGTGTGAGTGACTGGGTTTTATAATCCTTGGAATATGAGTCTCCTCCCTGGCCTTATCACTTTCATAGGCACGGCTTTCCCAAACCCAGTCCAGTTGTGCTGCTTCTAAATATAAACTCACACTTGATCGGCGCTCCAAGCTCTGACACAATAAGCTATTTTCACTGATTTGACCCTTACGAGTACATATATCAGTCCTGCTTACACACACAGTCTTAAAATGTTCCAGTGAGGTAAGGGTGTTGTGAGAACTTTTCTGTTTCAAAGGCTGTTGTCTGAATAGGCTGTTGTTCGCATGATTGTAATAAACACCTTTCTATGCATTTTTGCCACACAATGGTTCCATATACATATTTTGGAGTTTTTGAAAGTGGATGTGTAGTTTGTTATTCAATTTAGTCTATTTCCAATGTTTGGCCCTATTTAAGACAGTGTTTATTCCATTAATGGCTATAGATTACTCATGTACCAATATTATCCACAGATAAACCCGAGTCATCATACAGTTCACAAACTGGCTGCATACAGTGAGAGCCATCAGTCAACATGTTACTGGAGCTGTTCCTAAATTAGCTTTTCAGGTGTCCATGCTGCCCTGGCTTTCCTGCCAAATGTCTCAAAATAAAACATGCTGTTATATAAAAAAGTTATGTTGTTATATAAAAATCTTTTCCAGGTGAGAAAAGCAACTCATGTGAGCTAAAATGACCATTTGTAAGAAATTCAGTCTGTATTGAGGACGTTGCTTATACTAAATTGTATAAGTAACAATATTATAACAGTTTTTCTCATACATCACTGTATGTGATCTCTACATCTGAGATCTGGGAAGTAATAGGTAGAAATTAATATATACATGTATTTGTATGTGTGTGTGTGTATATATATATATATATATATATGTATATATATTTTAGAACACTCCAGTGTTTCAAGCATTTTTTAATTGAAATTCAAACAATTCAAGTCCAATGAACAGCATGAAATGGTACAAAGGTCAGTGCTGAACTGCGAGAGGTTTAAAAATGGTAAGGTTACCCAGAAGTTTGAAATAATTCTGTAGCACCATGCAGTTCCTCTGGTATGTGCCTGGTTGGTTGGGTTCATCCTACAGCAAGATAGTGACCCAAAACATAAGTCCAAGCTATGCCAGAACTACCTTAGAAAAAAGAACAAGATGGTAAGCTGGAAAACATGGAGTGGCCA
>JBBJLS010000011.1:5214484-5239297 GCA_037577275.1 Bryconaethiops microstoma
CACACACACACACACACACACACACACACACACACACACACACACACACACACACACACACACACACACACATTCTATCCAGATATCTCAATACTGCAGAGCTTATGAGTAAAAAATATTTGGACGTCAGCTTGCCACGTGTGTGTGTCTACAGCTGAGGGTCTTTTGCTGATTAAGCAAAGAGAAGACACCATTTTCCGATCACATTAATTACTGATCTCTCTTACACACACACACACGCGCGCTTGTAGTTTCTTATCAGTGAAGGTAAATGCTGCTCACTCTGCTGGATGTTTGGCATTCCTCCTCTCTGTTTTGTTTTGGGAATGGTTCGGATTCGGCAGGAGACCACACCGGCATTCCAGACTTCTTCAGTTCCTGCAGGTCCAACATTCTTTCCCTATGTAGACACACTTATTGAACATGTGCACATTCCCACTCATCATGGTTCCCTCGGGTAATGGCGGTTGTTTGATCTTTCTTAGCCTTAAACCAACCTTACAGCAGGCACTCTGTGTGTCTCCCTGCGTGTGTGTGTTGTTCACGTGTAACAGGCAGTGTATGTACTGTATAAGTATGTTTGTGTGTTGACCTGAGTTAATTCTATGTGGAGATTTTGACTTCTGGCTTAATATTGTCAGAACGAGACCATATAACATGACCATGTTTAAGCAAACGTTTTGAATTATTCTGCAACCATAATCACTTTTTGACACATTTCAAAATCATCATATACAATCTGCTCTAGTCAAACCTAACAGATTTTTTTTCTGATGATTGACAGATGATCTGATGATTTTCTTCTTCCTCAAGTTAAGAATTGGGTGTCATTCCTCAACAGCCCTCTCTTTCAAAGCACACATTAACACTGTCACCAGGTTTGCATATTTCCACCTCTTTAATGTAAATCATCGGCGTCTGTTCCTCATGCCTAACGGCGATGCCATGCTTGTATATGCTTTGGTAACATCTCGTTTGCTGTATATTGGTGAGGCTCCCCCACAGGCTCCTGCCGGCCTTCAGTTGGTTCAGAATTCTGCTGTTTGTGTTTTTACCAGAATCACTCCCACAGAACACATCACTCCAGTCCTTTTCAAACTTCATTGGATTCCTGTTAAATTTGATATTGTTTTTAAGGTTTTCTTTTAATACTGAAAGTTCTTCATAACGTATCACACCAGTCCCTTTCTGACCTCCGACACATCTACACACCCTCCCATACTCTCACATCTTCCTTTTCATTAGCTGGTTAAAGCGCCTCTCTAGTAAACAGGAGATCCTGTGTTCGAATCCCAGCGGTGCCTCATCTGGCTCCGATTTTGGGCAGCTAGGGGTTAGAGAGTTGCCCCAGTGGTCAAAAAGTTGTGGGTTCAAATCCCAGTACTGCCAGTGCCACCACTGAGGTACCCTTGAGTAAGGTACCGTCCCCACACTGCTCCCCGGGTGCTGTGTCACTGGCTGCCCACTGCTTCACATGGTGAATGGGATAAATACAGAGAAGTGGCAGCTGGTGGCCTAGTGGTTAGGGATCTGCAGCAATCAGAACGCTGTGGGTTTGAATCCCAGGACTGCTAATGGAACCACTGAGGTACCCCTGAACAAGATACCGTCCCCATACACTGCTCCCTGGGTGCTATGTTCCTGGCTGCCTGCTGCATGGGTGAATGGGTTAAACACAGTGCTGTGGTGTGTTCATGACAAATGGACAGTTTACAGTTACTTATACTTTTTAAATCAGTCCATAGTCTGATCTCAAATCTGTGATTTTATAGATTTTACACATTTCTGTTCTTATACATTTTATCTGGCTCTTAATTACTTGTTTGTAAGGTGCCTTTAAATAAAATTAATGAATAAACGAATGAGTTTATAATTACTTTAATAATCCTGTGATGATATTCTCCTTGCTTTTTCGCCCTCTCCCACACAACAAACAAAACACACAACACACTCACACGCTGTCTCGTCCTTATCCTTATTAAGCGTGCACAATGAGATTAGGCAAAGACCCAGTGGCCACCTGGTTCTAAAACACAGAAACGCGAAGTTGGGCCAGTGTGACAAGAGCTATAGGCCTGACCATAAAACTTTAACTGGTTATTAATTGCCATATAAATCAGTTTGATTCAAATTTAATCATCCTTGTCCTTTTTTTGTTTATTTATGCAATGGTTACAGTTTTGTTTGTTTACAACTTTTACAAGCCTTTAGTTGCCACACTGGCTAATTAGCTTTCTGGTTTCCCAGCTAACTGTGCTTTGTGGCCAACTCTACACTATACTAACATGAAAATATCCCCAACAATGTTGTGAATGTGCACATATACAGATGTCTACAGCTAAACAGACTCATGGGTAGGTAATCAAGCTTATTGTATGCATGTTATATGGATAAATTGGACATTTCAACTGGAATACCCCCTAATATCAGACTTCCAACTTCGAAAAATAAGAGGAAACTGACTAACTCCAGCCTTAAAATCCAAGATTTTTGCTTAGTGCATAAAGAGTTGTGAAAACTACAGTCAGTACTGTTTATTAGGACTTCTGTCTTATTTACATGTTTCTCTTGAGAGTCTGTTAGCATCAGCTATTTAGCTAACAAATAAACAAACATTATTTGGCACTATCCTATGAATGTGGCGCAGCACTGAGATTCAAGATGTGTCTCAGTGAATGTTCTTCTTGCTTTCTGTTTTAGTATTTTTTCCTCTCAACTCACACCAAATTCACATTCTGCTTGGTCCGACAGAGTCTGCGAAACCTGCTGACCGGAAAATAACCAATGAGCTACAATAACTGTCTTCATCTCAAAGAGTTGCGATCAGGCAATTATGTAATGATTGTGACAGGCCTATACTTAGACTTACACTCAGCCATATACTTAGACTTATACTCAGCCATATACTTGGACTTATATAACTGTTTATTGCACACAAATAACTTTTTAAGTACACAACCTAGACTCAAACTATATGTCAGTTCATAACTGTTTGTATCATAAAGGGGCTGACTTAAATTTGCACGACAGGTTTTATTCCTCACTGAACGCTGTCTACATTCATGCGCAGGAACACCCACAACTTTACCACACTCACACACCTAAAGAGGGCCCTCCTCAATGTGGCCGGGATTAGTAGTGAGCAAAGATTAAGCAAATTAATGCTGAAGCCATCGCCCAGAATAACTCAGTCTCCATCACGGAGCTCCACAGCACAGCATGAGGGGGCAATAGCTCTACCCTAACTTTCTACTCAATATGGGAATTCTGGTGAGTGTGAAAATACTTTCAGAACGTGTTTCTCTTGAATAGGAATGACAGTTGTGTGTTAGCTTCTTTTCTTACTTTGCAGTTATTTGAAGATGCAGTTAATTGCAGTTGTTGCCTTGGTAATCTTCCCTGAGGTGAGTCTATATCCAGCACACAAAGGGGGTTGTTAGTGGGCTACATAACTCTTTTATATAGATGTTTACCTAACAATTTATGAGTGTTTACCTCACAACATTGTGTATATATATGCTAGGAGATGAAGATGACAGTGTGTCGACTAAATCATGGGGAAAAAAAACAAAGTACATATACATTTTTGTGACTGTTGAAATGAGCACTTTCAAGTTTAAGTGGAGAGTGAGTAAGGCTGTTTATTACTAGGAGTATAATGCATCATCAAGGCTGTATTTTCAACATCTATCTCCTTGGGATAGATTTAATTTGGTTTACCTGCATTACTTTAGCATTAAAGGAACGACTGTTAGTTTAGTGAATGTTCCACCCACATTGAGAAACCCTGGATTTCAACAGTCTGATTGACTTGTCTGTCTTGCTTGATGTCGTGACTGTGTTTAATCTGGCAAAGTCGGGCAGTAAACAACACCTGGCATCAAACATGTTCTGTCAATCTGCAGCACTCTTAGCTACACTCACAAACAACAATCCTTTCTGTCCAGTATTACTTGTATCAGTGTTACATGGACTAATTTAGGGTCAAATGCATAAATGTACTGCAGTACATTAATTTCAAGGTAATACACTCTTCTGAATTTGATTGAATTGCAACAAATTTGGAATTTTAAAGTGCTTATAATTAATAATATTGAGTAGAACATGCTCTTGACTTTCTGTCAAAATAAAGATGTCAGCTTGCTGTAAATGTTTTGTAAATTTGGCAAAAACCTTGGTACTGCGTACTATGTAAATAGCTTCTTTTTAGTATGAAAAATAAATTATCATTATAAATCAATCTAATTGTGATGAAAATCAACACTTTGTGATGCATTGAATCATTTCTCAAAGAATCTTAACTGGGCCAAATATTGTGTGGTCTAAAGTAAAGTGGCCCCTTATAGTCACACTTTCTCTGTGTTTAACCCATTCACCAAATGAAACAGTGGGCTGCCACCAACCGGGGGCACCCGGGGAGCAGTCTTACTCAAGGGGACCTCAGTGGTGCCACTAGCAGTCCTGGGATTCAAACCGACAACATTCTGATCGCAGGTGGATCTCCCTAACCTCTAAGCCAAAAGCTGCCCCACCACTACACCACTAACCCTGTTTTCTCACCCTCGTCTTTCATATCCCTCTCTTCTTATGTGCTCCATTACAGTGACATTATGAATGAAGCTCCAGCAGTGCGGAAATTCCCACCGCAGGCTCAGTCCTCTGGCAGCATCCTTACTTTGATGACATCCCGCCAACCATACATGAGTCAGCCTATTGCCTCGAAGCACGTGTGCTTCTACAAAAGCGGCGATGCGCAGTTCAGTGGTTTACCTGTGGTCATCAACAGCCGAACTTTTAAGACCTTTGAGGCCCTATTGGACAGCCTGTCGAAGCGCGTTCCGCTGCCCTTTGGAGTACGCACTATCACTACACCACGTGGCCACACGACAGTCCGCTCCCTAGACCAGCTGCAACATGGGCATTCCTACATCTGCTCTGACAAGCGCACTGTGAAGCCCATTGACCTGGAGCGTGCACGACGCAAGCCGCCACCGTGGTACCACGCCCGGCCAGTCAGCAACAGGCGCTTTACCCGAGAGCGAAAGAGTCCTCGTCCTCGCAGCTCTCGCAGGGCCAGGCGGAATGAGCAGGCAGCCCTGCTGCCCACACCCAAGCGGCTGGTGGTGTTCCGAAACGGAGATCCAGAAGTGAAACATACGATATTACTGCAAAAGAGGACCACACACTCTTTTGAGACACTGCTGGATCATGTATCTGAGGTCATGTGCTTCCCTGTGTTGAAGTTGCATACACCAGAAGGAAGAAGGGTGAGAAGTGATTTGCAGTTTTCAAAGGCCACCAAAGTTTCAGCATGGAGTTTAACATAAGAATGCCAGTTAAACTGTTACAGTTCTTAACAAATTTCATATGAATTACTATGACGTTAAGGGTCAGTTTCCCAGACAGAGATTAAGCTGAGTCCTGCACTGCCCGGTATTCTAAATAAACATTCTAGAAAGAAATGTGGTCCAGGAAAACAGACTGGACAGTAGAGGAATATTTCAGTAACTCTTGGTAATACTTTTATTTTTATGGGACATAGAAATGGACTAGATAACTATATGGTAGTTGTGTTTGAAATTGACCTCTTGTTGACATGCAGCAAACACATAGATTCTTTCTGTCTAAAACTTGCTGAGAATAAACTTAATTCTACTTAATTCGACCACTCTGGTAGGTTTCGTGTTCAATGGATTATTTTAAAATTATTGGTGTTTTTTTTGGTTATGAGCGTTTTCCAAAGCTGTGTTATAAGCATTGTGAAGGTCATGATGTACAATTTAGGTTTGATCAAATTGGTTGGAGTTTTAGGTTACAATTCAGAATTAACTCATTTTTTTCCATCTTAAAATTTTGACTGTAGTGCTTCTTGTAGCAGCTTGTGCTCATTTGAATTAAGATATTATTAAATTAGAAAGCAAAGTTTAAGTGCAATTGTCAGTTTGAATATCCAGCTATTGTGCTCTTTTACAATGCCTCAAGTTACATAGGAAACAAATTTAGTAACAAAAACAACTGAACAGTGCATGACATATGTGTAATTATAATCTTAATAATGTTTCCAAAATGATTACACCGTCTTCTCTAAATCTGAACACCCTTCATGCACAAAGCATATACGACACCAACTGTTTCATTTAGTCTTGGCTAGTAATTTTCATCTTTATCCTTTTCACAATGTGCACCAACTGTTACTCTTCCAGGAAACAAGCCAACCAAACTGAGCTTTTGTTTACTATGGGTGAGAAGGAGACTTTTAATTGACCTTGGGTTGGTCCAAATATGATCATGACTTTATGTATGAGATTAATTTAAATACTTGGCAAGAGTGGGTCCATTGGTTTTACTGCATTTTAGCTTGTACATTCCTAGCTGGTCTATAGCAGCTATGGACATAAATAACACAGTGGGGCTTACAAAAAAAACATCACCCAGAGGCATTAAGCCTCTTTGCCATCTCATCCTATTATACTGCACTGCATCCAGGGGCAGTACCTGAAGTGGGCAATCACATATACTCTATATGTGAGATCTCTACTCACTGACAACAAGCTTTATGTGTGCAGGAGTATGAGAATTAATACAGAGAATGAATAGAAAATATATAATTCATCATTTCTACCTTTAGGGATAATGTTTTTGTTGTAAATATCACTGGATCAGTACTCTGTAATAAGTAATCTGTAAAGGTAATTATGATAAGTTTGATAAAAATGAAGATAATTTGCTGTACTGCAGGTGGATGGACTTCCCGCTCTGATCTTGAGTTCGGGGGTATTGGTGGCTGCGGGACGTGAGCCTTTCAGAAAAGGAAACTATGATGTCCAGAAACCTTCTGCTCCAACTTGGTTACCAGCCAAAAGCGTAGGACGGCTGCATCCTGTGTCTCGTAAGTCTGAAACATTATTGTAAAACATCTCTTTTACAATACTGGCAGTTTTGTGCCACAAATGACTATATTAAGACTACTATCAAAAATCATTTTGTACAGATTAGATTGAGAAACACTGAAAAAACATTGTGTAATTCAGAATTGATTTGTCTTCTGCAATTTAGATTTTTCTTTAATACTCATCTGCTCTACTGTCTAATGTTTCTAATGCTCCATTGGCCTGTATATAGGTATGACTGTCTAAGGTTGAGATTATCTGGCTCTAATATCTCCAGTAATACCTACAATGACCTACATATTGTAACATGGTTCATATGCTTACTTTCTCTAATCTCATTCTCTTCCCTTTCTCTTTTTTTTCCTGTCAATGCTTTCCTGCTGCCTTGGGTGGACTAATCAAACTATTGCATTTCATATCTGCTTCTGGTAAAATGCTGTCCTCTTTTTCCCTTTATGAAAATATTAATGGTAATCCAAAAACTAATGATTAACAATAACCTTTAAAGGAAAAAAGAAACCCATGACAAGTAGCACCAAATCTCGTCCGTTTTCACCATCTTCAGAGCGCTACATTGTAAATCAGATACAGAATAGTTTTGCAGGAAGCGCATATAACTGCCCAAGTATCCCCACAGGTTCTGTAGAAATGGAGACTGGTCAGTTGCTAGAATCTGTTGCAGAAACAGACACAATCGCTTGCCTGGGTGGTGATGGTGAGGAGGACATCCACATGCCAACTGAAGATGACATTGAAAAATCCTTTCGGGTCAACCAGGATGGTAGCATGACTGTAGAGATGAGGGTGCGTCTAACTATTAAAGAAGAAGAGACAGTTCACTGGACAACCACACTTAGTCGCTCCAGTGTGGCCAGTCAACTGAAAACTGTTTCTGAATTGCATTCTGATCTGGGTGCACCCTTGTCTGACAACATTCAGTCTGATGTCGACCCTCTGGACTCAGAGCTAATTCAGGATTGCCCTGAAGAACATGCCTTTCATAAGGAAAGGGTTAGAGAGATAGAGCCAGGAAAGCAAATCACGATGATAACAGAGAAACAGCAGCCCCTTCCCTCTCCCCCTGAGTGGTGTAAAGTTCAGCAAAAACAATCTGTTGGGAGCACCGTGAAAGTCACAGAAACTGAGATTCAGGAGAATGTGCTGGGATCATATGCCTACAAGGAAGAGACAAGTAGCGGGGAGATAAAGCAGGAACACTGTATGATACGGCAGTGCCGAAGTCGCCCCGTACCTAAACCCCGGAGCAACCTACCTTCTGAACTTAATTCAACCACATCACAACTGCAGTCCAACAGCAACAAATCGGCAGAGATTCTGCAACTGCAGGAAAAAGGGGAGGTCCACGAGACAGTGCTCCATGTCTATGAACAGCAGACCTGCCAGGAGAATTTCTTTGCCAACACACAGCTCCGCATGCAGGGTATGAACACGTACAGTTCACCTGGAGCTCGGCCAGTGTCGTCCGACGCTGCATTTCCTGCATCTTCTGAAAAAACAGCATACTCCTCCAGTGAGGATGTGGCCTCTAGTACATATGGGTCTCTCAAGAGACAGGAAAACCTGTTTCAGTCAGACCCCCACGCATTATGCAAAAAAGATATGTCTCAAGAAATCAGAATCAGGAAGTCAAGAATTAGTAGTTCTGTCACAGAATTTCCAAAACCTTCAGAACCCAAGACAATCTCAACAGCTGATACCAGCAAAAGGAGAAAACCGGTGAGAGTAATTGTGAAAAAGAATCATATCTTCCAAATTGCTGCTACTGAACAAAAGCGAAAAGATAATAAAACTGACACACTGAAAGAAATAAAGAAAATAAGAGCTGACACTTTCAGCCGAACTGGAACTATGAGACGTGCTGAACATTACCAGGGAAAAGCTGTTCACAAGCCTGTAAAAAGAAGAAACAATCAAGGAAGTATTCCATCAATGTTACGCAGTCCTGTTCAACTGATGGTACAAAGTCTAAATGAATCATCAACTGACAAAGAAACGGATCCTGTTCAAGCAGGCATGTTCAACAGGAAACTAAACGAAAGTTCATCCTCACCAAAGAAAGACCTGCTATATGCATCAGCTAATAAATGTAAACTAATAAGGCAGACATCCATGCATGAGGAGCGCGATTTTCAGAGAGAAACACGAGAGCTTAGTGAAAGCATCTCCCTTCCTGCTCTACATTCTTCTTCCTCAGTCTTCAAAGAATATGTCGAGCTTTGGCTGCAGAAGAGTGAACATGACCAGACTCAGGTGCTGTCTACCGAAAAACTACAAGAAAACGCAAGCTTTCTGACATCTCAGGAGGCACAGCCCTCTTCAGAAGTATCAGACATAACCTGTGAGCCTAGGGAGTCTAGAGAAACATCAAAGGAGGATATACCATATTGTGTTTCAGTAGATAATAAGCCATCCCCTAAGAATCTGTCTTTAGCAAAATCCTCAGTGGAAGAGAAATTATTATCCACAAAGGAAGCGTTACCCAGCTATTCCTCTCCAGAAAGAATTTCCACACAAGCAAACACATCAAAAAAGGACACATTTACTAGCAAACTTGCAACAGAAACAAAGTCCCTACTGAGTAACAATTTAGAGAAAACACCATTACCAAGAAATCTCTCTCTGAAAAAAGAATTGTGGAATAAAATATCTTCAGAGGACAGTTTCTTACTGAATGAAGATTTATCTGGGAATATAATCCAAAATGTCTTACAGGAAAACACATCATTGGCAAGAAATGTCTCTGTGAAAAGCACCCATGCTGCATCTGATAATAATTCAGCATGCAGTGAATCATCACAAGAGTTCTCAAAATTATCCTCAAATCAAGAAATACTGCCAGTTCCCAGAAATATGAAAACAACTTCCCAATCAAAAAATTCTAGACCAGAAACAACAACTGTCAAAACTTTGGAAAAAACACCTTCAGGTAATGGTCATATGAAACAGACACCTATACCTAGGAATACTTCTCCAGAAAAGACTCTTCTGCACAACCAACCTTCTGTAGAAAAAATACCCAAAAACAACACAGTGACCAAGGCGTCAATCTTTAATAATCAAAATGTGGAAAAAACACCACTTTTTACAAATGTAACTTCTGACAAGAAGTCAGAACTGACAAAGTTATCCGAATCCAAAAGAGTTTCCCTGGCAAAGTCACAAATCACCAGTGATGCAACAAACACAAGTACCTTTCAACAAAGTATCATCACACATGGGGACATCAGTACATCAGAAACCAATAAATGTACATCTTTGAGGGCAGACGCAGAAGCCCAAGTACAATCTCCTACAGAAATGACAGTTTTGCAAGCAGAAAAATTATATACAGTCAAAATGGCAGTGAGACCAGATATGAGACATGTTCTTGAGGAGCTCTGCCATTCTATTCAGTCACTCCGTGAAGTGAGGCAGCACAAGCAGCGGTCTTGTTTAGAGAAGTCCAATAGCATGCCAGACTTCTCCTCACACTTGGCATCCACATTTGGCTCCTCTTCTCGAGTGCTCTTGGCCTTCCTCTCAGTTATGACCCTGAAGGACGGTCTGGCCAATCTGAATGCACACTGCCAAGCTCAGAACCTGAGCTGCTCCGAGGCTTTGCTTGTGCTTCAGTCACTTAAAGAGATGGCGGTCATAGAGGATGCAGAGCAGCTGAGGGCTAGTCTAAACATGCTGCAAAACTCAATATCCGTTCAGTTGCTGCAGAGTTGGAAAGGTTTCCAGGAACTGAGCAATACAATAAGGAGTCACAGTGTCACACCAGATTCCTCAAGGAGCGGGTCTTTCAGTGAGTCATGCTCTGAGGAAGAGGTGATTCAGGGACTCATGGAGGATCTAGGCGTTCCTGACAAGGTCAGAGAGGAGCTAGCTGCTCTTTGCACCCAGGAGGAGGAGAGCATGAGAGGTCATCAGGCAGATGGATTAGGAAAGCTAAGTGAGTCACTCCCAGAGGTAAAGATGAATGGTTTCACAGAATCATTCCCAAGAGAGAAAACAATCATTTCCCCTGACTCTGTGATTGAAGAAAATGTAAACATGTATGTTAAATCTGTCATTGAAAAAGCTGTTAAATCACACCTTGAAGACTGTGGCATTTCAGATGTCTCTATGATGCATTTATTGAGCACTGTTGAAAAAGAAATTGGTAAAGTAGTAACTAATAAAAACGAAAGGGAATTCTCCAAAATAAAGACAACCATGCAGGCTGACTGTAGACTTGACTTTGAAATCAAAGAGGACGTATCTCCCTCCGTGTCTGTGAACAAGGCAACGGAAGATGTATGTGAGGACTGTAATGCCAAGGCAAAGTCCTTTATGGATGAGAACCTTAAATATCCTGGGGTACTACATACTGATGAAGGAAAGGAACCAACAAAGAAGGAGATGGATCATAGGGACACTGATGAATGTAGGATTACTGAAAAGCACCCCAAATCATTGGACTCACCAAGTACCAGTGAAGATAAACAGACCTCTTCTGAAGAGGAGAAATACAGTATAGAAGAAGAAGACAGCTGTGATGAAGAACCTATGAGCTTTTCTGAAGATCGAGTTAGTGATAAAGAAGAAAATATTCAAATCAATCCAACCGCAGTAAGTAGTATAGACCAAAAACATACCATGACGGCCTTTCTCTCTAGTTGGCAAAGTGAAGACCAGATGAGTCCAACACTAAGCCTATACAGTAAAACAGATAAGGAAACTGGACAACCTAAAATACAAGCTGCCTTGCTTGCCATTCATGTAGAACCTCATGTGAAAGAGGATATGACACACCATGACACAGAGCAGCCACAAATTACCTATGACCAGAGAATGATTCATTCTGAGGAGGACCAAGTGGTCTTGGGAGCACCAGAATGCTATACAATATATCAAGAACATTTTGTGGAGAAAAATGAATATGGACTTGGAGAAGCTATAGAGCATGAAGACAAAACAGAATGTTTTAATGGAAAAAAGAAAAAATCAGTTGCAGAGCTCATCAACAACATGGAGTCAGTTGGAGCAGTGGTCAGCAATAAACCCAAAGTCAACAGAATCTTGGCCCACACTGAGGTACAAGACATATCAGACATAGATGACTTAACTGAAGTTTCTCACATTTCCAGTGAGCAAGACAGGATTGAGGAGTTTGTAAAGGGTCTCTCTGAGGTCCAAACACAAATCAAGGGTGAGAATAAGAAGCACATCCAGCTAGTTTCACCGAAGGAATTACCAAAGATGATGAAGACAACTAAGCGGTCACACATGGACTTGACCTCAGAACCCATCTCATCTTCTTTAGCATTCAGCTATGATTCCAGAAGCAGCTCTCTGGCACAAGAGCCGGAAGGAACTGTTCAGGTTAACAGAGTAAAGTCAATTCGGGAGATGTTTCTTGCTAAAAGCAACGCTACAAGCCAGAATCGGCAGCAGCCAGTACACAGTACAAATTCTGACACATCTGATTACCAGGCTGAATCCTCTGACAGTGGGGCAAACCAGTCTCAAACAACTCCAGAGACATCCAGTGGAGAAGAGGACAATAGCCGGTTGTCCATTGCCAAGGGTTTTGTCAGACGAACTATTGAGAGACTCTATGGAAGAGGTAATCCAAATAGTACAGGGCCAGATGAGAAGAGACCTCTATCTGCCTCCAAAGGGAGGAAACGAGAAGCTCCTGGAAGGACCAACGTCACCAGTCTGGCTTCCTTCCATGAAGGTCAAACACGAATAAAGACCGACTTATCATACTACAATGCCACAAGCTCTTTTGATGTCCACAATGAACCACCTCACTGTGTTACTTTGAATGCCCAAGTGGGACCTGGAGATGCTGTTCTCATTGACAAAGGTCGCTGGTTGCTTCGTGAAAACCAACTGATTTGTGAATCCTCCCCAGAACATCAGGAATCTCCGAGGAACACAGAAAACATTATGAGCAAATTAGTTGACCCTAAGCAGGACACTGTGAACGAAGATGTTCCATATTCATTATTTTGTCCGGGCTCTCCTCATAGTACTCTACCTTCTTCTGAGCTTGAAGAGCCGGCCTGGTCATCAGGATCGAAGTTTATCTATTTCAAACTTCCAAACGCAAGTGACTCCGAGATGGAGACAGAAGGACGAAATGCTGACACCCCGTCAAAAAAGGAGCCAAAGGTGACCCCTGTAACACAGTCATTTAAGTCCTGGGCAGAAAAAAACACCTTTCTACCCGCCTTTAACCCACCAGTCGTCAAAAAGACAGATAATAAGGTGCACCCGTTGTCAGAAGCCATTACACCTCCTGTGGTTACCCAGCCAGCCAGAGGACAAAGTGCACAAACAGAGGTTGCAAGGCGTTCTACAGAACCTGATGTCCTGGAGATGCTCTTTTTATTTTGTGGACAGCACTGTCCCTTACTCTAAAGATGTATCATTGTATATCAGATAGCACAGCAAGCTTACACTGTTGTCAGGAGTAACTCATGATAATCAGCACTGCCTTACATCCCAAGTTTTTGAAGGAAAACAGTTGTTAGAGGTGCTGAAAATGACGATGTGAACCACCTTGATTTAGGAAGCACAGCTGTTGGTTACTGATTAGCACTTAAGGTGACAGACCATGAATTATTTAGTGCCTAATCTCTCAAAGTACTACTCAACTGTCAATCATTCAGTGCTCATGCTTTTCATGCAAAAGGAAGTGTCATTTAATTAATTCTATGCATCGATAAAATACATTTTATATATTTTATAGATCTGCCTAATAAGTATCTACCTTCTCACCTGTACTTATTTGCCCTGTTTGGATCGTTCCTCACTCCATGAGTATACTACCCTTTAAAGCGAAGCAGAGAGTGGTATGTTTGATGACTTCAAGGCCATCCTGTGCATTACTGTAATCTGATTTTGACCAAAAGCTTTAAAGTGCTCAGCAGTCAAAGCGTGACGAAATCAGGGCGATCAGCTCAAGCTCCCATCATGAGACTGGGGCATATGCTCAACTCACACACAAAAGTCTTGTGCGCCATACAAACCAACAACTACCATATGCTGTAAATCTGCCAATCAAGCATTAATGTCATTGCAGCATTTGTCAGTGTGTTGCATTACTTCGACTTGTGTTGATTTTCTATTTTTAAATGTATGTATAATTGTATATATTTAACTAGCTTTTAGTATACAGTGGTTGCACGAGGTGGTACATTTGTTTTTAACATTTTTATCCACAGACGATGTACATGTGTGTATAAGCTATGCTCCTAAGATAAAAGAACTGTACAGTCTTTTTGAAAAAGAAACCAAAATGGTTGTCCAATTCCCAAAGTTTGAATCTCTGAAAATCAATGGCAGCTGACAATTAAGTTTCTTTTTTGTGACTTGTTATACAAATGTCTTTAATTAAAAGTTTGTTATATATCCTTGTGTCTGTAATTTTTGTACAGCTTAACAAAAGAGACTAATATACACATTAGGCGGAATACAAAAATAAAAACCCACAATCTCTGCTGTTGTGAGATTTTCCCACAGTCAATGGCAACAGTCATTTATCATTAAATGGATTCAAACTAAAATCAATTAGCAGTTTACTTGACATTTAACAGGAGTTCTGTTGTAGAAACAAACAGTAAGAATACAGTTTAACAGAATTTGTGAGCGAAACAAGCTGAACTTTGAATGTAAATAAATAACATCAACCTGCCAGGGACTGCAGATGTAAATTAGCCTGATGGCTAAATCTGGTGCATTTCATGACTCATGAAGTGAGCATGTCGATTAATGTACACTGTCCCTTTTAAATTAATTAATTAATTAATTAATTTAAAAAAAAAACTACAAGCAAGCTCTGAGCTCTGATCTGTGAGCTCCGACATATAAATGATTAAAGCAATCTATACTTTCGGTCAAAGTATACATGTCAAAGTTTTTATAACAATTCAATTATATCATTAAAAACTAAATCAGTAAAAAATTACCTTTCCCCTAAACAAACAGTGTACAGTATGGCACTAGGAGGGAGCAATTTGTTTCTGGTATCTGAATTCTGCAGAGAGGTCTCTTGAGGCCAAATAAGAAGTAAAGACATCCACTGAAGGCCTCCCTCTGTAAAATGGGTTTAAATCTTCTTCTTCACTTGCCATCCATTCTCGGTGAAAAGGCTAAATGTCCAATCACACACAGAGACCCCTCACTCACACTCACACACACATACTCTCTCTCTCTATCAGTGAAAGACATAGAGAAAGAGGGAAAATCAAAAACTGGGAAAGCCAAAAAGATAGACATAGGTTGAGGTAGGAAGATAAAGGGGTGAGGAGTGTAACATCAATGAATTCTAATGATGAAACACCATCTTTTCTCCCTGAAAGAAGATGCGTACGGCTTGGCCAGTTTTCCAGTCAGGCTTAGCCTTAATTTCATGGACAAGCTATAGTAGATCGTTGCTTTCACTGGCTGGAATCCCATTCCAACACCTGGGGAGTCTGGGGATGCTTCAGCACCATGATGATAATGCTGTACACTAATGGACGTGACCCTTCCGTGACAGCCTGATGGACCCGCCATTGCTGGCTTTAATATTAGAGTTATTATGGAGAGTGATTCCTTAACATGCAACTGCACTCACATCTTTTATGAATTGTAGTATTATGACTTAGCTGTAAGTCTCTGACCTCACAATAATTTGATTTAGATCTTTTGGAATCAAAAGGAAAGTGCATCAAGAAACCTTAAATTTGACCATAACTCTATGTGACCTGATGTGTGGGATATTGTGGTACAAAATACAAAAACACACTGAATTCACAAATATGGCAAATTGAACTATTTACAAAGAAGAGGAGTATAAACTTACACTTCTTTCTAGTATTAGACTATACTGAAGTGTAGTTTTATCGATTATACTGTTGATTCTTGTTTGAGATTACCTGGGAATTTCATTACACTATGTTGAAGTATAGTTTTATAGATTATACTTTTGATTGTTATGTTTGAGATTACCTGGTAATTTCATTTTTATTATTATTATTATTATTATTATTATTATTATTATTACGGGCACAGATTATGAACACATATTAAGTATTATAGTAATATAACATTTACGCTAATAACATTCCAACATTGGGGCAGCTGAGGTATCACCTTGTGTTACCAATGTGTTACGAGAGGTGGAAAGTAGAGTTAAAATTTACATAAAATATATTTGTTTCAGTGTATTATTATAAACAGCCAAATATGCCTCCAGAAATCTGCCAGGATCTCATTTATCACAGATGCAGTTAGCTGGCTGGCCAACAAATCTAAACTCATGCTGTGTCATTTTCCTTTTTTTCTTTATGCTGTTCTTTTAGAATAAGTATAGAAAAACTCAAAAGCTGTTGGATGTATGTTTAATTATGAGTATCTGCTTGCCTGTTAGTTTGCAATTTTAGTAATAAACCAGATTATCTAAAAAGCTTAAAAATATAAACAGCCAATCAAGAAATGCACGCAGGGAACAAAAAAGTTTTTTTTCCTCATGTAATGCAGTTTGCCTTTCCTTTCTTGTATAGGGCTTTCCAAACAATAAAACCAATTCAGTCAAATAATTTCAGACTGTAATACACAACCTGGATATACAAAAAGGCATATACATAACTCAAAGTAATTAGGAGTTCAATAAATAACTAAATGACCCTTCCTTGAGTAATGTCTCATGTGAAAAAATGACACTTTAGTACCTCAAAGTCTTCTTCTTTTAGAATATAAAAAATATTCTGTATTTTACATCTAAACTTGTATATATTTTTCAAAAAGTATCATATAAAGTGTATTTTAAACTATACTTCATTATACTTTAAGGAAACACAAACAATTTCTTAGCATACTAAAGCACACGGAAACAAAAGTATACTTAACTGTCATATTATGCTTATACTATAAGTATATTTTTAAAGTAATACATATTGAGCTACACTTTACTGTGCTGCAAGGAAATATACCTGAATGAATGTATTTTATTAACATACTGCAGCTACTTGAACTGAAGTACAATTTATTGTATTTACTGTCAGTTTAAATGTATTATTTAAAAAAATACCTTATAAAGCAATGCCATTTTAAGTGATACTTAAATATAAACTTGAAATATACTTAAATAAATACATTTTCATCCAGGACTGCGAATGTTCTAGCTTCTCTATCCCAGCTCAGTAATATGTGATAGAAGGAGACCTTCCATAGAAATTGGAAGGTCTCCTTCTATCCACAGACATTTTTTTAGATTTATGGTGTTTATTGATTTATATATAATGTGTTCAGTTGGACTAAAGTATCTTAAACGTATACACCTCGTAGTATATTTTATTTGCTCTGTACATTGTATTGTATTTAGTACATGTAATATGCTGTAATGTACTAAGCATATTAGTGCTACAAAAACAGTACTTGTACTTAAATAGTCATTTTGGTACTCTTCCCACTGTACATCAGTGTATTTTCACACCCCTAATGTGTGTGCAGTACAATACATCACATGGATACTCTGAGCAGAAAGAGCAGGAAGACCATAAGGGAAGAGATTATGTTTACTTACCAACATCTGATGCTTTGTGAACTTTTATAATTTCTGCCAGGTCAAAGTTTCCAGCTATGATAGCCACCTAGAGAAATGGAGAGAAAAAAATATCTGTGTAGAAGATGGCAGTTTGAGTCAGCGTTTTCAAGTAGTAACAGATTACTCCAAACATGGTCACCCACATGGTCACATGATCATACCTGTAATGATGTTGCATAACATTCAAATGAACCAGCGCTGTAGGTCTAATGTGTTATTATAAAGGAGAACGCTGCAATATTGGAGCATAGGTTAAGGGAGCGCTACTGTAGACACAGCTTGAGTTTACTGTTGGTATGGAAACATGGCAGAGTCACACTAATGATACATAAATCAGTAGCACAATTAACATTCTGCCTCTCTCTGATTCTCCCTCCTTTCCTGTCTTCCGCTCTGTTCTCTCTCCATTGTTCTGTCTGAACATGAGGGCTAATAAGCTTTTTTCGTTAAAAGGCCGCATCTGACTTTGGCAGCTGTCTAATGGCTCCTCTGTTGGTTTGTGCAGCCTTGCTATGCCCCCCACCCCCCTCCCCATGTACAAACAAATTAACTTTGATCTTTGCTGAAAATCTGTGTCAATGTCAATTGGAGTATAAGTTCAAGCAGAGAGCAGCAGCTATGTATGCCATGACTGGAGTGACACAGACACATGCATATACTTTTTGTATGTACAGCTTTATATGGCAGTCTATAGATGAGTGAAAGTTTTGATGGGTTCAAAACTTTGCCTGTTGCACAGAGGATTTGCAACAAATTGAAAACCATTCATTTAAAAATAATGAAATCAACTGAACCTATATTCTGCACCAAACACAGTTATAATTTATGTTTATGTGATCACTCTTTTAAAGCTGTTAAATAAGCTGCTGTAACTACTGTGACCTCAATACTATATGTAAAAGAACTGGTTGCACTGTAATGTGCCTCATTCAAAAAACAGTCAGGGATGAAATGTCAAACAAACTCAAATTCAGACTGAATTCCCAATGATCTCAGAAAAACATACACTTCAGCCACTTGGATCTGTATTTGAAAGTTTGATTGTGTGCATTCCTTCCCACTTTAACTCAGCCACAGACTGTCTGAAGCAGGGCATTAACATCTTCAGATTTTTTCAGGTTGACTTAACCGTCAATAAAGTCGAAGTCGAGTCGACAAGTCGTTTGATGATGTCATCACACAGACGCAGCGGAGGAACACAGGTGTCCAACAATGAGCAACTTTTATTAAAGTTCTCTGTAACATTAGCCTTCGGCTTGTACTGCAGCTAAAGGTTTCACATCTTTAAAGATGAAATTAACAAGCACATCTGTGATCTGCTGTTTTCTCTTATCAGTCAGAGACTTTTCTGTAAAGCTACTCCGCTCCTCTGGACTGGACGACTCCCTGCAGTGCTAGCATCACCCATGTTACCTAGCGTATACAGTTTCAGATGGCCGTGCATAACGCTGGTACTGTCATTGTACTTTAACACCGACTTGCAGATTGTGCAGGTCGTCGTGCTGTTTGTGTGGTCTAGAGTGAAGTATCTCCACACATGGCAGCAGAGGTGACGGACACTGCCGCCAGGTCTCTCGTCTTGTTGCGGTTTTGTGTTTAGATTCCCCTCCGTGCGCCAACGTTACCGCCCTTTTTATGAAGACTATAATAATTGGTTAAGTCAAGGAACGCGTGTCAGCATAAGCCAATCAGAGGCAGAGACTGCATTGTATACACAAGCACGCACACAGAGAGAGGGAAAAAAACTATTTTTTCCGACTTGCCGACTTCTCTCAGGGGTCGTTGACTTGTGCCTCTGACGACGATGCGTCAACAAATCAGCTTTTCTGTTAACGACCTAGTCTGAATAAAAATACTCTTTAACGCTTCTAATGAATGGGCACCCTGAAATGCTGTAGGCTAAATGGGCAATTCTCTTTAAATGTGGCCATGGTTGTGACATCATAAATGTGATTTCAAAAAAAGCTATATGCATTTGAATTCAATAGGGTGAATCATACATTTTGATCGTTTTACTGTGTTTACACAGTACAAAGGTTTTCAATGCCATGGCCCCTTTAAATTGCAGCCCACAAGCCTTCAGCAAAACGACAAGATCACCATTTGGTTCAAATTCTGGGTCACAGCAGTCCCTTTTGGTGTCATGATGTCAGCACCTAAAAAAAGGCTCTGCGTACCTTCAGACGGGCCCCTGCTGAAATGATTAGTCAGGCTTATCAGCAGTGTTCTACAGTTGGTGTTCATATCTCAGCGAGTGCATTCAAAAGGTGTCATACCCAAAAATATCACTACATCAACCGTCATGAGCATTTAGCGTCTTAAAATCAAGGGTAGAAGTGTGCCAGGGAGGCAGCAGCGTGCAGTGAGAGGTTCAGTCTGTTTAAGTGAGCTCCACATGGTTTCAGAGGAGCGCTGAGGCTTTGTTCTTACCTGGAAGGCAGTTTGGCTGTTGTAGTTTTTTATCTCTTTATTCGCCCCTCTGAACAGCAAAACTCGTGCACAGCTATCCTAGAGGGACAGAAAGAAAGGCAGAGAGAGAGAGAGAAAGAAAGAGAGAAGGAGAGAGAGAGAGAGGGAAAAAAAAAGATGCTATCATGTTGCTGTTTTAATGTCACCGTCTCTCTCTGGGAAGCTGGGAGCAGCGGTGAGAGTTTAAAAGGCCAGGAAAGAGCAGCCAACATCTGGCCCCGATCCCTTGCTCTCTTGGTGCTATCTGTCTGTTCTTGAGTAGAAGCCATGTTTTCACACTCTCTCACACTCACACACAGAGAGAGGTAGAAACACACACACACACATACACACTCCAGAGGTGTTTAAAGTGAGCGTGAGTCTGCTGGGATTAGTGTCCTAGTTTCCTAACTGTGGTGGTTAGTAGGGAATAGTAAAACAGCCTCCACCTGCTCCTCAAGAGCCCGAATGTGTGTTAAATGCTTAATCATTAATCACACAGGCTCTTTCATCCCTCCACCTATCAATCTAATGACATTTCAATTCAGCTCAGTGGATCACTTCTAAACAGTTTCATGTTTTGTTCCGTTCAGTTTAATTCATTGCAGGTCACTTCAGCTTTATCTTGTGTTCAGTTTAGTTCAAAGCATTTCAGTTCACATCATTCAGTTCAGTTCAGTTTTATGCTCTGCTATTCAGTTTAAATTGATTCAATTCAGTTCAATAAAATTAAATTCTAGTAAAGGTCTGTATAGTTCGGCCCAGTTCAGTTTGGTTCAGTTCACTTCAATTCAGTTCTGTTCCCTTCAGTTTAATTCATTTCATCTCAGTTTAATTCATTTAATTTCAACTCAATTTAATTCAATACAAGTCTAGGTTCAGTTTAGATTTTTGGCATAAAATATAATGCTGTATTTGTATTTGAAACTTTGGGTCACAAAGCCTGGGAATATGAAAAAAGATTCTACAAACAAACAAACAAACCCTTATGCCAAACACTCTGCTACATGAAGCATAAGAAATATTTTTTTCTCTGTGTCTCTTTCTCATCAATTGAGATGTGAATGTGAGATGGATTTAATCCTTTTTCATGTTAATATCCTGCAGCAGTGTAACTGGGTGTGTATATGTGTGCATGTATGTCATATAGGAGATTATAGTAGAGGTCTGCATTTACCCAACTCTGTAGAACGGGAAATGCCTGCCTAAAAATCAATATGTAATTTCAGCAGCAGACTGAATTAACAGAACAGTGATTGAGCTGCTCTGTCATACTGGGCCTATAAAGACCCCTAATTTTCCCTCAATTTCACCTCTGTCTTTCACTCTCTCCTCTAGCTCGTTCCTGAAAGGACACAACAATATACTTACCAACATGACAAGAATCTGTGTGCAACTGTAACACTTGAAAAGTGTCAAGAGGGCAGATATAATCTATTCATTGTTTAACCTGTTCACTTACACTGTGAACAATGTAGATGTGTCTAATATACAGACACAGTCAGTAGGTGCCCTCTACTGGTGAAACTTTATATGGACAGCACTCTCATTCTCTCTGCTGCTACTACAGTAATGACAGGCAGTCTGAGATAAGCCCAGAAAGGCAGTGACTGAAACAGCATACTTAATTGCATTAACTGTCCTGCTTAATAAAGCAGCAAGCCTTTCAGAGTTAGGACACTGTAGAGAGCATTTAACCATAGTAACTAAACTCGTTAACGAAGCTCAACTCTATTGTCCACAGTTATTAACTTAATTAACTCATTCCAATCACGTAAATGCATGCATGTCAACTTGGAATAAGTTGTGTGCCTGAACGGGAGTGCAAATGCTGATGTAAGCACTGATCCTTTTTCTTTTCCCATTTATTATTTTTCAAATTTTAACATCATTGGAAAATATCACCTGTTGTTTATACTGCGTCAACATTTTATGATGAATTGTTCGCTGTAAATGGTCCAAATTTACTTATAATACATCTTATTGCATAACCTTATATTAAAAATTACTTGAGCGGGTGAGTGTCTTTTAGTCCTTCAGTGGTCAGTTTCTGGCCACAGGACACTGCGGGCTGGATATTTCGGTTTGGTGCAATGACACTGAACAGTTTAGATACTGCTGTGTTTGATCCACTCTGTGCAGCATGCGTGCACGCACACGCACGCACGCACGCACGCACGCACACACACACACACACACACACACAGACAGACAAACAGACAAAAACACGCAAATACACATCATCTACACAAATACTTGCTCATTGATGGGCCTGTTTTGGGGGGGGTGTCCTGATAATAATAATAATAATATTAATAGTAATAGTAATAATAATAATAATAATAATAATAATAATAATAGGCAACACTGTATTTTTTTTCCCTAATGGAGACAGTAATATTGTAAATTCTTCCTAATAAAGGACACAGTGGATGTCATTGTGTAGGAGTGAATATTTTTGGCTCTGAGTTTAGACAGATTGAATGGACTCACTCTCACTCTCTCGCTCTCTCTCTCTCTTGTGTTTGTGTGCGCGCACTTGTATGGATGAGTTGAGCTTAATGACGCATGCTAAGGTTGTAAATGATGTACTGTTAATGACTGCACAAGACCAGCATGTCTGCCTCTTTGTTTCTGCATGTGTGTCTGTTTGGGCTGTAAAGCAGACATGATTAGCTCACTTATGACAGCAGTTAAAGCTGACCATAAACAGTCGCTCTCTGTGAAATTACTAATGATGTCACACACACGCACACACACACACATACTGTTTATCGAAAGTGTAGGAACAAATATTTAAAATCAACACATTTTAAAACTAACATTTTATCACCAGGCCATTTAGAATATCAATTTCTCCTGTATAACTGAAGGAACAGATGAAAAATACACTACCTTGGGAATAATGCTAAACCACATTCATTTTATCTCCTTGTTGTGACATCACCACTCAAACCTTTCAGTTCTGTAAACCATCATGGGGCAAAAGACTTTAAACAAGTGCTTTTTAGGATAGCTTGGAAAAGAAAAGCGTCAGATCATTACTGATGAAACGCCTGCTGTTCATATTGCTGAAGACACTTTGATGGATGTTGATCATGAGGCTGAGCGCTGCACAGTGTGCTGCAAACATCTGTTTTATGTTAACAAAAACTGTACAGATGTACTTTGTTGTTTGTGTTTCTAAACAAACAAGCTTTGCTTGGATTTTTTTTAAAAAAAGAGACAGTGTCCCCAAACTTTTGAAGAGAAGTTTATACACACACACACAAACACACACACACACAGGCTATTTTATCTGATTTAGTGGCATATTCCCTGACTGGTGTTCCCTGGTGGGAGAAGTGTGATTCTGTCCTCTGTCTCTCTATCTCACACTCCTCAGGTGCTGCTGTCCTCTACTCAAATCAGCCACATTTCCACTATCAGTCACAACCTCTGCTTCCACTGGCCCTGTCACACACTACTGTAATGTTCCTCCACCCCACTGCGCTGAAGCTGCTGAAGTCCAATCTCAGACGCTCCATGGAACGAATGCACTCCAGCACCTCACTGAGCTCTAACTAAACACTCATCTAAAGCATTGATCTATAGCTCAATCACTGCTGAACGTGACACCCACACACCGCAGACATACACCGTCAGGAAAACAGTGTTTAGCCACTTTTGGTTTTTCTTAAAGGGGACATATTATGCAAAACTCACTTTAGTTATAATAGGTTTTTGGGCTATAAAAAACATGTTCATGAAGTTTTTGCACAAAATCACTCTCACATATAGAGATCTGACCAGCTTTACTCTTGATAGTTTCAGTCCCTTTCAAAATGAGCCGTTTAAGGGCTGTCACTTTTACGCAAATAAGCCACGCCCCACATATCCCATGCTAACGCTGCGCATTTAACACACGTGAGACAGAGGTGCTATCCAGCCCTATATGTTCAACCCTGAGTCGGACCCAGAGCAAGATGAACAAAACATTTCATGAGTGACTTGCCTTTGCCTGTAGCCATAGCGCTTGGCGTCTTATGCGTGCTCGTAAAACCAGCAGACAAAAATGGCAGATGTTCAACTAATCTAGTGGGTGGGGTCTTGACAGATGAGGGGTGGTTCTATGCAAATTTTCCATTGTAAAGTCACAACGGGGCGGGGGGCATCCAAACGGCTCATAGAAGCATATGATTCCTGACACCAAAACCTTTCAACTGATTCACAGAAAACGGATGGATGTTATTTTTTCGCACATGGAGTGTGTATAGGAGCAGTAGAGACCCAAATGCAGTAGAAATACAAAGGATGCAAAAAGTGAGTTTTGCATAATATGTCCCCTTTAATTAAGATACTTTCAGTGCATTTATCCGCTTCAAATTTACACACATGTTGTCTTTTAACTTTCCACTTATGAATATTAACAAAAGATATGTTTTAAAAAATCAGTACAACGTTAAGACATTAACAAATTAATAACACTGATACTTTATTGCAAAGTGGTTGTTCACAGCTTTAAAACCTCTGTGGAAAGAAGTAACTTTCAGCAGCATTATGGTTCAATTTTGGTCAATGTGTCCTAAATTCCCCAAGGTTACAAAGGTTCCTCTGCTAAACTTACAACTTTCAGGAGGAGGGCCATGAGATTGGTTAGGCTATAAAAGCACCCTCACCTTCTTTAGACACCAGTCTCGAGTCATTTTGGCTGTGTGTTTGGGGTCAGTGTCTTGTTGAAATGTCCATCTTCTTCCCAGATTGAATTTCTCGGCAAATGGGATTAAATTATTACTAGGGCTGTAACGGTACGTGTATTCGTAAGGAGAATACCCGGTACGACGGAGAAGACGTGATTGAAGTAATACGGAATCACAGAGGGACCAAAAAGCGCAAGTAAATCATAAACCT